>OZ030392.1:55341991-55949529 GCA_964023965.1 Melinopterus prodromus | reverse complement strand
GCCTGGCTCTATAGTTATTTTCTTTAGCAATAACCTCCGTTTGTTCCCAATTTATGACATGGTTGCTGTTCGCCCCGTGCAGAGCAACAGCGCAGTTCTTTTTCTTTAACTTAGTGTCGCTCTTATGCAATGCTAAGCGTGACTTGAGCCATTGGCTAGTTTGGCCGTAATATTTCAAATCACAGCCCCCACAAGGAATGCAATAAATAACATTGGATTGCAATGGCAAAGGGGTTTTATCTTTGATGTTAGAAAAAATTGCGCCTCACATCGTTTATCTTCACCTTTTGATTTTATCTTTAAAAAAACAGCTTCTTTTCTTAAAAGCAAACCTGGCATACTTATAACCAGGGCGGACAAAGGCAGTGTCACTGTTGCTATCAGCAAGGAGAAATATACTAGCGAAGCTTTATCCCTCCTCAACGACGTAGCTATCTATCAGCCTGTCGCTCGTGATCCCACTATAACAATACAAAAAAAGAACAACGAATTGGTCAACACTTTAAGACGTAAGCTCCTGATAAATGATTGCACTGCCAAGTCGCTTATAAAGTATAATTCGGTCTCGTCTAGGTTTTATGGCTTGCCAAAAATCCATAAACCCAATATCCCCCTCCGCCCAATAGTCTCCTCCGTAGGCTCCCCAACATTTGCTCTCTCTGGTTTCTTAGCAAACATTTTACAATCAGCCTTGAACTATGATGAAAAATATAACATCAAGGATACTTTTACCTTTTGCAGTATGATGGAGAATAGAACTCTCCCGCCTAATTACGTTGTTATATCATTGGATGTGGTCTCCTTGTACACTAACATCCCTTTGGAATTGGTTCTTACAACCATTGAGAGTAGTTGGGAAGTTATTGGTGCCGGCTGCTCTGTTCCCCTTAACTTGTTTTTAGAATTGGTAAGGTTCACGTACACGAACTGCTATTTCACCTTTCAGGACAAATTCTATAGGCAAATTTTTGGTACTCCTATGGGTTCCCCACTGAGTCCCATATTGGCTCAGCTTGTTATGGATTGCCTTTTGGATGATTGTGTCGGGAAACTTTCCTTTGGTCTGCCTTTCTTATTTAAATATGTGGACATTATATGTGCTGTCCCTCATGACAAAGTCGAAGAAATCTTAACTATTTTTAATAACTTCAATTGTCACTTACAATTCACGGTTGAGAGAGAGGTAGACTGTGGGGTCCCTTTTCTGGACACTATAGTGATACGTGAACCTATATCTAACAAGATTATTTTGGACTGGTACATGAAACCTACTGCCTCAGGCAGATATATTAATTTTCACTCCAGCCGTTCTATTAACCAGAAAATCAACACCGTGCTGGCGATGAGGAACAGGGTAGTTCGTATTGGCGATATCTCCTTCACAGATAAGAACCTTAGGAAGTTGAGTCTTATGTTTTGCAATAATGGATACCCAAAATCTTTAATTCATAAACTCTTGTATAACACCCCATTTCATGAGTATGCCACGGATGACGGTTGTAGTGCGCCCCTTGTAAGATACAAGAAACTGACGCTGATTAGCAATCTGTCCGTCAAGTTAGTTAATATTTTCAAGAACGACGTCTTTCGTGTGGTCTTGAGCAACAAGAAAACCATTGGCGCAATTTTTTCTAACATCAAAGATAAAACCCCTTTGCCATTGCAATCCAATGTTATTTATTGCATTCCTTGTGGGGGCTGTGATTTGAAATATTACGGCCAAACTAGCCAATGGCTCAAGTCACGCTTAGCATTGCATAAGAGCGACACTAAGTTAAAGAAAAAGAACTGCGCTGTTGCTCTGCACGGGGCGAACAGCAACCATGTCATAAATTGGGAACAAACGGAGGTTATTGCTAAAGAAAATAACTATAGAGCCAGGCTGTTTTTAGAAATGGTTTATATCCAGCGTAATATTACTGAGTGTTTAAACTTTAAATCAGACACTAGTCAGCTGAGCAGTATTTATTCATTTCTCATTAATTGTAATTTTAAAAATTCACGCGAGTCAGTTCGTGTTGATGTTGGCAACCCAGCAAACTTCGGATAGATGTGGACTCGCTGCATATTTCACGTTTGTTGTTCACAGTTGTTCGTTGTAAGAGCGGCCGCATGTGCGGTATACACAACGTTTAAATTGTTTTAGTGTGATTGTTTAATGTTGTTTGCCTTGTGATCGCCTTAATATGTTTCGTGCTGGGCCTCTTTCGATTTGCGGATGATTTCTTTGCCTAGGCCGACTTCTCAGAACTCTGGTTGTAAGTTTGTTTATTAATCATTGTTGACTGCCGTTAGAAGTTAGGATTTTTTGTGTATTTTAGCCTGTTCCTGATGAAGCTTTTATAATAAAGCGAAAATTTGAACTAAGAAAAAAGGAGTTACCTTAATTTCGCCCTAGGACCTAAAATTCCCAAGATTATTTGCTTATATATATATATATATATATATATATATATATATATATATATATATATATATCGAAAATATATATATATATACCGAAAATGTTTTACTTATACATAACGATCGTGAAAATCTAAAGTTAAATATATATATATATATATATATATATATATATATATATATATATATATATATATATATATATATATATATATATATATATATATATATATATATATATATATATATTTAACTTTAGATTTTCACGATCGTTATGTATAAGTAAAACATTTTCGGTCATCTCGTGTAGAAACTATACTTTATAAAAATAAAAAATAAAGTATAGTTTCTACACGAGATGACCGAAAACGTTTTACTTATATATATAAATGTAAAAATATATTCGTTTCTTCGATCGTATGTAAGATAAAACCAACGGTAATTTATTTGGGTAGGACGATCTCAGGAAAATAAAATGATCAACTCTTTGTTAATTGCAATATTTCGACTCTTTATTGAGTCTTCATCAGGCAATACTGAAAAAAAACACAAGGAGCACATGGTAACTAAAGTACAAAAAAAAATTCCACAGCACACGACTTACAACTAAGTTACTCGAGACAGCAAAATGAGGTTTTTAGCAGGACCATTTTACGGTGCGGTGTACAAACATATTAAAACTTAAAACGAGGGACGAAATTCACGTACATCCATTACTGTACAACGTTCACATAGGTATATCGAAGGAAAACGACTGCATCGAAGCAGGATATCAGTTATTTTTTTTTCTCCCCCTTCTTCCCCTTTCTTAACCCCATAAGTAACATATCCGAAGGCGTTTACTTTGAAATCAATAATATATATCAATAATATATATATATATATATATATATATATATATATATATATATATATATATATATATATATATATATATATATATATATATATATATATATATATATATATATATATGTATACGTGTTAAGTTGTCACCTCCGGGATATAGAGCAGGCCACCTAGGCTCCGGGTGTTCCAGATAATATATGATATATATATATATATATATGTATATTCTGTATAGAAAGTATGGTCGATGTATGGCAAGACGCACCCCATAGCCGTATACCAGGCCATTTAATGGAAAGCCATAACTTAAGAAGATGATGACCAGCATTTGCATTCTGAGATGTTGTCATTCCTTTGGATGAACTCAAATGGATTTGCGCAACTGCTTCCTCTTCCGTTTCTAAAACTGTTTATTCTATACTTCTATTGGTATCTATTATTTATATATGTCTTCCTCACTATAAGGGTCGGTACATCCTCAACGGAAACTATGACTAAACTGATGCAACTGTTACCGTACTTGATCGTACTGGGACTCCTCTTCTTCTCGTAAAGGAAAGCATTCGTTTCTGATTAAGCCAAAGGTCGATCTGGTCCCTTGGTTTAAAAATTGTCCATTCATATCAAAATTTTTCATTACGGTTATATCTCGATGTCAGTATTTAATTAGGATTTTTTTGTATTACACTACTATTTGCGATTGGTGATTGGTGAGATAAGGGCTCCCACTGCCCGAACACCATTGTTTGTTTTTGAAGAAGATGAAAATCGTACTGTCAACGTACAGATGTACAGATAACCAATTTCAAATATTGACCGACTTGATGTAGCATACTTGATGTAGCATACTCCTGTCAGCAGTCAGGTAAGCTTAACCCCAACGAGCTTTTAAGGGCTCTACACACAAGGTTAAGTAGCAAGTCAAGTAGTGTCTGAACATTACAATTTATTCGCTTTTTAGAACACTGTATGTATTTAACTGTTAAGTAGTAAGTTGCTACTTGCAACTTCACTTGTTACTTAGCCGTGTGGGTAGGACTATTTACTCGAGGTAACTGTGACATCACAATTTTGGTTTGCATCTTATTCAGTATGTATTTAGATAACAAGCTACGGACACTTTTGGAGTGCAATATTTTTTTTACATACCATATCGCAAAACTAAATTTTTGTTAAAAACTTGCGCAACGTAATCATAACGTAATCACAACGTAATCATACTGCCGATGCCGACAGTACTTATGTTTATTGCTGAGAGGTTAGTTACTACTGTCTTTCTTGTCAGTGGCGTTTCGTCCGATTCACTTTTCATCGCATATTTGTCCTCTTTGGCTTTGTCCTATTCATCTTTCAGTTTAAGCACTAGAAGTGCGTATTAATACATTTACCCATTATTGCCAATTGATTGGCATAATGTGAAGTGGCGGCAGTAACCTGTCAGTCATATCACATTGTTTTCTTGATGTCTGTCACGCGTGATTATCAATCAAGTGATGGTCATCTTTAAATGAGAGTCTTGACCAAATTTGTTATCTGTTTCCTGCTGATCGAGAAAATTACATTAGTATCAACTCAACATGATGAAGATTTCATTCCCTTGATCTTAACCGATTACCTAGATGGGTACGACGTGAAAGCCATCCAAGGCAAAGCTATTGTTCAACTAGAGGATTTCAGGAATATATTAAGTTATTCAGGATTTTTTAGGATTAATAGGCACTTCAATTCATCCATGTTCTTCTGGTTCATCCCGTCCAGGAGAAACAAGATTGAGGACCCACTCATGTTATGGTTGCAAAACGACATAGGCACTTCGTCCTTAGTTGGTTTATTCGCAGAAACTGGTCCGTTCCGATTTCAAAATTCGTACGATATCACATTGAGAAAATTTGCATGGACCGACAGATTTTCAGTGATCTACGTCGATAGTCCTATTGGAACTGGATTTACCTTCACAAATAGCGACGCGGGTTACGCCAAGAACCAAGGCCATATATGCAAAGATCTATATAAAATGTTAAAACAATTTTTCAAACTTTTTCCGGAATACAGAGTTAATGATTTTTATATAATTGGCGAGGCGTTTGCTGCGAAAACAGTTATAACACTAGCAAGTTTTCTCCATAAGAAGAACAAGTGCGTTAAAAAACATCGTATGAACCTGAAAGGAGTTGCTATAGGTAGTGGTTTTTGTGATCCAAAGAACCAAATCCACTATGGAGAGTATCTCTATCAGTTGGGTTTGCTAGATGAGAAGGAAGAGCATCAATTTGAGGCAATGGAACACGCAGCTCTAGCGGATATAGAAAGAAGACAGTATGGGAAAGCGTTTAAAATATTCGATAATATGATCAACGGTGACTTCACCCAGGAGACCTTATTCATGAATAAAACCGGAATACCCAGTTACTATAATTACCTGGCAATGGGTCCACCAGATATCGCGAAAGACTTAATAAATAGTTACCTCCAGATGACAGAAGTTATAAATGCCATCCATGTTGGTTTAGTGAGTTACAATGTAACGGCAAAGAAAGTTGAGTGGTTCTTACGAAAGGACATGATGAAATCAGCGGTGGGGTGTTTGCCGGGACTTCTGAAAAACTACAAGGTGTTGTTCTGGAACGGCCAATTGGACTTATTATCTCCTCCAGCGCCGACGGAGGCCTTTCTGTCGACTGTGAAACATTCTGGCCAGCAGGATTTTAAAACAATCAGCAGGTGTCGCTTTATGGTGGATGGTGACGTGGCTGGTTATGTCAAAAGAGGTGGAAATCTAACGCATGTCACGATTAGGAATGCTGGACATATGATTGCTGTTGACCAACCACAGTGGGCTTTAGAACTCATCGATCATTTCATAAATAATAGAACTTGTTGCTTCGTTTAGTTAAATTGTAAGGCTAAAGCGAAATCAAGTTTCCAGTTTATACAGTGTATGTGTCGTGTATACTATATTGCATACGTAGGTTTATTATATACATTATATATCTACATGTAGTCACAAATAAAAAGTTTGGAATTTACTAAAGAAGAAAATACGGACTGTCAGATGTTTCCTTAAGAAATAAGTCATTCCGATCCAAAGATTATTCTTAACGAACTGCACCCGATCTGCCATCTGCCATTGAGGAGCTGAAGAGTAATTAATAAATAAATACTAAATAATTGATATATTGATTCCGGGTGGAACCCGCGTTGAGCGCTTTGAAGCAGTTACTGCTTCAGTGACTGCTTCAAAGTCCTCAACGCCGTTTCCACCCGGAAATCAATATATCATTGACTCAGACCGCGGAAGTGTACAATCTAAATACATAATTAATCAAAAAATGATAAAAAGATCAGGCATATTACGATTTGATTTCGAACAAATTTTTTAAAGGCTTGATATTTCTGTGTAGCTTTATTTAACAATATATCACAAATATTATGGGGGCGGGGTATAAATGCGCTGTATGCAATTATTTAAAAAACTAGCAGTTTTTCGTACGAAAGTAGTTTTTCGTAAGAAAATAGTCCGAAATCAAAATTAGTTAAATTTCTCATATTCTCCTGTTTTATCCAATACACCGTTTCAGAGATTTAGACTCAGAATGCGGTTATGCAAAGTAATCAGTATCAACTTCTAACACATTAGAACCATGCTGATTTTAAGTGTTTTCAGCTTTGTGCAATGTGAAAACATTTCTGCTACTGCAGTTTGATGTACCTGTTTGTAAATCATTAGAAAAAATGTATTTGCACTTAGTCAGGTATTCGAGAAAGGCAATCTTACTCACTGCCCCATAAAACAGGTAAGCTGTAATTCCACTTTTTACCAAGACATAAAATTTCCAATATACATTTAATATAACAATGGATACTTAACCATCGATAATTTATTTGGGGGAATGAAATAACTCAGTCACTCCATGAGCAATTTAATGTGGAGTTATTAGTATTCATTTTACTTAACTTGCGATGAAATAACCAGAAAATTTTTATTGTAGGGATGTTACCAGATTAGGGATTTTATCTTCGATGACAGTTCGTTCCCGCCTAATATACCCGGCGAAAAATACAATATTCAAGTGAATTTAATGTATCATGCCGAGAAGGCTGCAACGATAGAAACTATTTGTGAGTTTGTTTACAAGGTATAGTTTTGCAATAAAAAATATTAGGTATTGTATGTATTGCACAATAAATATATGTTGTGTAATGGTAGTTTATATCTATTATTTAGCATTTCATTATTTAGTGTGGCAGAAGCACTTTAATTACACTGCTGTTAAATGAAAATCATGAAACCATTTTTGTTTGTTCATTATCCTCATTATTTTTACTGTAAAATTTCCTAATGTTTCATTATTATACATTTTGTTAATACTTGTATCCTTAAATAAATAGTACAAATATAATAATAAAAAGTATATAAATACCTGACTTATTTTAATATGTATACATAAATTCTAAATGATGTATATATTTTTATGTAAAATTGTACGATTGCAAAATTAAAATTTTGATTTACTTGATGAACAAAATTTCATTCCGTAATTACTGAAAATATTATCTTCACAGATAATATTTTAAAATGTTGCAGTGCATACATAAAAGCAATTTAATAAGTCAAGTCTGATTTCACAAACCTTTTTTACTTTATCATACGCTGTATGGTTATTTAGCGGAAATAGGTCTTTTTGGGTCCCCTGAACATTTTTGACTAAGCTACAAAAAATGTCTGTGTGTGTGTCTGTGTGTGTGTGTGTGTGTGTGTGTGTGTATGTGTGTATGTGTGTGTGTATGTGTGTGTGTGTGTATGTGTGTACCCGATTTTTGTGACGATGATTCCTGAGAAACTACTAAAGGTATCGGGACGAAACAAAAAAACGAAAAAAAAAAACTTCAGCTTCAGAAGTTTCATGACCAAACTTAGAGCTGAAAAGCTTTTGGTTCAAAAGGGTCCAAAGGAACTGGCTTCTTACTCTTAGCATTTTCAGCGATTTTGGAAATGAGCCGTCATTTCTGCAATTTCGTCAAAATAAATAAATAATAGATTAAAGTAGAGTAAATTTGTATAATTTATGTGTATGACATATTTTGGTAAAATTAATAGTTTAGCTGTAGGAGCAAATTCTATTTGGTCGAGATCGTGTCTGCATTAATATAAAGTTAGCCAGGATTTGCCAGATATTTTTATTCTAATGACAGTAGGTAGTGTCAAAGGCTGATTTTTTGACAATACCTGCTGTCAATATCTGTCAATTTCTGGCTAATTCGTTTATTTTAATGCAAACAGAATCGATCTCGATCAAATAGAATCTCATGCAGCTAAACTATTAATTTTATATAATGTATGAAAAAGTCATGGCCCTGGCCACATCAGATATTTTTAAGAGCATAAATTATATGAAGATCCCGTCTGTACACCACTTTCGGTCGTTCATTTTGAAAATAATATTGAAACGCAAGTATTCGTTTTCGCTCTTTGGCGTTGGGTAAAAACTTAAAGCAGCAAGAAACTCGAAGACATCACCTACAAACGCTCACTTTCAACAACACATGTAACCAGTGAGACAAGTAATTTGAAGCACGTCGATAGATGGCAAAAAGTTACAACAAATCGAAAACAAGACAAACAAGACAGCAATTGTAGGGTGTCAAAATGACACCGGACAGCACTGAAATAGGTGCCACACGTAAGCTGTACTGTAACGATTGAATTCGGATAAGTTCCAACCTTTGTAGAACCAATAATTAAATGTTCAACCTAGGTCAATATGCTTGAAAACTTGAACCTTGTATGCTAAAGCACACTAAACTTAAAAGATGTTCTTGTGAGAAAGCAACATTGGATTTAGTTTTTTTTAACTTCATACTATTAAAAAACAAAAACATATATATCCATGAAACACGTTTTATCCACCTAAAAAACTAAATTAACCCAATAAAAAACACAAACGGACATCATAATTTATTCAAGCAAAAGCGCGTAACAGACTAGCAAAAATATCCAAACTCTCTCAAAGTCTCTCAAAAGATACATGTAACAATAATCAGTTTAACACCAGCGAAATTGCACCCGATTGCACCAAAATATTCAAATAACCGACGCAAAAACGGAGAAGCATCACCGTTGTGTTGTCCGATTGTGACGCTTTGTTTGTATCGAGAACCGCCAATCACGTCGCTGCATCTTGCGAATTTTAACCGCGGTAGTCAAGTTGTCAATCACTGTCATCCGTGTGATGAAAACTAATAAAGGAATACATACATAATAATCAGCTGTTGTTGTTTATAGCGTTTTTGATTTACTGCACTCGGCTGCGCTAGCACCATGTTGGTGCGGGTTTGTATGTTCGGCTTTTCCACTCGCTTCGCGCCATGTGTTCGGCTTATGCACTGCACGCGCACAGAGCACATTTCTTGACAGGCTTAATCGGTGAATATATCATTACTTATTGTGTTGAAATGATAAATACTGCTTCAGTGACTGCTTCAAAGTCCTCAACGCCGTTTCCACCCGGAAATCAATATATCATTGACTCAGACCGCGGAAGTCTACAATCTAAATACATAATTAATCAAAAAATGATAATAAGATCAGGCATATTACGATTTGATTTCGAACAAATTAATTAAAGGCTTGATATTTCTGTGTAGCTTTATTTAACAGTATATCACAAATATTATGGGGGCGGGGTATAAATGCGCTGTATGCAATTATTTAAAAAACTAGCAGTTTTTCGTACGAAGGTAGTTTTTCGTAAGAAAATAGTCCGAAATCAAAATTAGTTAAATTTCTCATATTCTCCTGTTTTATCCAATACACCGTTTCAGAGATTTAGACTCAGAATGCGGTTATGCAAAGTAATCAGTATCAACTTCTAACACATTAGAACCATGCTGATTTTAAGTGTTTTCAGCTTTCTTTTTATGTTTCGAATACATAATAAAAAATCAAAAGGCTCAATTGATATTTCTACCAGAAAGAAATGTAATGGGTGGAAAATAGAACAAACCGCAGTGTAATTGGCTCAAAAATATCAATTTATCAAAAAATTCTTACGAAAAATATTGGTCCTAACGATTACGATCGTTTTCTTGTATAGGTACTCCAGTGAAGATTAGTGGAAACCTGAACGCCGCAGCCCCTCTTCCATATGACTCCCCATCGTGTACGGAGTCCTACCCCGCTCGACCCCCGAACCCCCTTAACCACCCCCCTCACGTTTCAATTAAGTAGTCACCGAAAACAAAAGAACTGCCAAATCTTTTGCTAAACTGAAATGTTCAAAACCGTGAATACTATTTCCATCAATTTCTGACCGTATTTCCCGTTGCGGGAGACTGAGGAATCAATATACCACAGAAATATGTTGCAATCATTTGGAAGAGACATCGAAATCAAAGTCTGTTGTCAATAGCAATAGTGCTCATAACCACAATTTATACTTCGTAATTTAGACAAATTAGAAATAATAGGCAAACCTCATTGTGCAATTCAAACAATTACAAGGAACAAACTAGCGTTTTCGATTTATACGATTTTATGCACGCAGTCGGTGCGAACTACACCGTGAATATGCGTAAAGCCACGTAAAGCGCATTGTTTTGGTGCACCAACTTCACGGTGAACTAGTTCATAACTTAAAATACGTAACTTTCAGAGGCTTTTACGCAACTATTTATGATTATATTTAGCTTCCCGGGTGTTATTCTTATATATTTTATCTCTATTTATCATCTCAACACAATAAGTAATGATATATTCACCGATTAAGCCTGTCAAGAAATGTCCTCTGTGCGCGTGCAGTGCATAAGCCGAACACATGGCGCGAAGCGAGTGGAAAAGCCGAACATACAAACCCGCGCCAGCATGGTGCTAGTGCAGCCGAGTGCAGTAAATCAAAAACGGTATAAACAACAACAGCTGATTGTTATGTATGTATTCCTTTATTAGTTTTCACCACACGGATGACAGTGGTTGACAACTTGACTACCGCGGTTAAAATTCGCAAGATGCAGCGACGTGATTGGCGGTTCTCGATACAAACAAAGCGTCACAATCGGACAATACAACGGCGATGCTTCTCCGTTTTTGCGTCGATTATTTGAATATTTTGGTGCAATCGGGTGCAATTTCGCTGGTGTTAAACTAATTATTGTTACATGTATTTTTTGAGAGACTTTGAGAGAGTTTGGATATTTTTGCTCGTCTGTTACGCGCTTTTGCTTGAATAAATTATGATGTCCGTTTGTGTTTTTTTATTGGGTTAATTTAGTTTTTTAGACGGATAAAACATGTTTCATGGAATAAAAAGTTTTTGTTTTTAATCGTATGAAGTTACAATAACTAATTCCTATGTAAGTTGCTTCCTCACAAGAACAGCTTTTAAGTGTAGTCTGCTTTAGCATAAAAGGTTCAAGTTTTCAAGCACAATGACCTAGGTTGAACATTTAATTATTGGTCCTACAAAGGTTGGAACTTGCCGAATGCAATCGTTACAGTACAGCATCCGGTATTGGTTATTTATTATCCAAATTTGACAATTAGTAATTTAACTTAGTCGTGATTTTGGTGTAATTATTTTACAGACTGGCCTTGAGAGCGTAGGGTGATATTTTGTAAAGCAACTATAATTGCAGAGACATGCAACAATCCCTTCTGATCCTGAAACATTAACAGTAGATGAATGACATCGGTGGTTGACGATGTTATTTTGACAAATAAAACATTTTGTTCAGTTTTTCGTCATACTTATCCACTTCATAAGGTCTGCTTGCAGAAATGTATAGTGGAGTACTTACCTGTGACGCCTATTTCAGTGCTGTCCGGTGTCATTTTGACACCCGACAATTGCTGTCTTGTTGTCCATTTGTTGTAACTTTTTGCCATCTATCGACGTCCTTCAAATTACTTGTCTCACTGTTTACAAGTGTTGTTGAAAGTTAGCGTTTGTGGGTGATGTGTTCGAGTTTATTGCAAGTTTTTACCCAACCCAAAAGAGCGAAAACGAATACTTGCTTTTTAATATTATTTTAAAAATGGACACCCGAAAGTGGTGTACAGGCGGATCTTCAAATACCTTCTGGTCTTAGAAAAAAGGTTTGTGAAATCGGACTTGACTCATTAACTTTCTTTTATGTATACACTGAAACATTTTAAATTATTATCTGTGAAGGCATTATTTTCAGTAAATAGGGAATGAAATTTTGTTCATTAACTAAATCAAAATTTCATTTTTGCAATCGGACAATTTTACATGAAAATATACACAACATTTAGAATTTATGTATAAATATTATAATAAGTCAGGTGGTTATATACTTTTTATTATTATATTTGTACTATTTATTCAAGGATTCAAGTATTAACAAAATGTATAATAATCAAACCTTATGAAATTTTACAGTAAAAATAATGAGGATAATGAACAACAAAAATTGGTTTCATGATTTTCATTTAACAGCAGCGTAATGCTAAAAGTACTTCTCCACACTAAAGAATTAAATGCTAAATAATAAATAAAAGCTACCACTACGCAACATATATTTATTGTGCAATACATACATGTGCCTAATATGTTTTATTCCAAACTATACCTTGTAAACAAACTCACAAATAGTTTCTATCGTTGCAGCCTTCGCGGCATAATACATTAAATTCACTTGAATATTGTATTTTCCGCTGGGTATATTAGGCGGGAACGAACTGTCATCAAACATAAAATCCTTAACCTGGTAACATCCCTACAATAAAATTTTTTTGGTTATTTAATCGCAAGTTAAGTAAAATGAATACTAATAACTCCACATTAAATTGCTCATGGAGTGACTGAGTTATTTCATTCCCCCAAATAAATTATCAATGGTTAAGTACCATTGTTATATTAAATTTAAATTGGAAATTTTATGCCTTGGTAAAAAGTGGAATTACAGCTTACCTGTTTTATGGGGCAATGAATCTCGAATACCTGACTAAGTGCAAATACATTTTTTTCTAATGATTTACAAACAGGTACATCAAACTGCAGTAGCAGAAAAGTTTTCACATTGTTCACCAATTTATACATGTTGATATTTAACTAAAAAATGATAGGTTTTGGTATGTATTTCCGCTGTTTTAAAAGGGACAAAGAACGCTTTAAGAGTACTTCAAACTAAAAATTCCCTACCTTCAAAATGCCCTTAACGGATATCAACGGCAAAACAAAGGTCAGTATTAAAAGTTTTTTGAGTCCTGTTGTATTTGTTGTTTACAATTCGTAGTCTGGATATTAGTTGTTTGTTTGTGTAAGTTGTTTTAACGAAGTTAATACTGACAACGTAAGCGTCTTGATGGAACAATTGAACTTCAGTCACTACCGTTATCAACGCTAAGAGTAAACATGTTTGAATTGGTAGCTGATGCATGTTAGTCAAATACCACAAAATCAGTAACGTAATAACTTGGCAATTCGTAGTTGGGCATACAATCGATTATTATCTGTATTAAATGCAGCAAAAACTAAATATATGTTAATAATATGTTATGTTGAAATGTTTGTCATGATTATTATTTAATGACTGATATACAGTGGCGTAGCTACCATGGGTGGCACCCGGTGCGGATATCGTGGTGTCACTGATTCCACTGACAGATACCTTAATAACTTCTTTAGCACAGCTTTTCATAGCCTACAAGATATAAGTAAAACTTTATTTTAAAATTTAATATTTCTCATTCAGTCTTTGCTCTCGCCTATTACTTCTATTACTCTATTACTTCAATACTCAAATTTAATAAATTTAGGCACTACTTAATACTCACCGAAAAAAAATGTGTATTGAGTCTACACAATACTTAAAATTAAAAAAAAATATCTATTAAGTAGATAGTGAATACTCATCGACAAAAAGAGTATTGAGTAGACACTAAAAAAATCGGTGAGTACTGAGTACTGTCAATACTCATATTATTTTATATGAGTACTGAGTATTGTACTCAACATGACTATCGAATTCACGATGTGAAGTAATTTTCCGGAAATTCGGATAAAAATATACTCATTGTTTGCGAAATTGAGCGTTCTTGTTTTATGAGTCGGTGAAGAATTAAACTATTCTAATACTATAATTATTTTGTTTGACTACTATTTCTTTCTATTGACATATTGAGGGGAAAGTTCAAAAATGGTACCTATAGAATTTTAAGTTTCATTTCTTCACCGCCCCGACACCCCATTTGAAATTTTAAATGGCACCCCCTACCTTGCGATACATCATTTGAAAGGGCACAAATTATTTTATGGCATATTCGAAATGGCCGCAATTATTTGCTAGACAAAAGTACATTCTGTTGCCGAATTCTTGGCTAACGCAAATAATGGTGGCCATTATTCTCGTCTATCTTAAGAACCAATCGATCGATTTCATTTTTGTATCATGGTTGAGTAGAGAATTTTGTGCCCTTTCAAATGATGTATCACAAAGTAGGGGTGCCATTTGAAATTTCAAACTGGGGTGGCTGGGGCGTGAAGGGATGAAACCTAAAATTCTCTAGGTACCATTTTTGAACTTCCCCCTCGTTATCTAAATCGATGTGTATCCACTCAAAGCAGTAATCGCAGCACGTCAAGAGTTATTAAGGGTGGATACTTTTGAAATGAACAAACTGTATATCAAAAGTATTGTTTTATGCCTAAATTAATTAAACACAGAAAGTTTTCGGCGCATCTGATGAATTGGAAACTATTTAGCCAACCATCAACAAAGATTTAGTCAGTTTAAAAAAATAAATTGCAGTGTTAGAACATAAGTTTGTAGGAATTATAGCTATCACAAATAAGATAATTATACCGGAGGTAAAGCAAAACCTTAAAAAATGAGAATAGAATTAGAAAGTCTGCTGAATTAATAATTAATCGTATCACCCGATGTCCTTGGTATTGCCTGACAATAAAATTGAGGACAAAATTGTACGCCGATAACTTTTAATAGGTTTTTTTTTCCCAGGATACATGCTAGAGACCATGCGTCATTCGGTGTGTTTCGAGTAATTCGATTCTGTCGGATGAGCTCAATGCCCCAGGGTTGTTGAATTAGGGGCATTCCCGCCTCGCTGAAAATAGAGAACAAACTTCATGGACGTAATTTGCTATGGAATTTGATTCTGACGTGCTCTAAGAGCTTTTCTGAACTCTATTATTGCCCTTGGGTCGCATACGATGGTATTTGAGAAAAATGAGGCCTTTTCGATTATAAAATTGATCGAAAGTTTAATATAATTTAAGAGAATTAATTCGATAATTTAAGTGGATGGTGGACTTTTTAGTTATTGCCGAAATATGTTTTTTCCACCTCCACCATATCTCCAAACAAGTACGAAAACAGCCATATTTATTTATGATATTTTGATTGAGATCGATTAATAAAGTTATTAAATATTATCTCTTTACTATCAATAACAATAATACATAATGTTATATTAGTATATAAGTTTTATAAACCCTCATATTAGCACATGAGTTGTTTAATGAACGAATGCGCCAAGATGTCTTATAAAACTAGTCTAATATACTATTTTTCTACTTTGCGTCATTAATTTTATATAAATTTACAAATTGTGGTTACCATATATAAAATCTATGATACTTTGTGGGTACCATGTTATAGTACTGGTAGTACTGTAGTAAACTGACAACTTCGTGAAGTTGGGATAAAATTATGATAAAATCTTATTGTGGGTAATTTTACTCTACTTTAGCCTACAAGTTTTAATAAATAATTAACGGGGAGCATCTATGATCACAATAGAGCTTGGGACAACACTATTAACCCGCAACGGCTACTGTGACAACTTACATGACAACCAGTGAATAAAGGATATAGATATAGAACCATAACCTAAAAAGTTAACTCAAAAATAGTGGTCTAATAATTATAATAGTCAGAATAGAAGTGTTTGGCGGTGACGCTTAACGCTTAATAGTAACGCTAGTACCGCACTTATAATTGAAAACAAATTCTAATTTTGGTGAAGTAGTTTATTAGAATAAATTATAGTAAGTAAGATTACATGCGATAGAGGTAACACAAATAGTTGCACAACTAGAACTAAGACGAAGTTGGAATCGACGTACAAAAAAAGAATACGGTATCGGCACGACAAGAATTCTTTCCAAAATGTTACCGAAAACATATACTTTACATAAACTTGGAAATCATCAACACTTTAGACGTACTATAACTTGCTACGTGCATGCTGATATTCAATAAACTTTTTATTGCGCATATACAACCACGCGGCAGTATTTGAACCCGATCATATCTACGATGTATGTAATGTGACCAACCTTAGAAAAAAAGGTAATAAAAGCGGTGTTACAATTTTTTAATAGTAACACCGTAAACAGTGTTATAATGTGCGTAATAATACAAAGTAGAAAAAGGCAAATTTTTACTCATTCTTAAGGATCAGTGCAACAGTTCAGACAGCGTATCCTGATTTATTTTGCAGTCATCCGTTAAACTTTAATCTGGCTTGCTCTCTTCTAGTGTAAAAATAACGTAAAAGGTAAAACCTGCGGGCGACATCCCTTTAAAAAGCGTAAAGGGGCCCAACTTTAAACAAATCGATATCAGCGCGCCTCTGAAATTTATATTAATGCCGCGAGATAAAACAGAAGCAGAACCGAAAAGGCGGCACAGAACACAAAGCACTGTTGGATATGCCGACATTATTAAATCAAAAAGCTTATTCTCCGCTACATTATGTACTGTGTACGAAATTAGACAGGCTTTAACCGTGTGTTTGATGAATATATTTTTTTACAATAATTTGTCACTCAATTTTGAAATGTTATCAACAGACACGTTTATAAAACTGATACAGTAAGCGCATAAAGCAATGAAAAGCGACAAAATCTGTGAGACAATTATTTTTGACATGAATGTTTGTTTTCTTTAAAACTTACATTGACTATATTAACTTATAAACAATTTACTGCTTATTTTGCATACCGGTGTATAAGGAGTTATAAAATTTACATAATTTACATACTAAAACTTACACTAATAATTGAGTCAAACTTTGTTGTAGCAGGTTTTCCACACCTCGGTATAGCAAAGTCACCAATTCCTACACTGGCATGATAGGAATTTTTAATTTAAAACGTTCGCAAGGGCGCTTGACTCTTTGAAGGTTACCTAGACATTTTTAGGTAACCCATACTCGCAGCCCTTTAAAGAAAACGTTTGTATGATTATTTCATCTATAGATGTCACATCCTCGGATTTCTTTTAATTTATTTTACAATTCTACAAATTGAAGATCTAATGAGAACTCGGTAAAGACTATCTTAGGAACAATGCTTTTTTACGAATTCGGATTTTGTGTGTAAAATAATCGGCTAGAGGTAAACACAGCAAAGCGAAAAACGAGATGAAGAAATGGGTATTGCCTTAATATCCCTTATTTTTATTATACTATCGCAGATTCAAAAAAATTGTCTACGATGCCACTGACATTAATGTGCTCATCGTTGATTTTGATTTTATTTTATTTTCACTTTCTTTGTTGTTGATTTGGTGTGGGATACTATAATATTCCCATTGTGCGACAACTTCTGAAGCAATTGGAAAAACTTCCTTGTTACATTGTATTTCCATCGCCTTCGTATTGTTTGGTAAGCGTGATATCTTTATATTTCTTTGATTTGTTAATTTTCATACGGCTGTAACTAAGGAACTGAAATAAAAATGATATGAACCTTTTTACTCAAAATATCAGTTTAAAGTCTCAATTCCAGTACTGTGCTGCAGTACGGTTGGCATGGTATCAATCCCACACACGTTATCACCTTTCAACGTTTGAGTATTGCCAAGTCATCATTTCTTTTTACTTTATCATGCGCAGTATGATCAAGTATTGTAATACTGCCGGAAAAAAATTAGTTTTTAGCGGAAATAGGTCTTTTTGGGTCCCCTGATCATTTTCGATCAAGATACAAACAATGCTTTTGACATACACTAATTTTGTAGTCTCAAAAACAAGGACCCGGATCAATATGAAACCTTTGCTATCTTATTAAAATGGGTGCGCTGATTACAAATTTACATAGGAAAAGGCTCTGTCTCTACTGGTTACCGAATTGTGCTGAAATTACAGTTTTTCAAATATTACAAAAATAAGCGAAATGGACCACCTAACATGAAAATGGTAAATCTTAAGCATATAAAAGTATACATATTTTTGATAGACAACGAGAGCTATCCTTTGGTAGTGGGTAAACCTTTCTAACACCAACGATTGCAATGTTCAATTTTTTTCGATCTAAAAGTGCTAAATTTAGACCGAAAAAACAATTATAACTTTTTAAGAGATATAGCGTTCTAATGTAGTCATGCTTGTGCATTGGGATGTGCTGAATTCAACGGCGAGGTCGGCTTTCCCGTAGCATGTCCGGGTTGACCGGAAAGTGGGAAACTATAATTTCCGCGGTTTATCGTGTTTCTCTAGTGAACCGCGCACCTTAGAGCAACGCGGCTTACAGAATAACTTTCCTCGGCCAATTTCCCATCCGATACCATTTGAACCGTCAACATCGGTCGATTAGATCGGACACAGTTTGCGTTCAAAGTTTCTAACATAGTAAAATGGGTGTTTTTAGCATCATTTTTGATAATTGGGAACGTAATAACTGCCGAACCGTTCCAAATAAGTAAAATCAAATTGTGCCGGCGTAATCAGCGTCAAAAATTGTATCAAGAACCACAACCTTAATTTGATTGAAGGTTGTTGAGTTTTTGCCGACTGGTTAAAATTTTGTAAGAAATCACATTTTTAAACAATAATTTTAAGTAGTACACCTATCTCAAAAACAAGGACCCGGATCAACATGAAACCTTTGCTATCTTACTAAGATGGGTGCGCTGATTACAAATTTACATAGGAAAAGTCTCTGTCTCTACTGGTTACCGAGTTGTGCTGAAATTAGGGTTTTTCAAATAATGCAAAAATAAGCGAAATGGACCACTTAACATGAAAATGGTAAATCTTAGGCATATTAAAGTATACATATTTTTGATAGACTCAACGAGAGCTATCATTTGGTAGTGGGTAAACCTTTCTAACACCAACGGTTGCTATGTTCAATTTTTTTCTATCTAAAAGTGCTAAATTTAGACCGGAAAAACAATTACAATTTTTTGAGAGATATAGCGTTCTAATGTAGTCATGCTTATGCATTGGGATGTGTTGATTTCAACGGTGAGGTCGGTTTTCCCGTAGCGTGTAGGGTTTGGCCAGAAAGTGGGAAATTATAATTTCAGCGGTTTATCGCGTTTTTCTCTCGAACCGCGCAACTTAGAGCAACGCGGCTTACAGAAATGAATTCCTCGGCCAATTTCCCATCCGATACCGTTTGAACCGTCAACATCGGTCGATTAGATCTGACACAGTTTGCGTTCAAAGTTTCTAACATAGTAAAATGGGTGTTTTTTGCATCATTTTTGATAATTGGGAACGTAATGACTGACGAACCGTTCCAAATAAGTAAAATCAAATTATACCGGCGTAATCAGCGTCAAAAATTGTATCAAGAACCGCAACCTTAGTTTGATTGAAGGTAGTTGGGTTGTTGCCGACTGGCTACAATTTTGTAAGAAATCACATATTTTACACAATAATTTTGAAGTAGCACACCTATCTCAAAAACAAGGCCCCGGATCAACAGGAAACCTTTGCTATCTTACTAAAATGGGTGCGGTGATTACAAATTTACATAGGAAAAGGCTCTGTCTCTACTGGTTACCGAGTTGTGCTGAAATTACGGGTTTTCAAATAATGCAAAAATAAGCGAAATGGACCACTTAACATGAAAATGGTAAATTTTAGGCATATAAAAGTATACATATTTTTGATAGACTCAACGAGAGCTATCATTTGGTAGTGGGTAAACCTTGCTAACACCAACGGTTGCTATGTTCAATTTTTTTCTATCTAAAAGTGCTAAATTTAGACTGGAAAAACAATTACAACTATTTGAGAGATATAGCGTTCTAATGTAGTCATGCTTATGCATTGGGATGTGTTGATTTCAACGGTGAGGTCGGTTTTCCCGTAGCGTGTACGGTTTGGTCAGAAAGTGGGAAACTATAATTTCCGCGGTTTATCGCGCTTTTCTCTCTAACCGCACAACTTAGAGCAACGCGGCTTACAGAAATGAATTCCCCGGCCAATTTCCCATCCGATACCGTTTGAACCGTCAACATCGATCGATTAGATCGAACACAGTTTGCGTTCAAAGTTTCCAACATAGTAAAATGGGTGTTTTTAGCATCATTTGTGATAATTGGGAACGTAATAACTGCCAAACCGTTCCAAATAAGTAAAATCAAATTGTACCGGCGTAATCAGCGTCAAAGATTGTATCAAGAACCACACCTTTAAATTGATTGAAGGTAGTTGGGTTGTTGCCGACTGGCTAAAATTTTTTAAGAAATCACACATTTTACACAATAATTTTGAAGTACCACACCTATCTCAAAAACAAGGACCCGGATTAACATGAAACCTTTGCTATCTTACTAAAATGGGTGCGCTGATTACAAATTTACATAGGAAAAGTCTCTGTCTCTATTGGTTACCGAGTTGTACTGAAATTACGGTTTTTCAAATAATGCAAAAATAAGCGAAATGGACGACATAAAATGAAAATGGCAAATCTTAGGCATATAAAAGTATACATATTTTTGATAGACTCAACGAGAGCTATCATTTGGTAGTGGGTAAACCTTTCTAACACCAACGGTTGCTATGTTCAATTTTTTTCTATCTAAAAGTGCTAAATTTAGACCGGAAAAACAATTACAACTTTTTGAGAGATATAGCGTTCTAATGTAGTCGTGCTTATGCATTGGGATGTGCTGATTTCAACGGTGAGGTCGGTTTTCCCGTAGCGTGTACGGTTTGGCCAGAAAGTGGCAACTATAATTTCCGCGGTTTATCGCGTTTTTCTCTCGAACCGCGCAACTTAGAGCAACGCGGCTTACCGAAATGAATTCCTCGGCCAATTTCCCATCCGATACCGTTTGAACCGTCAACATTGGTCGATTAGATTGAACACAGTTTGCGTTCAAAATTTCTAACATAGTAAAATGGGTGTTTTTAGCATCATTTGTGATAATTGGGAACGTAATAACTGCCGAACCGTTCCAAATAAGTAAAATCAAATTATGCCGGCGTAATCAGCGTCAAAAATTGTATCAAGAACCACACCTTTAAATTGATGGAAGGTAGTTGGGTTGTTGCCGACTGGCTAAAATTTTGTAAGAAATCACATATTTTAAGCAATAATTTTGAAGTAGCACACCTATTTCAAAAACAAGGCCCCGGATCAACAGCCAACCTTTGCTATCTTACCAAAATGGGTGCGCTGATTACAAATTTACATAGGAAAAGTCTCTCTCTACTGGTTACCGAGTTGTACTGAAATTACGGTTTTTCAAATAATGCAAAAATAAGCGAAATGGACCACATAAAATGAAAATGGTAAATCTTAGGCATATAAAAGTATACATATTTTTGATAGACTCAACGAGAGCTATCATTTGGTAGTGGGTAAACCTTTCTAACACCAACTGTTGCTATGTTCAATCTAAAAGTGCTAAATTTAGACAGGAAAGCAATTACAACACAATTACAACTTTTTGAGAGATATAGCGTTCTAATGTAGTCATGCTTATGCATTGGGATGTGCTGATTTCAACGGTGAGGTCGGTTTTCCCGTAGCGTGTAGGGTTTGGCCAGAAAGTGGGAAATTATAATTTCAGCGGTTTATCGCGTTTTTCTCTCGAACCGCGCAACTTAGGGCAACGCGGCTTACAGATATGAATTCCTCGGCCAATTTCCCATCCGATACCGTTTGAACCGTCAACATCGGTCGATTAGATCTGACACAGTTTACGTTCAAAGTTTCTAACATAGTAAAATGGGTGTTTTTAGCATCATTTTTGATGATTGGGAACGTAATGACTGCCGAACCGTTCCAAATAAGTTAAATCAAATTATACCGGCGTAATCAGCGTCAAAAATTGTATCAAGAACCGCAACCTTAGTTTGATTGAAGGTAGTTGGGTTTTTGCCGACTGGCTAAAATTTTTTAAGAAATCACATATTTTACACAATAATTTTGAAGTAGCACACCTATCTCAAAAACAAGGCCCCGGATCAACAGGAAACCTTTGCTATCTTACTAAAATGGGTGCGGTGATTACAAATTTACATAGGAAAAGGCTCTGTCTCTACTGGTTACCGAGTTGTGCTGAAATTACGGGTTTTCAAATAATGCAAAAATAAGCGAAATGGACCACTTAACATGAAAATGGTAAATTTTAGGCATATAAAAGTATACATATTTTTGATAGACTCAACGAGAGCTATCATTTGGTAGTGGGTAAACCTTGCTAACACCAACGGTTGCTATGTTCAATTTTTTTCTATCTAAAAGTGCTAAATTTAGACTGGAAAAACAATTACAACTATTTGAGAGATATAGCGTTCTAATGTAGTCATGCTTATGCATTGGGATGTGTTGATTTCAACGGTGAGGTCGGTTTTCCCGTAGCGTGTACGGTTTGGTCAGAAAGTGGGAAACTATAATTTCCGCGGTTTATCGCGCTTTTCTCTCTAACCGCACAACTTAGAGCAACGCGGCTTACAGAAATGAATTCCCCGGCCAATTTCCCATCCGATACCGTTTGAACCGTCAACATCGATCGATTAGATCGAACACAGTTTGCGTTCAAAGTTTCCAACATAGTAAAATGGGTGTTTTTAGCATCATTTGTGATAATTGGGAACGTAATAACTGCCAAACCGTTCCAAATAAGTAAAATCAAATTGTACCGGCGTAATCAGCGTCAAAGATTGTATCAAGAACCACACCTTTAAATTGATTGAAGGTAGTTGGGTTGTTGCCGACAGGCTAAAATTTTTTAAGAAATCACACATTTTACACAATAATTTTGAAGTACCACACCTATCTCAAAAACAAGGACCCGGATTAACATGAAACCTTTGCTATCTTACTAAAATGGGTGCGCTGATTACAAATTTACATAGGAAAAGTCTCTGTCTCTATTGGTTACCGAGTTGTACTGAAATTACGGTTTTTCAAATAATGCAAAAATAAGCGAAATGGACGACATAAAATGAAAATGGCAAATCTTAGGCATATAAAAGTATACATATTTTTGATAGACTCAACGAGAGCTATCATTTGGTAGTGGGTAAACCTTTCTAACACCAACGGTTGCTATGTTCAATTTTTTTCTATCTAAAAGTGCTAAATTTAGACCGGAAAAACAATTACAACTTTTTGAGAGATATAGCGTTCTAATGTAGTCGTGCTTATGCATTGGGATGTGCTGATTTCAACGGTGAGGTCGGTTTTCCCGTAGCGTGTACGGTTTGGCCAGAAAGTGGCAACTATAATTTCCGCGGTTTATCGCGTTTTTCTCTCGAACCGCGCAACTTAGAGCAACGCGGCTTACCGAAATGAATTCCTCGGCCAATTTCCCATCCGATACCGTTTGAACCGTCAACATTGGTCGATTAGATTGAACACAGTTTGCGTTCAAAATTTCTAACATAGTAAAATGGGTGTTTTTAGCATCATTTGTGATAATTGGGAACGTAATAACTGCCGAACCGTTCCAAATAAGTAAAATCAAATTATGCCGGCGTAATCAGCGTCAAAAATTGTATCAAGAACCACACCTTTAAATTGATGGAAGGTAGTTGGGTTGTTGCCGACTGGCTAAAATTTTGTAAGAAATCACATATTTTAAGCAATAATTTTGAAGTAGCACACCTATTTCAAAAACAAGGCCCCGGATCAACAGCCAACCTTTGCTATCTTACCAAAATGGGTGCGCTGATTACAAATTTACATAGGAAAAGTCTCTCTCTACTGGTTACCGAGTTGTACTGAAATTACGGTTTTTCAAATAATGCAAAAATAAGCGAAATGGACCACATAAAATGAAAATGGTAAATCTTAGGCATATAAAAGTATACATATTTTTGATAGACTCAACGAGAGCTATCATTTGGTAGTGGGTAAACCTTTCTAACACCAACTGTTGCTATGTTCAATCTAAAAGTGCTAAATTTAGACAGGAAAGCAATTACAACACAATTACAACTTTTTTAGAGATATAGCGTTCTAATGTAGTCATGCTTATGCATTGGGATGTGCTGATTTCAACGGTGAGGTCGGTTTTCCCGTAGCGTGTAGGGTTTGGCCAGAAAGTGGGAAATTATAATTTCAGCGGTTTATCGCGTTTTTCTCTCGAACCGCGCAACTTAGGGCAACGCGGCTTACAGATATGAATTCCTCGGCCAATTTCCCATCCGATACCGTTTGAACCGTCAACATCGGTCGATTAGATCTGACACAGTTTACGTTCAAAGTTTCTAACATAGTAAAATGGGTGTTTTTAGCATCATTTTTGATGATTGGGAACGTAATGACTGCCGAACCGTTCCAAATAAGTTAAATCAAATTATACCGGCGTAATCAGCGTCAAAAATTGTATCAAGAACCGCAACCTTAGTTTGATTGAAGGTAGTTGGGTTTTTGCCGACTGGCTAAAATTTTTTAAGAAATCACACATTTTACACAATAATTTTGAAGTAGCACACCTATCTCAAAAACAAGGACCCGGATTAACATGAAACCTTTGCTATCTTACTAAAATGGGTGCGCTGATTACAAATTTAAATAGGAAAAGTCTCTGTCTCTACTGGTTACCGAGTTGTACTGAAATTACGGTTTTTCAAATAATGCAAAAATAAGCGAAATGGACCACATAAAATGAAAATGGTAAATCTTGGGCATATAAAAGTATACATATTTTTGATAGACTCAACGAGAGCTATCATTTGGTAGTGGGTAAACCTTTCTAACACCAACGGTTGCTATGTTCAATTTTTGTCTATCTAAAAGTGCTAAAATTAGACCGGAAAAACAATTACAACTTTTTGAGAGATATAGCGTTCTAATGTAGTCATGCTTATGCATTGAGATGTGCTGAATTCAACGGTAAGGTCGGTTTTCCCGTAGCGTGTACGGTTTGGCCAGAAAGTGGGAAACTATAATTTCCAGGGTTTATCGCGTTTTTCTCTCGAACCGCGCAACTTAGAGCAACGCGGCTTACAGAAATGAATTCCTCGGCCAATTTCCCATCAGATACCGTTTGAACCGTCAACATCGGTCTATTAGATCGGACACAGTTTGCGTTCAAAGTTTCTAACATAGTAAAATGGGTGTTTTTAGCATCTTTTGTGATAATTGGGAACGTAATAACTGCCGAACCGTTCCAAATAAGTAAAATCAAATTGTACCGGCGTAATCAGCGTCAAAGGTTGTATCAAGAATCACAACCTTAATGTCATTGAAGGTAGTTGAGTTTTTGCCGACTGGCTAAAATTTTGTAAGAAATCACATATTTTAAACTATAATTTTGAAGTGGCACACCTATCTCAAAAACAAGGCCCCGGATCAACAGGAAACCTTTGCCATCTTACTAAAATGGGTGCGGTGATTACAAATTTACATAGAAAAAGTCTCTGTCTCTACTGGTTACCGAGTTGTGCTGAAATTACGGTTTTTCAAATAATGCAAAAATAAGCGAAATGGACCACATAACATGTAAATGGTAAATCTTAGGCATATAAAAGTATACATATTTTTGACAGACTCAACGAGAACTATCATTTAGTAGTGGGTAAACCTTTCTAACACCAACGGTTGCTATGTTCAATTTTTTTCTATCTAAAAGTGCTAAATTTAGACCGGAAAAACAATTACAACTTTTTGAGAGATATAGCGTTCTAATGTAGTCATGCTTATGCATTGAGATGTGCTGAATTCAACGGTGAGGTCGGTTTTCCCGTAGCGTGTACGGTTTGGCCAGAAAGTGGGAAACTATAATTTCCAGGGTTTATCGCGTTTTTCTCTCGAACCGCGCAACTTAGAGCAACGCGGCTTACAGAAATGAATTCCTCGGCCAATTTCCCATCAGATACCATTTGAACCGTCAACATCGGTCTATTAGATCGGACACAGTTTGCGTTCAAAGTTTCTAACATAGTAAAATGGGTGTTTTTAGCATCATTTGTGATAATTGGGAACGTAATAACTGCCGAACCGTTCCAAATAAGTAAAATCAAATTGTACCGGCGTAATCAGCGTCAAAGGTTGTATCAAGAACCACAACCTTAATGTCATTGAAGGTAGTTGAGTTTTTGCCGACTGGCTAAAATTTTGTAAGAAATCACATATTTTAAACTATAATTTTGAAGTGGCACACCTATCTCAAAAACAAGGCCCCGGATCAACAGGAAATCTTTGCCATGTTACTAAAATGGGTGCGGTGATTACAAATTTACATATAAAAAGTCTCTGTCTCTACTGGTTACCGAGTTGTGCTGAAATTACGGTTTTTCAAATAATGCAAAAATAAGCGAAATGGACCACATAACATGAAAATGGTAAATCTTAGGCATATAAAAGTATACATATTTTTGATAGACTCAACGAGAGCTATCATTTGGTAGTGGGTAAACCTTTCTAACACCAACGGTTGCTATGTTCAATTTTTTTCTATCTAAAAGTGTTAAATTTAGACCGGAAAAACAATTACAACTTTCTGAGAGATATAGCGTTCTAATGTAGTCACGCTTATGCATTGGGATGTGCTGAATTCAACGCTGAGGTCGGTTTTCCCGTAGCGTGTAAGGTTTGGCCAGAAAGTGGGAAACTATAATTTCCGCGGTTTATCGCGTTTTTCTCTCGAACCGCGCTACTTAGAGCAACGCGGCTTACAGAAATGAATTCCTCGGCCAATTTCCCATCAGATACCGTTTGAACCGTCAACATCGGTCGATTAGATCTGACACAGTTTGCGTTCAAAGTTTCTAACATCGTAAAATGGGCGTTTTTAGCATCATTTTTGATAATTGGGAAAGTAATGACTGCCGAACCGTTCCAAATAAGTAAAATCAAATTATACCGGCGTAATCAGCGTCAAAAATTGTATCAAGAACCGCAACCTTAGTTTGATTGAAGGTAGTTGGGTTTTTGCCGACTGGCTAAAATTTTGTAAGAAATCACACATTTTACACAATAATTTTGAAGTAGCACACCTATCTCAAAAACAAGGACCCGGATTACCATGAAACCTTTGCTATCTTACTAAAATGGGTGCGCTGATTACAAATTTACATAGAAAAAGTATCTGTCTCTACTGGTTACCGAGTTGTGCTGAAATTACGGTTTTTCAAATAATGCAAAAATAAGCGAAATGGAGCACAAAACATGTAAATGGTAAATCTTAGGCATATAAAAGTATACATATTTTTGATAGACTCAACGAGAGCTATCATTTGGTAGTAGGTAAACCTTTCTAACACCAACGGTTGCTATGTTCAATTTTTTTCTATCTAAAAGTGCTAAATTTAGAGCGGAAAAACAATTACAACTTTTTGAGAGATATATCGTTCTAATGTAGTCATGCTTATGCATTGGGATGTGCTGAATTCAACGGTGAGGTCGGTTTTCCCGTAGCGTGTACGGTTTGGCCAGAAAGTGGGAAACTATAATTTCCGCGGTTTATCGCGTTTTTCTCTCGAACCGCGCAACTTAGAGCAACGCAGCTTACCGAAATGGATTCCTCGGCCAATTTGCCATCAGATACCGTTTGAACCGTCAACATCGGTCAGTTAGATCGGACACAGTTTGCGTTCAAAGTTTTTAACATAGTAAAATGGGTGTTTTTAGCATCATTTTTGATAATTGGGAACGTAATGACTGCCGAACCGTTCCAAATAAGTAAAATCAAATTATACCGGCGTAATCAGCGTCAAAAATTGTATCAAGAACCGCAACCTTAGTTTGATTGAAGGTAGTTGGGTTTATGCCGACTGGCTAAAATTTTGTAAGAAATCACACATTTTACACAATAATTTTGAAGTAGCACACCTATCTCAAAAACAAGGACCCGGATTACCATGAAACCTTTGCTATCTTACTCAAATGGGTGCGCTGATTACAAATTTACATAGGAAAAGTCTCTGTCTCTACTGGTTACCGAGTTGTACTGAAATTACGGTTTTTCAAATAATGCAAAAATAAGCGAAATGGACCACATAAAATGAAAATGGTAAATCTTAGGTATATAAAAGTATCCATATTTTTGATAGACTCAACGAGAGCTATCATTTGGTAGTGGGTAAACCTTTCTAACACCAACGGTTCCTATGTTCAATTTTTTTTCTATCTAAAAGTGCTAAATTTAGACCGGAAAAACAATTACAACTTTTTGAGAGATATAGCGTTCTAATGTAGTCATGCTTATGCATTGGCATGTGCTGAATTCAACGGTGAGGTCGGTTTTCCCGTAGCGTGTACGGTTTGGCCAGAAAGTGGGAAACTATAATTTCCGCGGTTTATCGTGTTTTTCTCTCGAACCGCGCAACTTAGAGCAACGCGGCTTACAGAAATGAATTCCTCGGCCAATTTACCGTCAGATACCGTTTGAACCGTCAACATCGGTCGATTAGATCGGACACAGTTTGCGTTCAAAGTTTCTAACATATTAAAATGGGTGTTTTTAGCATCATTTGTGATAATTGGGAACGTAATAACTGCCGAACCGTTCCAAATAAGTAAAATCAAATTGTACTGGAGTAACCAGCGTCAAAGATTGTATCAAGAACCACAACCTTAATGTCATTGAAGGTAGTTGAGTTTTTGCCGACTGGCTAAAATTTTGTAAGAAATCGCATATTTTAAACTATAATTTTGAAGTAGCACACCTATCTCAAAAACAAGGACCCGGATTACCATGAAACCTTTGCTATCTTAATAAAATAGGTGCGCTGATTACAAATTTACATAGGAAAAGTCTCTGTCTCTACTGGTTACCGAGTTGTACTGAAATTACGGTTTTTCAAATAATGCAAAAATAAGCGAAATGGACCACATAAAATAAAAATGGTAAATCTTAGATATATAAAAGTATCCATATTTTTGATAGACTCAACGAGAGCTATCATTTGGTAGTGGGTAAACCTTTCTAACACCAACGGTTCCTATGTTCAATTTTTTTCTATCTAAAAGTGCTAAATTTAGAGCGGAAAAACAATTACAACTTTTTGAGAGATATATCATTTTTGATAATTGGGGACGTAATGACTGCCGAACCGTTCCAAATAAGTAAAATCAAATTATACCGGCGTAATCAGCGTCAAAAATTGTATCAAGAACCGCAACCTTAGTTTGATTGAAGGTAGTTGGGTTTTTGCCGACTGGCTAAAATTTTGTAAGAAATCACACATTTTACACAATAATTTTGAACTAGCACACCTATCTCAAAAACAAGGACCAGGATTACCATGAAACCTTTGCTATCTTACTAAAATGGGTGCGCTGATTGCAAATTTACATAGAAAAAGTCTCTGTCTCTACTGGTTACCGAGTTGTGCTGAAATTACGGTTTTTCAAATAATGCAAAAATAAGCTAAATGGACCATATAACATGAAAATGGTAAATCTTAGGAATATAAAAGTATACATATTTTTGATAGACTCAACGAGAGCTATCATTTGGTAGTGGGTAAACCTTTCTAACACCAACGGTTCCTATGTTCAATTTTTTTTCTATCTAAAAGTGCTAAATTTAGACCCGAAAAACAATTACAACTTTTTGAGAGATATAGCGTTCTAATGTAGTCATGCTTATGCATTGGGATGTGCTGAATTCAACGGTGAGGTCGGTTTTCCCGTAGCGTGTACGGTTTGGCCAGAAAGTGGGAAACTATAATTTCCGCGGTTTATCGCGTTTTTCTCTCGAACCGCGCAACTTAGAGCAACGCGGCTTACAGAAATGAATTCCCCGGCCAATTTCCCATCCGATACCGTTTGAACCGTCAACATCGGTCGATTAGATCTGACACAGTTTGCGTTCAAAGTTTCTAACATAGTAAAATGGGTGCTTTTAGCATCATTTGTGATAATTGGGAACGTAATAACTGCCGAACCGTTCCACATAAGTAAAATCAAATTGTACCGGCGTAATCAGCGTCAAAGATTGTATCAAGAACCACAACCTTAATGTCATTGAAGGTAGTTGAGTTTTTGCCGACTGGCTAAAATTTTGTAAGAAATCACACATTTTACACAATAATTTTGAAGTAGCACACCTATCTCAAAAACAAGGACCCGGATTACCATGAAACCTTTGCTATCTTACTAAAATGGGTGCGCTGATTACAAATTTACATAGGAAAAGTCTCTGTCTCTACTGGTTACCGAGTTGTACTGAAATTGCGGTTTTTCAAATAATGCAAAAATAAGCGAAATGGACCACATAAAATGAAAATGGTAAATCTTAGGCATATAAAAGTATCCATATTTTTGATAGACTCAACGAGAGCTATCATTTGGTAGTGGGTAAACCTTTCTAACACCAACGGTTCCTATGTTAAATTTTTTTCTATCTAAAAGTGCTAAATTTAGACCGGAAAAACAATTACAACTTTTTGAGAGATATAGCGTTCTAATGTAGTCATGCTTATGCATTGGGATGTGCTGATTTCAACGGTGAGGTCGGTTTTCCCGTAGCGTGTAGGGTTTGGCCAGAAAGTGGGAAACTATAATTTCCGCGGTTTATCGCGTTTTTCTCTCGAACCGCGCAACTTAGAGCAACGCGGCTTACAGAAATGAATTCCTCGGCCAATTTACCGTCAGAAACCGTTTGAACCGTCAACATCGGTCGATTAGATCGGACACAGTTTGCGTTCAAACTTTCTAACATAGTAAAATGGGTGTTTTTAGCATCATTTGTGATAATTGGGAACGTAATAACTGCCGAACCGTTCCAAATAAGTAAAATCAAATTGTACTGGCGTAATCAGCGTCAAAGATTGTATCAAGAACCACAACCTTAATGTCATTGAAGGTAGTTGAGTTTTTGCCGACTGGCTAAAATTTTTTAAGAAATCGCATATTTTAAACTATAATTTTGAAGTAGCACACCTATCTCAAAAACAAGGACCCGGATTACCATGAAACCTTTGCTATCTTACTAAAATAGGTTCGCTGATTACAAATTTACATAGGAAAAGTCTCTGTCTCTACTGGTTACCGAGTTGTACTGAAATTACGGTTTTTCAAATAAGGCACAAATAAGCGAAATGGACCACATAAAATGAAAATGGTAAATCTTAGGCATATAAAAGTATACATATTTTTGATAGACTCAACGAGAGCTATCATTTGGTAGTGGGTAAACCTTTCTAACACCAACGGTTCCTATGTTCAATTTTTTTCTATCTAAAAGTGCTAAATTTAGACCGGAAAAACAATTACAACTTTTTGAGAGATATAGCGTTCTAATGTAGTCATGCTTATGCATTGGGATGTGCTGATTTCAACGGTGAGGTCGGTTTTCCCGTAGCGTGTAGGGTTTGGCCAGAAAGTGGGAAACTATAATTTCCGCGGTTTATCGCGTTTTTCTCTCGAACCGCGCAACTTAGAGCAACGCGGCTTACAGAAATGAATTCCTCGGCCAATTTACCGTCAGATACCGTTTGAACCGTCAACATCGGTCGATTGGATCGGACACAGTTTGCGTTCAAAGTTTCTAACATAGTAAAATGGGTGTTTTTAGCATCATTTGTGATAATTGGGAACGTAATAACTGCCGAACCGTTCCAAATAAGTAAAATCAAATTGTACTGGCGTAATCAGCGTCAAAGATTGTATCAAGAACCACAACCTTAATGTCATTGAAGGTATTTGAGTTTTTGCCGACTGGCTAAAATTTTTTAAGAAATCGCATATTTTAAACTATAATTTTGAAGTAGCACACCTATCTCAAAAACAAGGACCCGGATTACCATGAAACCTTTGCTATCTTACTAAAATGGGTGCGCTGATTACAAATTTACATAGGAAAAGTCTCTGTCTCTACTGGTTACCGAGTTGTACTGAAATTACGGTTTTTCAAATAATGCAAAAATAAGCGAAGTGGACCACATAAAATGAAAATGGTAAATCTTAGGCATATAAAAGTATACATATTTTTGATAGATTCAACGAGAGCTATCATTTGGTAGTGGGTAAACCTTTCTAACACCAACGGTTCCTATGTTCAATTTTTTTCTATCTAAAAGTGCTAAATATAGACCGGAAAAACAATTACAACTTTTTGAGAGATATATCGTTCTAATGTAGTCATGCTTATGCATTGGGATGTGCTGAATTTAACGGTGAGGTCGGTTTTCCCGTAGCGTGTACGGTTTGGCCAGAAAGTGGGAAACTATAATTTCCGCGGTTTATCGTGTTTTTCTCTCGAACCGCGCAACATAGAGCAACGCGGCTTACAAAAATGAATTCCTCGGCCAATTTACCGTCACATACCGTTTGAACCGTCAACATCGGTCGATTAGATCGGACACAGTTTGCGTTCAAAGTTTCTAACATAGTAAAATGGGTGTTTTTTGCATCATTTGTGATAATTGGGAACGTAATAACTGCCGAGCCGTTCCAAATAAGTAAAATCAAATTGTACCGGCGTAATCAGCGTCAAAGATTGTATCAAGAACCACAACCTTAATGTCATTGAAGGTAGTTGAGTTTTTGCCGACTGGCTAAAATTTTGTAAGAAATCACTTATTTTAAACTATAATTTTGAAGTAGCACACCTATCTCAAAAACAAGGACCCGGATTACCATGAAACCTTTGCTATCTTACTAAAATGGGTGCGCTGATTACAAATTTACATAGGAAAAGTCTCTGCCTCTACTGGTTACCGAGTTGTACTGAAATTACGGTTTTTCAAATAATGTAAAAATAAGCGAAATGGACCACATAAAATGAAAATGGTAAATCTTAGGCATATAAAAGTATACATACTTTTGATAGACTCAACGAGAGCTATCATTTGGTAGTGGGTAAACCTTTCTAACACCAACGGTTCCTATGTTCAATTTTTTTCTATCTAAAAGTGCTAAATTTAGACCGGAAAAACAATTACAACTTTTTGAGAGATATATCGTTCTAATGTAGTCATGCTTATGCATTGGGATGTGCTGAATTCAACGGTGAGGTCGGTTTTCCCGTAGCGTGTACGGTTTGGCCAGAAAGTGGGAAACTATAATTTCCGCGGTTTATCGTGTTTTTCTCTCGAACCACGCAACATAGAGCAACGCGGCTTACAGAAATGAATTCCTCGGCCAATTTACCGTCACATACCGTTTGAACCGTCAACATCGGTCGATTAGATCTGACACAGTTTGCGTTCAAACTTTCTAACATAGTAAAATGGGTGTTTTTAGCATCATTTTTGATAATTGGGAATGTAATGACTGCCGAACCGTTCCAAATAAGTAAAATCAAATATATATATATATATATATATATATATACCGGCGTAATCAGCGTCAAAAATTGTATCAAGAACCGCAACCTTAGTTTGATTGAAGGTAGTTGGATTTTGCCGACTGGCTAAAATTTTGTAAGAAATCACACATTTTACACAATAATTTTGAAGTAGCACACCTATCTCAAAAACAAGGACCCGGATTACCATGAAACCTTTGCTATCTTACTAAAATGGGTGCGCTGATTACAAATTTACATAGGAAAAGTCTCTGTATCTACTGGTTACCGAGTTGTACTGAAATTACGGTTTTTCAAATAATGCAAAAATAAGCGAAATGGACCACATAAAATGAAAATGGTAAATCTTAGGCATATAAAAGTATACATATTTTTGATAGACTCAACGAGACCTATCATTTGGTAGTGGGTAAACCTTTCTAACACCAACGGTTCCTATGTTCAATTTTTTTCTATCTAAAAGTGCTAAATATAGACCGGAAAAACAATTACAACTTTTTGAGAGATATATCGTTCTAATGTAGTCATGCTTATGCATTGGGATGTGCTGAATTTAACGGTGAGGTCGGTTTTCCCGTAGCGTGTACGGTTTGGCCAGAAAGTGGGAAACTATAATTTCCTCGGTTTATCGTGCTTTTCTCTCGAACCGCGCAACATAGAGCAACGCGGCTTACAAAAATGAATTCCTCGGCCAATTTACCGTCACATACAGTTTGAACCGTCAACATCGGTCGATTAGATCGGACACAGTTTGCGTTCAAAGTTTCTAACATAGTAAAATGGGTGTTTTTTGCATCATTTGTGATAATTGGGAACGTAATAACTGCCGAGCCGTTCAAAATAAGTAAAATCAAATTGTACCGGCGTAATCAGCGTCAATGATTGTATCAAGAACCACAACCTTAATGTCATTGAAGGTAGTTGAGTTTTTGCCGACTGGCTAAAATTTTGTAAGAAATCACTTATTTTAAACTATAATTTTGAAGTCGCACACCTATCTCAAAAACAAGGACCCGGATTACCATGAAACCTTTGCTATCTTACTAAAATGGGTGCGCTGATTACAAATTTACATAGGAAAAGTCTCTGCCTCTACTAGTTACCGAGTTGTACTGAAATTACGGTTTTTCAAATAATGCAAAAATAAGCGAAATGGACCACATAAAATGAAAATGGTAAATCTTAGGCATATAAAAGTATACATACTTTTGATAGACTCAACGAGAGCTATCATTTGGTAGTGGGTAAACCTTTCTAACACCAACGGTTCCTATGTTCAATTTTTTTCTATCTAAAAGTGCTAAATTTAGACCGGAAAAACAATTACAACTTTTTGAGAGATATAGCGTTCTAATGTAGTCATGCTTATGCATTGGCATGTGCTGAATTCAACGGTGAGGTCGGTTTTCCCGTAGCGTGTACGGTTTGGCCAGAAAGTGGGAAACTATAATTTCCGCGGTTTATCGCATTTTCTCTCGAACCGCGCAACTTAGAGCAACGCGGCTTACAGAAATGAATTCCTCGGCCAATTTACCGTCAGATACCGTTTGAACCGTCAACATCGGTCGATTAGTTCGGACACAGTTTGCGTTCAAAGTTTCTAACATGGTAAAACGGGTGTTTTTAGCATCATTTGTGATAATTGGGAACGTAATAACTGCCGAACCGTTCCAAATAAGTAAAATCAAATTGTACCGGCGTAATCAGCGTTAAAGATTCTATCAAGAACCACAACCTTAATGTCATTGAAGGTAGTTGAGTTTTTGCCGACTGGCTAAAATTTTGTAAGAAATCATATATTTTAAACTATAATTTTGAAGTAGCACACCTATCTCAGAAACAAGGACCCGGATTACCATGAAACCTTTGCTATCTTACTAAAATGGGTGCGCTGATTGCAAATTTACATAGATAAAGTCTCTGTCTCTACTGGTTACCGAGTTGTGCTGAAATTACGGTTTTTCAAATAATGCAAAAATAAGCGAAATGGACCACATAACATGAAAATGGTAAATCTTAGGCATATAAAAGTATACATATTTTTGATAGACTCAACGAGAGCTATCATTTGGTAGTGGGTAAACCTTTCTAACACCAACGGTTCCTATGTTCAATTTTTTTCTATCTAAAAGTGCTAAATTTAGACCGGAAAAACAATTACAACTTTTTGAGAGATATAGCGTTCTAATGTAGTCATGCTTATGCATTGGCATGTGCTGAATTCAACGGTGAGGTCGGTTTTCCCGTAGCGTGTACGGTTTGGCCAGAAAGTGGGAAACTATAATTTCCGCGGTTTATCGCGTTTTTCCCTCGAACCGCGCAACTTAGAGCAACGCGGCTTACAGAAATGAATTCCTCGGCCAATTTCCCATCCGATACCGTTTGAACCGTCAACATCGGTCGATTAGATCTGACACAGTTTGCGTTCAAAGTTTCTAACATAGTAAAATGGGTGTTTTTAGCATCATTTGTGATAATTGGGAACGTAATGACTGCCGAACCGTTCCAAATAAGTAAAATCAAATTATACCGGCGTAATCAGCGTCAAAAATTGTATGAAGAACCGCAACCTTAGTTTGATTGAAGGTAGTTGGGTTTTTGCCGACTGGTTAAAATTTTGTAAGAAATCACACATTTTACACAATAATTTTAAACTGGCACACCTATCTCAAAAACAAGGACCCGGATTACCATGAAACCTTTGCTATCGTACTAAAATGGGTGCGCTGATTGCAAATTTACATAGATAAAGTCTCTGTCTCTACTGGTTACCGAGTTGTGCTGAAATTACGGTTTTTCAAATAATGCAAAAATAAGCGAAATGGACCACATAACATGAAAATGGTAAATCTTAGGCATATAAAAGTATACATATTTTTGATAGACTCAACGAGAGCTATCATTTGGTAGTGGGTAAACCTTTCTAACACCAACGGTTCCTATGTTCAATTTTTGTCTATCTAAAAGTGCTAAATTTAGACCGGAAAAACAATTACAACTTTTTGAGAGATATAGCGTTCTAATGTAGTCATGCTTATGCATTGGCATGTGCTGAATTCAACGGTGAGGTCGGTTTTCCCGTAGCGTGTACGGTTTTGCCAGAAAGTGAAAGAACACTGTCTGGAAGCTGCAGAGAATTAGCTAAGAAACTGCATAACTAACTTCGGAAACAGCATAAGGTCATGTGAGGTATAATAATATAATTAATTCGACCCATGCAACGAATACTATAGTAACTACATGGGGTTACGATAGTCTTCGTTGAATGGGTTGATATGATAGATTTGTTCTACTATAACCGTTAACAATCAAAATGAGAAATGTCGATAAGTACATCTTCTTTTGACAATAGTTTGTCTCAAAGAAACTGTATATGCCCTTGAAACATACGTATTAGAGATTATACGGGGCTTGTCTATATAGCGCCAATCACTGGACAACAAGCAGTCAACCCTAGGAGTGTTCATAGACATTGAAGGGGCTTTTGACAAAACGATGTTCCATAAAATTAAAACCTCTCTTATGGAACACAACGTAGAAACGTTAATAACCGAATGGATCGGTAATATGCTGCAGGAAAGAGCAGTAAACGTCAATGTAGGCACCCAATCTGTAAGATGTCTTGTAGCCAAAGGGTGCCCACAGGGTGGAGTTCTCTCACCCCTGCTGTGGAACCTGGTCCTAGACAGCCTACTAAAGGTTCTAAACCGAGAAGGGTACTACACAATAGCTTACGCAGATGATCTAACAATTCTGCTTACAGGTAAATTTGAGGATACAATATGTGACAGGATGCAATCCGCCCTCAACTTAATCACCACATGGTGCAAAGACCACTCACTCTCAGTCAGCCCTGGGAAAACAGAGATGGTACTCTTCACCAGAAAAAGAAAACTACCACAACTACGAGCACCCACGCTCCTAAACACCAAGCTTTCCTTTGCTGCCAAGGTGAAATATCTGGGCATAACCTTTGACAGCAAACTAAGATGGGGAGACCATCTGGAAGACAGAGCAAAAAAAGCACACATATCTTTTTGGCAGTGCCGCAGAGCGATAGGACGAACGTGGGGGTTTTCGCCTAAAATCGCAATGTGGATATACACCGCCATCATACGACCTATGCTAACCTACGGAGCAGTAATATGGTGGCCCAGAACCAAACTTAAGACGGCTATCAAAGACCTCAATCACATACAAAGGACCGCATGCCTAAACATAACAGGAGTCATGCACACCACACCGACGGCCGCGATGGAGGCAATGCTCTGCCTGCCGCCCCTTGACATTCATGTGGAGGAAGTGGCCTTGGCGGGCATCCTCCGGCTCCGTACGGCAGGATTCTGGGAGACTGGCAGGGTTGGCGAGGCTCGTCTCCACCTCTGGCGCGAGGCTGTCCTACGCACACCTCTCCTTGAGGCTCAGGTAGATGACTTTCCACCCCGCTATATCTTCAGAAGGTCCTTCACAACATCCCTCACACCACCAACCCAGGGGGAAAAAACAGGATCTGTCCACATATACACAGACGGTTCAAAATACCCACATACTTCTGGTGCAGGAGTGTTCTCCCGAGCACCGAATATGAAAATCGGTCTACCACTAGGACGGTACACGACTATAACACAAACAGAGCTGATTGCCTTAACAATCGCAGCCAAAACTATTACTGAAAAAGGTATAAGTGGCAAAAATGTGCTGATCCTAACGGACAGCAAAGCAACAATACAAGCGCTGTCTAGACCTCTAACAACCTCCAGACTTGTACAACAATGCACCGTAGCCCTGACAAAAGCAGCACAGGCAAATAATAAGGTATCCATCCACTGGATAAAGGGCCACAGTAAAAGTAAAGGGAACAAGGAAGCGGATCGCTTGGCAAAACACGCTGCGAGGACTCCCTATATAGGACCTGAGCCAGCGATACCACCGACCCTAAAAACAATACTCAACGAACTAAGAGGAACATCCCACACTCTCTTCAGGAGCCGATGGGATGAAACCACCAAGTGCGTCTTTGCAAAGGAAACCCTAAGAGCCCCTTGCCCAAAGACCACAATGTACTACCTTCAACTCACCAGAAGCAACCTCAGACTGCTAACTGGTATCTATACAGGGCACTGCAGGCTAAAAAAGCATCTTACCCGCATTGGAATCTTAGAGGACCAAATGTGCAGAGGATGCGAAAGCGAGGAAGAGACGGCAGAACACTTTCTGTGCGAGTGTCCGGCACTTTCGACATTACGTCAACGTTTCCTGGGTGAAAGATGGCTGGATTTATCCGCCATCAGAGGGGTTCCGCCGAGCGACATCCTCGCCTTTACGAAGGCCGCAGGATGGCTCGAGGCAGACACAGCTTAGGCCACATGAACCCCTCGGAGGTTAGCAAAAGGGGCCTAATGAGGCCTAGGTGCTGTGGGAATTGTCCCACCCTCCAAGATATCCATATTCCATAGCGCCAATGTCTCGGTTTCAACAATGTGAGACGGAGATATATATTTTGTCTATCGATGTGGTGCCCGCGCATGCCCCTGCGCATGCGTGGCCAGTAGTTATTAGGACCCTCGACAGATGGCGCCATTGTAGCTTAAAGTGCGCGGTCGGTATTACCGCTGCCGTTAGCCGGTAATATTCGGCATCACTAACGCCAAACCACTAATCCAGCCAAGCGAATCCACGAACTTGACGCATGGGTAGTGTGTCCGTCCAGTGGCACTACGTCGGATGAGATAAAGATATATGTCGCAACGCTAGTGTTGGAACAGCCTGCTGTTACCAACATTCTTTATATCATTTTGTATTTATGTCTTGAAACAACGTCCTACTGCTTATTTTGTCCAGCCCATTCAGAAAGCCAATAAATATTGGCTATTATTTGCTGAATTGTCTTGTGCTGGGCAGTAAAACTGCACTTTAGTTCTTACCGAGTGCGCATTTTTAGATCAACAATTAATTTTAATGCATAGGTAAACAAACAATCAACCAATAACTGTAATTATAGCATATCCAGAGAACAAGTTTTCATTTGGCTTCTCTAATTTTTTCTTGTTCATCCTGTTTTTAGTTATCAGTTTTGTAGTTATAAGTTTAGTCTGGGCGTTTAGTCAGGAGTTGCCATGAGGGTAGTTATTGGATTATTTCAATACCTAAGTACTTTCATCAAATCATGTTTTATCAATGCATTTTTTTCCTAAACACACCAAAGACATTTGACTTATAAATGAACTTATAAATATTTAACATGCTTTCTCTCCGCACCCTGAAAATTTTAAATCTTCCGATTATATTCCTGCTTGGATCGCATATCGAATGCCAATGAGTAAAATAAAGGGAATTATTCATTCGATTTAAATCGTTATACCGGAGAGATTTGAACTGTTTCTGCGTCATCTCCCTCTGTGTACACATTTTCAAGCCGCTTCATCTGTTTGATTTTCCTCTTTGTCCTCGTTACAGCTGGCTGTACGTGCTTTTGATCCCAATTACCGTGGTCGGCAATACAAACCGTCATTCCAAACATTCAATATTGATGGGATCTGAATGATGTGCAAATCCGGAATATACCACATCAATGTAGAATCGTATAAATAATGAAAGTTTAGCATTTGATCACCTCCTTATTAATTTTGGTGCTGGGACGTTTGGGAACGTAATTACTTGTATTAAATGCCAGAGTGTTGATTGAACTGAAGTCTAATTGAATCAATTAAATTGTATGTCGTTTCATGTTTAATCATTTCTAGATAATCTGTATAATACAATTAAATGGGTGGAGTGTTTTGAAGATAGCCCGAGATCGGTGATTTAGAATATCGCTTCTAAACAAAAAGCCGAACTTTGATATAGTTCCGCTAATTTTGAGCAAGTAGATGTGTTAGTATTGTATCATATCGACATATTTTGGGGCAAGGTCGGATATTAGAAATGTTTTCTTTATAGTTTCTTCAGATGTCGGCGAAAAACTCGCGTGTTGAACCATTTTGATATTTTATTATATTTGTTTTATGTATGTTATTAATATAATTTTATCACTAGTATTTTGTATATATCTGGAAAAGCATTGTTGGAACCTGAAGTTAAAGAGAACAGGAAGATAGCCAACGAATTTTAAAAGAAGACAGGGAAAAGTGTGAGGTGTCATAGCTTAGCTCTTTTAAACCAAACAAACCAAATAATATTTTTTTATTAAACAGCACTGAAGAAAGTTGGCACCATCTGCTCCTATTTAACCCAGGTCAGATAAAAAAAAACTTTAAACGTTGTTCATCCATGATCCCCTGTGTTCCCTTCTTATTTTTATTGGATATTGTGCTATCCATGTACTTAAGAGATACTTTCTCTTTATCTTGACTTCTAAAATGTCCTGTAAACGATTACTTTTAATCGGATATAAATTAAATATAAAAAGTCTCAAACTGCTTACTCACCTGTTGCAGTAAAGTATTTACTAACAGGTCTATCAAAATTATTTGGCCTATTAACTATTGTGTCTTCAGGTTCCTAAAATAACATATGAATTGTCAATCAACGTGTTGCTTTGAAATTGCTCTTTATTATCAACAACTATAGTTTGTCGATTGTTTACAAACAAATTTTAAAACCGATTTTTGTGATATTTGAAAATAGGCTTTCTAAATTTTGCAAACAGTATGACTGATATGAGCTCTAATTCTTAAAATGTTACTTAAAACACAAACGTGTCTAGTATTTTATAGGTTGGTAAATTGCAACTGCCTATTAATTTGACCCCCAAATAGATTAACAGTTTTAAGCAGCATTTTAATGTGATATTAGTGTGTTGTTATTTTAATGGATATTTTTTTAAGTTTTAGGTTTAATGCAGACTTTTCCGTTCCTCTTTGAGAAGGCATTTCAAAATATCGGCATATAATGTGTTTAAATCAAAAAGGGCAGGCATTTATAATCAACCAATATAATAAGAAATTCCCTTCATTAAAAATTAACTAGTACTTTCTCAAGAGTTTCTCTTTTTTACATTTCTACGCTTCTACTTTCTCCGCTTCAATTTGTGTTCTCTGCATGGATTTTAAAGGTGTTTGTATATGAGGTGAGCCTTCAATCAATCAAGGGGGCGCAGGCATCGTGAAACGCGATTTTCTCGCATTGAATAATTAAAATCGACCTAGACGCTCCTCACACTCTTTTGTTTACAAATCCTCCGCCAGACCGCGCACACATCTCACGCCCTGATTTATGTGTTTACGATTGTAAACGCTAATTTTAGGCATTGTTGTTACCTATTCATCAGCGTCAGTTCGACGTAATCTCGATCCACCAGCGTAGGCTTCTGAAGTGGCTGAAATAATGTTTGCGGAGCGACGGCATTGGATTTGACAGTTGTTTGTTGTGCCAAATAGAAACCGAAGTTGAGATATGAGAGTTTTATTGATGCTTCGGAATTTATCACCGCCAGCTAACGTTTAATTATTATTGTGGTCTTCGAAGTGTGGAAACAGTCATAGATATTATATTTGTTTTGGTATTTTAAAGATGTATGTAAAACTGTTCTCCGGATCTGAAGGAAGCGTCTAAATCGGTGAGCTCGGGAATGCAACATATTTTGGTATTATATATGTATATTAATAGTAATCTGTAATCTGCTTTCATACAAGAATTTTAATATGCTTACTATTCTAGTTTATACTATATAAGTTTGTTGATTACCTAAATTATCTATTTCAAGTCAATTATTATTAATTCCAGCATCAAAATCAGTTTATTAAATTTAGAAACCAGTTTGCAAATGTCCGATTAAACCGGGTTTGAGAAAACCGACAAGTCCTATTGTTAACTGACGGTAATTATTAGAATACAATCGTCTCTTTAAGAAAACATATATTCTTAAAGAGACGATTGTATTAACATTTTGTATTTAATTAATTTCCACATAGCACAATTCGACATGTAATATGTTTTTAGAGTGCATGAATTGTGTAGTCAGTAAAGGGGCAAATATTTCTAAAGTATCTGGTAAAGCATGGTAAAACACTGAATTAAGTACAGATTCATATGTCAGTCTTCATAAGTTTCTTATAAGAAATTATTTTCTGTAATGTATAAATGCACATGAATATAATTTTTACTTTACTACGTTTCGAAATTGATTAATTCCGAGAAAAGACGTTTAACCTATTCTTTATTGTAGTGATCTCATCAAGAAAAACCTTGCATTTTTAAGCTTTAAGGCAAGAAGTCCTTACATCCAATTGCATTTTATATCGGTTGGTTTTTGAATGAAAAATTAAAATCCAAGATAGTATAATGTAATTGTCTTAAAAAATGAGGTTGGGTAAATGTGCCTTTAAATACTTCATCGGCATATAAATGAACAACTTTCTCTTCATAGAACTGACTTTGTATATCTTGAAATAAACGAGACCCCAGTAATTCTTAAGAAAACTGGACCAGCATAAACGGTTCATTACCGAACCCTTGTTGATTAAGATTGTCGACATATTTTGGACGGTTTCTTATGTTAAAAATAGTTAACATTTGTTCTATAATACTCTGTATAGTGCTTTTATTAATGGAATATTTATTACATGGAAGTTTTGATAATTTTTTATCTAGATATACATATTTACACTCTTCAAAGGGATTTGCATATTTACATTCTTCAAAGGGCTTTTAATAATCTTTTCTTTATGATCTCAACATCTTTCATTCTGGATAATATTTAAATCGGCAATTTATTTTTCTACATTTTACATTCAACCACTGTGTTTGTGCAGGTGTATACAATGATTTGTGTTTTTATTTTAATTTACAAACCTGGTAATATATAGTTACCAATTTGTTTGGTTCGATTTACATTTTCTTAGTTATTAAAATCAATTCTTGGAAGAACTGCATGATGCCAAATTGCAATGGTGCTATTTTGACAGCTGTAAAGTTTAAAATTATGAAACTTTCCGACTTTATAGCGGCACCTCCACCATTTGTCTAACTTTTGAGATTAAGATAAACAAGACAATTGTAATTGAACAAACGTAAAATCTATGTGAATTTCACAAAGACAATGTTTATTATATGAAGAAAAATATGAAGCAGTTTTTGTAATAATTTTCGTTATACAGTCTGTCCAGGTAAGTCAGTCGCATATGGAATCTTTTTATTGTCTTATATTTTTATTTATCTTATCTTATTGGCTTATATAAAACCAATACGGGAATAGTCAAATATGTAAATTTCGATACCATATACTAAGCGATTCAGAATATATAAATTAGTGATAAGAGTAAAGTACCTTTATTTTCATTCTTATCGATAAACATTATTTGGAAATGTTGTTTAGCAGTAAAAATTATATTCAAACATGAAATATGAATGATATTGATATTGATATTATTCTTTTTTTGATTTTTTTTATTCCTATTTTTATGACAAATATTAGTCAATGCCAGTGATACTAAAAGGCTCGCTTTAATCTATTTTTTATAAATTTTAATAACCTTATTACAGTTTCTATTATTTTGGTAAAATAACTAATGTTTATTTAGAACTAGCGCAAAATTACTCGTTTACTTGATGGAAAGTTTATATTTCACCCTGTAGATAATAATAGTTCATACAATAATTAATACACGAGCATGACTTACCTTTAATTTAATTAATATTATTGACTTTGGATATGTTTATAACAGTAGTTATCCATCTACAGCACGCGATTAGTCGATGTTGCTGATATTTTCAATGAAAGACACCCGGACAACCAAATTGCCCATTCAACCTGTTCTAGGATAATCAAAAGATCCAAGGAGACTAGAGACTGGAGACAAGGAGACTGGGTCTGTTGAAAATCTCTTTAAGAAACACCACTAAAAATATGATACCGAAAATAAGGAAGCAAGTTTGCCAGTGTTCCTCACACCCAATGCAGTAAACGAACATCACATAACATAAACTGAAGGCACTATTATATCTGGTATGATGGTATATCTTATTTGCAAATGTTGTTTAGAAGTCAAAATTATATTCTGATATGAAGTCACAGTTACCGATCTTAAATTTTTTCTTTTTTGTTTTCTTTTTTAATTCTTACTTTTATGACTAGTATTAGTAAATGCCAGTGATAGTAAAATGTTCGTTTTAATCTACTTTTTAGAAATTCGAATACATTTTTTACATTTTTGATTATTTTGGTATAACTAATGTTCATTTTTAACTAGTGCAATTACTTATTTTCTTGACGCAAAGTTGATATTTCACCCTGTGGATAATAATAGATCATACAATAACTAATACACGAGCGTGACTTACTTTTAATTCAATTAATATAAATGACTTTGGATATGTTTATAATAGTAGTTATCCATCTACATAGAAGCGATTATCTCAATGTTGCTGATATTTTCAATGAAAATACCCGGACAACCAAAATGCCCATTCAAGCATTACTAGGATAATCAGAAACTTCAAGCAGACTGGGTCTGTTGAAAATCTCTTTAAGAATCACCACAAAAAAATATATTGCCGAAAATAAGAAAGCAAGTTTACCAGTGTTGCAAGCGGTAGTCGTGCATAGAACAACTTCGGTTCGTCAAATTGTTTCGCACACCCAATCCAGTAAATCAACAGCACATAACATGGTGCAACTGAACAAATATGTCCTTTAAAAAACATACGAAATTTAAAAGTACACTAAACGAAATAGACTATGACATCAGACCTGATGCCATAGGTATGACTTCGCCATCTGGTTTGAGGGGGAAACGGAAGAAGACAGATTGTTTTTTGTTAATATTCGATGGATAGACGAGGCGCCATTCACGTCAAATAGTACTGTTTTTTTATCACAAAATAGCCGTTGGTGGACACAAGAAAAGCCGAATTTTACGGTAGAATGTCGATATTAGTACCAGTTTAAGACCAATGTACTGTGCGGTATTTTGACAAATCAAATATCTGGGCCTATTTCTGTTAAACATTGTCAAGAAGTTTTAAATCATAAGTTTGGTTAGAAATTATTAAATTGTACTTCAAAACAACATCATAAAGTAAAGTTTATCGATAATAATGAAGTCATACCAGATGCCATAGTCTCTTGCCTTTAGTTTATGTTATGTGATGTTGATTTACTGCATTGGGTGTGAGGAACACTGGCAAACTTGTTTCCTTATTTTCGGTATCATATTTATATTGGTGTTTCTTAAAGAGATTTTCAACAGACCCAGTCTCCAGTCTCTAGTTTCCTTGGATCTTTTGATTATCCTAGAACTGGTTGAATGGGCAATTTGGTTGTCCGGGTGTCTTTCATTGAAAATATCAGCAACATCGACCAATCGCTTGCTGTAGATGGATAACTACTATTATAAACATACAAAGTCAATAATATTAATTAAATTAAAGGTAAGTCATGCTCGTGTATTAATTATTTTATGAACTATTATTATCTACAGGGTGAAATATAAACTTTCCATCAAGTAAACGAGTAATTTTGCGCTAGTTGTAAATAAACATTAGTTATTTTACCAAAATAATAGAAACTGTAATAAGGTTATTCAAATTTATAAAAAATAGGTTAAAGCGAGCCTTTTAGTATCACTGGCATTGACTAATATTTGTACTAAAAATAGGAATAAAAAAATCAAAAAAAGAATAATATCAAGGTAGGTGGCTTTCATATTTCATGTTTGAATATAATTTTTACTTCTAAACAACATTTCCAAATAATGTTTATCGATAATAATGAAAATAAAGTTACTTTACTCTTATCTCAAATTCATATATTCTCAATCGCTTGGTATATTGTAACGAAATTTACATATTTGACTGTTGCTGTATTGGTTTCATACAAGCCGCCAACTTACAGAAAGTATAACATTTTCAGAGAAATGGATAATAAAAATGTTTTCCATATGATGCGGGCTTTCCTGGACACACTGTATATGAATTGTTTCATTACTCAAATCAACCAGACAATGTCCATATGTATTGAGACGCTTTATTAATCAAACATCCTTGTTCCAGTGTACTATTTGGAAGGGGCAATTAACCTGGCCAAACTATTCGGCACGTCACCTAAAGATAAACAGTATCCTGTGTAAACTGGCGGCAAAATTAGTTCGCATACTTGGTCAATTTACAACTTCTCGTAAGGTGGATATTGTGGGCATGTACTTGCCCACTACATCATAACTTAATTCAGGGATCCAGGAACGTGGCAAATGTTGCGTTGTCAAACTATATCAAACTTCGATGTAGCCATTTGTATACCTACCAGTTCTCTTCGTTATGTTGTATCATTCCGACATTGAATATTCGGTGAATTAATTTTAGTATTAATCTAAGATGTCGGCTTTAGAAAGATTCTGGAAGGCGCGAAACATAGATGTTGACATCGGATGGAGAAAAGAAACGCGATTAGGAAGGTAGCCTTTAAATCACTTATATGATATAATGATATAAGATACATATTAAGGTGCTTTTCATTTTATTTTTAATTAAGGGTCACCCCGGCAAAATTTAATATGACCTGAGGACCATTTATCTGTCATAAATATACTTACAAGAATTATAAGCTTACTGAAGAAAATAGTCCAAAAACTTTTGAATGAATATATCAGAATAGTTCACTGATGTACCAAAAACACAAAAACAATATTTGAATAAATAAGAAGCGTCCTATTACATATATAATAATTTATTGCCAGTTTTAAATAACAAAATAAACGGAAAATTGACGAGCACATAATTAAGAATATAAATTGTCAGTATATTTGAATAATAATATAATCGGAAATACGACTAATTATTGAACATTTGTACCGGTCTTTTAACCCTCAGTGTATAAATATGCCTAGTTCGAAAAAAATTACATATCGCTATTTAAAACTGTTTGTTTATACATCCTATAACAGTTAACAAAAATATACTGATATAATGAATTAGATTTTAATTTTATGTTTAATACTGTAAAATTATAAGAAAGCAATCATTGGATTTCAGATTACTTAATTAATAGACACACAGAACAATAGGCATATAACTTAAGCTATTGGTAAATTACAATGCAAATCTGCAACGTTTTCAGCTGTAGATCCGAAATAAATCCGTAAATCAATGTTATTCCGTTTGGTTAAACGAAGTATCTCATTCCAACGGCACGATACAAACACTCGTTTTGGCTATTGTTATTTTAGTTAGTCGGAGACACAAAGGTCCGAAAATAGATCACGATGTATCATCACTTTCCTGCACTTTCTATAGGCCTTTATCATGACACGGTCTTTTGTGTCTAGCCGGAGTGATTTCCAAATTTTTGCCAGACGCCGCAGAATAATGCCATCGGATATAGTTACCTCTATTATGTGCGTGGTTTTATTGTTGCGTGGAATAAAAGAAGCGCTTTTAATAACTTTTTATTTGTTTGTATCTTCTGACACTATACAGGGTTATTCAAAGTTAAGAACCAGACGTTGACACACTGCAAGTAGATGGCGACAAAGTTTGCAAAGCCCGCCCAAAAGTTGGATGCAAACCACACAGCGTAATTTTGCAATAATTTTGGACGTTTTACTTGCTTAGATCTAACTGAATTCTGAAGCAACTACCAAAGAATTGATAAACCTTCTTTGTCATTGACTCCTAGGATATCCTAGCAAGTTTGGGTGTAAGATCTCTCTAAACGTGTGAAGAGACTTGAAGGAAACATTATGTTGGAACCAGGCTTAACCAGCAATAGCAAAGATACGAGCCGGTCCAAAACTCGTTCGTGCCTTAGCACTCTCTGGGTACATTGTGAGGTCCCGAAATCAGTCTTTGCACGGCAGCACACATCATTTTTATCCTAATGATGACTATACCGATTACAATCGCCACTAATGTCGGTTTCAAGAGATTGTTTTCGCCGTGAAAGAGTCACAATATAAATTGTGCCAAGTTTACGATTTTGTGCTGTAGTCCAAAATGACCATGTTTGAGCTTTCATTTAATCGTATTGTCGCCTTTTAAGTGATTACGTATAATAGTAATGCTAACAATGTTGCATTTCGTTGTCGATCAACGTTATCACAGAATTTTCAAATTTGTTATCTTTCTCTCTATATTTAGTCATTGTTTCTCGTGGCTAAATTTTAAAGTAATATTGTCGCTCTTTAATTGTTTACCAATTTGTTATTAAGGCTTTTTATCAGATGCGCGATTGCCACGATTATAGAATTAAATTGTCAATTGTGTTCATTTTGTGCCTGTATTTTTGGTTTTGAAATGTGCCAATATTATACATTAGGCCTTGCTCGATGAACACGAGCTGGAAATTTTTATAAGAAACTAACAATGTTTACATCATAATAATAATAAGTAATAAAAATTCTACAAAGTTGGCTGGCAATCAGATCAAATCTAAAATTCTAGAATTAAAGTTCAATGATTCTGAAATAAATATATAAATACAAATAATATTCTTAATAAAAATTATTAATTACACATTAACAAATCATAGACAGGCACCAAATTTTCTTATAATTCATTTAATATCAATATTCTATAGATAATTGTCGAGGGGTCACAACCGTGGCTAATGACATAAAATAATGTGTAAAAAACGACACAACCATAAAAACAACGGAGATTTTATAGGTTGAATGCAATTTAAATTTAACGAACAAAATGGGTTATGTTTTTTTATATTTTTATTATTTTCATGTTTGTTGTCTCTCAATTTTAGAATCCTAACTAATAAATACGAATATAAATAAATACAATAAATAAATAAAAAAGCATTATTGGTTTATATGTCTCTATCGATGCCATTTACAACAAATAAAACAACGAAAACGCTACAAAATAATTAATAGTATAGTCACTCCCACTACGTCACCTATTATTACTAAAAAAAATCTTGCCACCCCTGGGGCATTTTGTAACGGCGCCTATAATCCCAATACAGACCATTATGTAACTTGGATGCTCATTTAGTTGTTTCAAACAACACGATTTACTTCACTTCAATTGGTTGATATTTATCTAACAGCACGCCAAACAAAGCTACTCTTCTAAAAATGCATTTTTAATGGACATAAATACTTTTTGAGATAAAATCACTATTATTATTATTATTATTACGCCACATAACAGTTTCACAGAACTAAACGGATTAGTTTAAACTCAAGTCGGTTGTTTTAATGCCAAAATGACTCCAATAATCATATTTTTGCTGGGAAGTATGTATTTGGTACGAGTTAACTACATTCTACAGATACTATAATTAATATAACTCAAAAATTTTATGGTATGGCTGGTTATAGTGTAAAAATGCACGTAAAATACATTGATAGTACGCTACATAAAAGTTGCCTAAAACTAAAAGCAATAGGTGAAATAACTACACTGTATTAATACCAAAACGACCCCAATAATCATACTTCTGCTGGGAAATATTTATTTGGTAAGACACAACAATATTCTAAAAATGCATTAATTATTCTCATTCATTAATTTTAGGGCATAGCTGGTTATAGTATAAAAATGCACAGCGTTATTGTTGACTATGTTGACAATGGCTCTGTGCCTTATTTCAAGGTTACTCCTGTAATCGTTAACCGAACAGAAAGAGCTTTTATGGTTTGTTTCCGTACAAAAACTGGTATCCAAAAGCACAACTTAAAGGTATGCGAAGGATTTGGAAATTCCTTGATGAGTTTTGATGTTTCAGTTGAATATTCGGACATATTACGTTCTCGATTAAATTGACAAGTTCTCCGTTTAAAAATATTTGAACTATAATTTTCTGTTGGGGAAGATCACCTGTCAAGTTTTGTAATTTCTCAGAAAGAAACATTAATTTCACACAAGAGTAACCATATGTAAATAGATTCTGTCTTTTAGTGCGGATAATTCCTTATTCATTGAAACGTAAAAGGTAAGGCTAATCAAAAAAATATGCAAATTTCTAAATATTCCTTTGTGGACTGGTCTGCTCGATTGCTCGATTTAGAACAGAGAGTCCATACTATTTCTTACGGAGAGAAAATAAATCGAAGATCGGTTGTTGCCTATTGATGCAAATTTATACAAAATGTTGTAAAATTCTATAATTTAAGCAAACAATACGAACGAGAGGGGGTAGAGACAATATTTGATGGCTTTTTAGGTAATTGATATTAAAATTTTGGTGTCATACAGGTCACATATTTTCTTTTCAAGTTGTTTGATAACGAAAAATATTTTGAATTGGTGACTACCCGTCTCACACAGAAACGACATATTATGAACGATTCCCAACTAAAAATTATTGATTTTTTTAATGATGTAGATTGATTTGATTTTCAAAATGTATACCGAACATTTTGCATTTTTGTTATAATAGTTTTTGCCTCATGACTTCCAACATCGATCATTTTCTAATATACATAGAAAACCACTAAAAAGCATAAAATAATGTACGATGCTGCTAATGTCTGCTCTTAAAAACATGAGAAAAATCAATGCTTAACTCAGAAACTAAAACTTTTTCGAAAAAAGAAAATAATATTTCCGTATCATTTATTCGTACAACTAACAGTTTCAAACGTATCCACTATCTGTAAGGCAAAAAAGCGACGTTCTTTTGGTCGCATATGGGATTATGATGGCATTTTTACTATCAATTTGAAAATTGAAAATGAGAAAATTAAAATGTTAAATTTGAAAATCTGACTATATTATAACGTAGCCGTAATGTGGGATGGGTCCAGGCCAGGGTGGATGTAAATAAAACTCACACTTGGGTTTTACATACTCTAATTTGGCGGCAAGACAGTCCAAGAAAACAGCTGAGAAGGCAGGCCACTGCCTTCTCGTACTGCCTTCTCGTAGTCTCACTTGTGAACAGACCAATTCTCCTCGATACTCTGCTATGTGGATACTTAAATCAATTGTCCAGATACGTCATTGCCATTAATTAGCCATATTGTATCCGCCATTTTGAATATTGAGAAAACAACAGATTTAGAATCTGACATTATATTTGTAATCTGCCATCGTTAAATATGACGGGAAGTAAGTTTTATGTAAATCCATCATATTTTATAGTTTTTGTTGCCATAGTAGATCTGCCATTTCAGTTTTAATAAACTGATATAGAATTTGGAATGTAGATTCTAATTATGTATATCCGTTTTTCAAAAGAAGAGCGAACCGACATTTTTCTACAATTTACAGTCGCCATAATGAATCCGCAATTTTAAAAGTCTGACGAACCGATTCGGAATCAGATACTCCACAACTTTCATACTAAAATATTATATGGAAAAAATTGGAGACATGAATAGTTCAATTTTGGTTCCAGACCAGCAGTAAACTTTTATGAACAATAAAATGTTCAGAGAAATAAATAATAAAAATGTTTTCTGAATTTAATGCCGACTTTTTGGAGCTCACTAGAACAAAACGACAAACACAAACAGGTGATATTGTCGAGAAAACAAGAGCCAACCTAATTAAATAGATTGCAAACATGACATCAACAACATAAAAACAACACATTTACAATCTCGAAGTAACACCACTTAAAACAAATAGTAATCAGAGTAATTTGTCCGGATTTGCTTTCCTGTATTTTCCTTTATTTCTTTTCTACCATATTCAAGACCACCATAGCGGTAATTGCACAAATATTCTTCAAAATAATGATGCTAAAATGAACTGCTTATTATATTGACGAGTATGAAAATGTAGAGTGTGTAGTGGCAGACATCAAAATATAACTGTCCGACCTCCACGCCCCCCCAAAAATAGCAAAGCCGCACATAAAAATCCAATAAAGCCGAATATCTATTCCTGAAACATAATATACACACATTAGCCTAGCAGACCTACACGCTAATGGCAACCATGTAAACCGTGCTTTTCACCGGGTCGTTTTAATTTTATGAACACTTCCAGAACTGTAAATTTAGATTGTGTCTTGACGCAGCCTACGTTGCCACAAATTGTTCCTCATTTCATTATCAAATCCAAATCTCGGAAGAATCGTTTCTGTGCGTGCATATTAATTTAACGAATTACCTGAATTAGCGCTCTTTCAGCGTCCCAGGGGTAAATTTCATTTGTTAAACCGTGATAACTTGAAAAGGGCGAAGTAATTAAAAATTATTGGGATTCAGAAGGGAAGGTCTTTGATTAAATTTCGCTCGGATTCAGGGAATATTGTGATATACTGCGTATCGTTTTGTTGCGATTCTTGGAACTCCGGTTAACGTGTATATAAAGTCTTCTGACGGCTTGTTTAAGCGTCGTTGGGGTATACAATTTATACAATGCGCGACTTAGCTGGATCGGCTGTACTGTGTTGATTGATATGGACTCGATTAAGACGAGTATCTGACGGTTGTTGTGCGCATAATTTCCGTTCAAGTATCAACATTGTGTAAATTCAGTTGGGAAGTCTGCGATGCCAAGTGCACTGCATAAAATCGTGGATTTGTGTAGGATTTTCCTGAAGATGGATAACATTATGGTCAACTCAGAGAGAATAAATTAGGTTAATTTCTAAGTGTGAAAAAGACAGAAATGTGTGTGTGGGTCTATCCTTAAATGTTGATGAACGTTGATATTGGGGTATCAGGTTCTTTTAGTCCACTGATGTTACGAAGAGATGTGGGTTCAACTATATTATACAATTCAATACAGTTAGAAATATTTGTTTAATTCAAATAAATATGCACAGACTGAAACCAATCTGGTGTTTTAATAGAGGATAAAACTGCATTTCTTTGAAACATTTGTTTAGTATGTTTAACGTTTATTTGTATCAAATAAATTCAGTTAAAATTTACAATTTGTATATTATAAGGAACAAGATTTATTTACTTCAAATAATCATGATATTGCGATATTTTAAGGTTGCAATAAATAGTTCTTTGATTAAAGAAATTATTAGTTTCAGACGAGTATTTCGGCAGGTACAGTAGAGCAAAATATCCACGTTTTTTGTAAGTTTTTCTAAGATTGGTCACATTGATATCAAATGCCATATGTCCAACGTATCCACACATAACCACAAACTACCTTTTTGGAATTGCTTGCAATTCGTATAACTGCAAAATATCAATATTCTATACATATTTAAACATACGCATGGGCGTATCCAGGGGGGTGGGGGTGCATGTGCCCCCTTTTGTATTTTGTTATGTTTGTTACATAACTCCCTTCCCCCATACATACAGTGACCAGCCTTTGGCAGGATAGTCCCGCTTTATAACATTTTCTCCCTTGTCCCTCGATGTTTTAAAAATATCCCGCGTTTTAAGATCTTAAAAAATTATCTACGTTATAAATTGCACATATTTCTTGTTCCTTTTTGTTCCTAACATTCTTTTTCAAAGCGTTCGATGGTAGCAGTAACAGTACTTTTGTTGATGTAGTTAAAATATATATACATACCATAAAAATTATAAGTTATAATAATAAGTTAATATTGATAATAATAATAAGCTAATATTTTGCCAACTTAAATACTGTCGGCTGAATGAATATAATGTTTACCTTCCATTTCAACGTGAAGATGATTTAGTAGTAAAACGAGGCGTAGCAACTGGGTTTTATTTAAATAAAGCTAAATTAGCAAAAAAAATTACACAAAACCGCAATAATACACATACAGAATTCTAAGAATACGGTTTATTTTTATAGGTTTCCTGTCATAGATCAAATCCCAATTAAAATTGCAGTGATATGTACAATTTTTTAACTTTTTTTTCTAGAAGCTTTGATATTTTTATTTTCGTTTTGTTTTTTGTCGCTAAGGGAATCCGAAAAAAAAAGAATTAGCGTTGTCGTTTAGACCGTTCCTCTCAATTTGGCATATTTTGTTGTATTATTCAGGACCAGTAAATTAGAACATTTGTTTACCGTCTACAGCCCGGCCACTCAGAAGTCGTTCGGAGAAATGTATACATTAAGATGCGCAGTGGACACGGGATAGTTTTGGTGGAGGGGATCATTCGTGTGTTGATGCCGAGCGTACAGTGCCTCTCGCTTCCGCCGAATGTCGTCCTTGTTCTCGTTTTGCGCACACGTCGAGTCAAGTTTAAGTTGGCGGAGCTGTACTTGAAACCTAAAATATTTATTAGTCTTTCATCATACCTCTACCACAAATTTAGAATTAAGGTGTCCCTAATAGTCAAACTTACGAAATATTATATAATTCGAATAAATAAGTTACTTCATTAGATGCAACAATATATTTATTTCTGGATGAAAGTGTATTTACAAATTCACTTTGGGACAAAAAACGTATATTTGACAAAATTAAGGTAAGGAACAAAGTTAATATTTACAACATGAATTGTTTAAAAGATTGAACAATGCTAAATAAAGATACACTACGGTATATCAAATTTTTTTATCAAACTGAGTTTTTTTTCAAATGAATTGAGTTATCATAATGTTGATATAAAGTTGTCTTTGTAGACATAATATATCACAAAATATCAACAAATTTTCAAGACGGCGAAACTTTACAATTCTCTTTAAAACACATACAAACATTTATATAATTGAAATTAATATGGTAAATCAAAGAATGTCTATACTAAAATAATAATGTTTTAATCAGCAACCCAAAAACTGTAAAATTATATTGATAATAACGCAAGTATTTCGCTTTAATTACTACCCCTTCCCCCCGGTTATGTCCCGCTTTGCCTCAATCAAATTCTGGTCACCCTACAGCACGCTAAATGTAGAAAAATGCTCCCCTTTCGATTTGAGCTGGATATGGCCCTGAACATACGTGTAACATTCTGTAGTGTTGCCAAAGGGTTGGGGCTTCCTTAGTTTTGTTCTGTTCATCAAAGTACGCCACCATGACGTTTTCGGTGAAGTTTTGCGACTCTGTTAACTTATCGTGTATCATTCTTGCCAACTACACATCAAATCCCCCTTTCAGAGTTATGCGAATATCACGCCTACATCGTAGATATGATCGCGATTGTATATTGGCAATAAATAGTATATTGAATATCAGCATGCACGTAGCAAGCTATAGTACATATAAAATGTTGAGATTTTCTAGGTTATGTCACGCATATGTTTTCAGTAACATTTTGGACAGAATTCTGGTGGTGCCAATATCGTATTCTTTTGTTTACGTCACTTCCAACTTCGTCTTCTTTGTGTCCCCTCCATCGCATGTAATTTTAGTAAGTATATTTATTTAAATAAACTACTTCACTAAAATTAGAATTTGGTTTCAATTATGAGTGCATGTAAATTTATTTATCTCAACGGCTACCTACGGAAATTAGATAGACACTAATAAGTCACCGCCAAACACTACTATTCTGACCATTATAATTATTAGACACTATTTTTAACTTAACTATTTAGGTTATGTTTCTATATCTATAACCTTTATTCATTGGTTGTCATATAAGTTTTGTCAGAGTAGCCGTTGTGGGTTAATAGTGTTGCCCCAAGCTCTATTGTGATCATAGTTGCACCCCGTAAATTATTTATTAAAACTTGTAGGCTAAAGTAGAGTAAAACTATCCACAATAAGGTTTTGTCATGACGCTCGTTAGGGAACTCGTCGCTGCCGCTCCTCGTGCCCCAAACATCTCATGCGCCAATTTGACGTCTTATAAAACTTGTATAATAATATAGTGTTTTAAATCGATACAAAAATATTACTTTAAAGGAATATGGTTTTTGTTTGTATCCAAATATATTTATTTAACTCAAATACAAATTCCAAACAAAGTTAATCTCTACAAGCAAATAAACTAGAGTATTATTCAATGATGTAAATATTATGTACGTCAACAATATGGTTTGGCCCAAAAGAATAAATTCAAAGGAATATATATCTTAAAAATAAGAAATCTAATCTATCTGTGTTGTGATGGGCGATGTTGATCGATGTTCTGTTGATATCGATATTATGCTTCGATAGTCGATGCCGCCATAAAAATATTTACCAACATCGACACAAGCTGAATCTGACATACCCAGATCTTCGTATTAGACTTCTGTTTGGACTACTTTTTTATTACTTGAAGTAAGTAAGGTAATGTGTAATGTAATTATTACATGGAAATTACTTTCGGCTGTTGGAATTTCTTAGGAATATGTATTTAGCATGTTGAACAGTAAATAAGTAATGTGAGAAGAAAATATAACTTACCAGAGCATGTTGGAAGTTAGAAATATATTAACGGTTGTATATGGCATTGCCGAAAGAGTCCAATTAATGAAAAACTACAACACAAATAGACTATTGCAAGTTATATGAGATTATCAACAACGCTACCACAAGAGTTGTGTTGATTATTTTCCCCACAAAAATGTATTCTATATAAAATTATTATATTTCCCTTTTATAGTTTAGTTAGTGTTGTAAGTCCATTAGTAAATATCATAAACAATGAAAGTACAAACAAATTTTGTTTTGTTTTTCGTCATATTTTATTTTAGATTATTGAGCAAACAAAATTAAAATTAAAAATATTACTTAATAATTAAGTTTTTACTACAATAGATTAAAAATGCGTTTATTATTACCTTTTTCAGTATGTACAATAAATGACAGGACTGAACCTAATTGTTGAAAACATTCTTCAAGAGTAGCTCAGGTCCACCCTAATGTGTGCTGTATTGCGATCGTTCAAACGGGTACACTGTTTATCCACTCCGTTGTGTATTTTATATTCTATCTCTGTATTATATTGTAATGCCTGCCTTTAATTTTCATTGATTTTTCGGGGTATAGCACAGGACCACGGTCACATACTTGATCAATTCTACCCTTGTAAACCCATGAGTTCATTTGTACAGAACAAGATTAACTCGTAATTCGGCCCACAGACTATCCCTTCCGAAGCTTTAGCGTGTCGTTCGTTAGCAATGGTAAAAGCCTACACGCTATTATTCCCTTACTGAAAACTACCATTTTCCACAGCTCAATAGCGAAATTAGTTTGATAACTAATACCTTAAAGTTTCCTCAAATTTAGGACATAGTATTACGCCGTAGTTCTATACCAGGTGCGCAGAGACAAGCAAGCTTTCAGATCGTGTCCTATTAAAGTTTACCATCGAGTTGGGAATTTTCGAGATAACGACATCGCAAATAGCTCGTACGAGCAGAAGCGATCTAAGTCAAGTTTGAGTCATGGATGTCTCCTATATTACATATTGACAGCGTCGACAAAGGTATATTTGGCAAGTAAAGCTTATGAATTAAAAGCACTTTTCATTTGTTGTCTTTTATTTTCTTAGATACCGTTTTTGTCATTTAAAGCATCAGCCTAAAATAAACAATTGGAAAAATGGTGGTAATAAAATAAATAATAATTTAACAAATACCTGACGGTTAGGTAATTAAAAACGTATTGCATAATTTGTTTATTTTATTTAATTATTGTAAAGTAAGCATGAATCTGGTTCTGGTTGCAATTATAATTCATCATTTAATAAAGTTATATTGTGGTTTATTTTATGGTTTTTTATTTCGAGTTGTTCTAATAAATCTAATGTGTAGTTTTTATTACATATGTGAAGACGTGTAGGTTTATTGTATTTTATACAATGACCTGTTAAAATTTTATATTGTTAAATATTAAAAGAAGTTCTAGCTTTGTGGTCCGCTATACGTTTTGCCAACTTCCTTCCGTTTTGACCTAAGAAAACAGTATTGTAATACTGTAGTTGTAACTACAGTATTTGACTGAGTGAACTCCAGACTCATTACAGTAGTTCAGATAGAAATAATTTTTTTAGAAATTATTATTGTTTGCTTGTTGGAAATTATATGTTTTGTATCTGCTGGTTAATGTGATTAAATGTGATTGAGATTGGAGTTTGGGAAAGGCTTTAGGTTGTCTTATATACTTGTAGACGGTTTGGTTTATCTTTGTCATCGGTGTGCACACGGATTAAACGTATTTGGTAGGTAGGTAAACTAAAACTACTAAAGTTCTCTGTGTGTGTTTGTTTTGACACTTGATAAAGACTACATTACCATTTGGCTGTTAATTTAATTAGGTATTATAATAACCACAATAGAAATGGCACTTTTTGTTTTAAGTTTAAGTAATTTATGAACGCATTATCTGTCTATTTGTACGTTCATATTAATCTCGGGAACCAATGTAATAGGATAAAAGAGACAACACATATTAGATAATTGACTGGTTATATAAAATAGTAATAGAAAATTAGTATTATAATGTACCTTATTTCTTGTATTAAGAGGGGATTCCAACAGCTGATCAACAGTGGCTTGGCTGTGTTGCATAAGTTTGAAAAATCAGTCTAGACTCCGTCTTTGCGTGCCAACGTGCGGTCAACGTCTAACATTCTAGCGTCTTTTGACGCTGTTTTAATTTATTTGTTCACACGTAATCAAACTGTGTCAATCACAAAGCTTTATATACGGCCAATGGCAAGCCGAGAGTTCTAATTTCAGTTCAGTGGGTCTGCCAACATACACAGATAGGAAATGTTGGTTAATTCAAACAAATATGCACTGACTCAAACACATCTGGCGTTTCAATAGAGGCAAAGAAATATTCTTTTGCGGATAAAAATGCTTTGTTTGGAATATTTGTTTGTTCGAACGTTTATTTGTGTGAAACAATTTTAATTTTCAGTTAAAATTTACAAATTCGATATTACAACGTACGAGTTTATTTAGTTCAAATAAGTATGATAGTGTTGAATGAAATAATTATAATTTTTTAAATTAACGAAATTGTTTCTTGTATTAAAATGCGATATTTTCTTTGATTAAAGAAATTATTTGTTTATTTAAGGAATTAGTGTGGACCTATTATTGATAAGAACATTGCGGAGGGTTCAGTAGAGCAAAAGAAAGTATTATAATTTTTTAAATTAACGAAAAAATTGTTGGTAGAGTTAAAACGCGATATTCTAAGGTTGCTATAAATGGGTCTTTGATTAAAGTAATTATTAGTTTGTTTAAGGAATTAATGTGGACCTATTATTGACAAGAACTTTTTGGAGGGTACAGTAGGGCAAAATCTCCACTTGTCTGACCTCCCATAGGTATGTCGCACATCCTCGACCAGTGGTTGGTTTTCCCAGACCTTCATATAGTCAAGCACTTGCGTAGAAAAGCGTCTGGAGTCAGTGGTGGACAAGTCGAGTATGTCCCATTTTGCAACCAACGTTTCTCATTTAATAATTATTGATAATTCGTCTTCCTGTAATATTTCCATCAAATTTTATAAAAAGAACCATTAATCTTCAGCACACCTCGGGGATTTTATTGCCTGTTTACGAACATTAGTAATCAAATCTTTTGTCTAGGGTCTTGGTCATCTTCGATCATCAAAATATGTAGCTGCATTGTTAGGTATGTTGATTCTCCGTAATGTAATTTGAATTCAATTTCAAAATTTGTAATTAGCATCTACATCATACCATACCTGAGCTTAAATTCCCTTGTTAAATTGATAAAAGAGCATTGTTTGTATGTATATTATGCAAAGCTAACAATCGGTATGGGATTTTTAATAAAATAATGGTGTACTTCTTTAAGGGGTAATGCCACTCTAGATTTTTACAAAATCGATTTCTTTTTGGTTTTAAAGATGTCTTGAGATCTTAGAAATAATGTACAATACGTTAAATCTTTGAAAAAAAAATGTAAATGGTTTTTTAATGAACATACGGCCAAGTGTCTAGCTAAGCGTACATGCAAAAAGTTTAGTCTGAGAGTTTACAGCCTAGAGACCTATACGCTCTTATCTTATTTGGAGGAATTACATCCATGCTGTGAAATACAACATAAAATATCATAAAATACAAATATTTTGTGGAAATATCCTCGGTACGTGCGTTGAACTGATGCTAACCGCACAATGTTATAGCTGTCTGACGTAACGTGTGTTGTTCTTGATAAGTTGGTAAAAAATAGCAGAAATAATTAGTGACATTTCCGGAGTATATCGTGATCGAAAGTAATTGTGCATATAATTGTGCCAAAGTAATTGTGCATATTGCAGCAAGTATAGCCATATGTGTTGTCAATGATGCATTATCCAGCCTTATAAAGATTATGAAGGTATTATGTATGGGCATCGGGCCAAACTGCAATAATTTCTACGCGAAGGCTGACGCACGGCGCATCATGTTTTTAGAGCCATCGCTGAGTGATGCTACAAAACAGGCCCGCCTGTCGTCAAAATCAAACAGAATGAAACAAGAGGAGGAAAATATTAATTTCAAAAGATAATTATATGGTCCAGGCATCACCGACTATATCTGGCGGAGGGAAATATAACATCAAAGTTAGACGTAAAGTGAAACTACCTCATTCTATTTCGAAAATACATAATTGAAATGTTACTCCTAAAATCAAGAAATTACCCCTCATCCAATTATGCCGGTCAGCGTATGAATTGTTTAAAATTGGGGATGGTTACAATACATATGAATCATAAACGAGCTAGAATAGTTAATTGATATTGTTTTAAACTCATAAGATGCACCCATTATTCAATAATTATCTCATAAACCCATAGTGCAAATTTGCGTAATTGTCACTTGTAATTTAGTCACTTTAAAACAATTAACTTTAAAGGCGACATACAACAATATTATTATATAAAACTGAATCTTAACACAGAAATTCTAAATTAAGTCTGACTTTTTGACGAAGCCTGTGCCACAAACCAAAACACGCGTTGCTTTTGTCAAGAAAGCTAGAAGTTTTCAGGTTCAGAATTTGTGAAAAAACACACTAGAATCAGTTTTATTGTCGTTTTTGGTTAAGATAGACATTTAGTTTAGATTATTGCATATTTCACAAATTAAGTAAATAGAAATGTGTGAATTGCTACAGGAATTTATTGATTATTTTTTTGATAGCGTTAAATATTTTGAATAGTTCATTTATTGTAGGTAACAGCTAAATAATTTGTCATTTTTTATATGAAATTAATCTTATATTTTATTTTGAGGCGCACAGTTATATTAACCAACAGTTTGGGTCCAGACATAAAATATTAAATAACAAGGAACTAAACAATTTATCGTTGATTTACCTACTGTATAGAACTTTGTTAATATTTAATTCAAAGACACATTCTTGTGAGTAGAAAATTGAAAGTAAGTCACGTGTTTTTGTCGTATTTTTTACAATTTTGAGTTTTAATAATAAATACTTAATATGTGATTACCTAATAAATAAATTTACTATAAGAATACTAACAAGAGTAGCATTTTTAGTATTTTTTTATCTTAGACCCCTAGAAAAAAATCCATCTTTAACTTACTTCACTTCTCTCATCTTTAACTTCACTTCAGTTCTCCACCTACGACACTTATTTCTTTCCCTTCCATCAATATTTCATGTCCATCATCAAAAAATAAGAACTGATCCCTCGAAGACCACTTCCAACAAACATCCTATCAATTTTTCAAATATAACCCTCATAAAAAAACACCCTATCCACACATCTAACATTAGGGTAACCCCTTGAGCCTCAAGTACACACCTGACCGTGTCAAAAATGCCCTTTCCTGCTAGAGTTGTGCCCCAACAGGACGCGTAGAAGGACCTCATGTCCTCACGGACTGCTGAAACCTCCTGCTGAAGGCGAGCACGCGTTCAGCGAGGACGTGAAGACTCAGAGAGGCAAGCAGGCAACTTTCAGCGTTCACATTATCAGTGTTCGCGCGCCGTCCATGCCAGCAGGAGTGATATACAGTATCGTGCTCTTTCGCGCTTCAACACATCGCTATCGTCAGCGAAAACTTGCCGAGAGACTTTTAAGATCTTCGAAGGCGATTAGCCAAGTTTGGATTTTGTTTTTACAGCGTGCAGGCGTGTTCTGAATTTATATTTTTATGGACTCTATGGTGTGTTGGTTCGAAATAATATTATAACGGTAAGTTTTGTTGTTCTTTGTATGAATAGAATTAGGAAACAAGTAGTTTTTTCATAATTCTAATAAACAAAATACATAAATATGTGTCAAAATGAATTGAAGTGACACTGATTGTTACCAATCAAAATGACATTTTTAGTTTAGAAAAGGAATTCATGTTTCATAACAAATTCATGTGTGTGTGTGTGTGTGTGTGTGTGTGTGTTAGTTGAAACGTGCTAATAAATACGTATTATATTATATATCAAAACAATACTTTGTTGCAATGTAAACTTATTTTTAGTCAGTTGACAGAAAATTCTTCCTAATAATAAAATTGTTCATAATCTTATTTACTTAAAAATCCTGATAACTTTCGTGATAATCTTTTTTTTTGTAAAAGGTGGCTTGTTTAATAAATAAAGTAACAGGAAAGTTTAACTGAATATAGATATTATTAGTCAGTAGTTCTTTTCGAAAGAAAATTATGATCTACTGTACTATTCATTACGTTAAATTACATTATTAATCTAAAGTCAATGATATTACCAATAATTTATTATTATTACTGTTACATTCTCAGTGTATATCCATGTATATAGAAATGCACCCTAGATCAGTGTGCTCCCAAATTAACAAAAAATAACTGACTTAAGCAGATTCAAATCAGTTTAAAATATAACAATAAAAAAAAGAAATATCTAAAAGAAATATTTTACTTTCATAGAAGCCTCTTTTAAGGAGCAAGTGTTGTCCATTTCCTATGTTCTACCCCGGAAAATAATTTTTAGGAAACAACGCTAATTTAATTTAATTCATTTTGAGTTACTTTTGTATACTTACAGTGTTTTCATACTACCTACATACAAAAAAGACTGTAACATTTTCATATTCATACAACTCGTATTAAACTAGAATTCGAATACGAAAGATAAAATACTAAACATTTCCGGTAGGATGTTTTTAAATAACAAGAAATAACTGTTTTAGATACTTGGATTTATATTTGTAACGAAAATATTGTACAGGCACGAGAAATCCAACTGCGCACATGAGTTATTTTTATAGCCACCGTTTGGTTTTCTTGTGGGCCAATGTTTGATTTTTACATTTTCGGCTACCTTCTCTTCCGTTTCAATTATGATGTACCACACTTGTTGTTTAGCTGTAAATTTCACACAAATTTTCTTTTTCTTTTGTTCTTGCAAACAGTGATTCTGAGCAGGAATAAATGATTTTCTGAGTATAACACATCACCTTTAAAGGAAAAGTGTTAATGAAACATTATCGTGGACACACAGAATAGACTTAGTTACTCTTAATGTTTCTCAATATTTTTCAATTGAAAATGTTATTTTTACTTGAAAAATTTACAGCAAAGACCTGACGGTCAGACAAACGAAAGAAAGCTGCCATAATTTTGGTCCAATGACAAGAAGTTGTTCATTTTAGGTCAATACCATACAAATATATAAAAATTGTAAAAGATATACAGCCGAGCAAGTGAATTAAAATCAGATAAAAAAATCAGAAAAAAAACCTTTTGAAATGTAGAAAACTTCTAGAAATGCGCAACTAAATTTCTCGTGCTTGTGCAAAATTTTCGTTCCAAGCGTCCAACTCTAGTTGAATGCAAACAATAAATATCCTTCAAAATTTGTTACTAGTCCTAATACACCTTTCGATTGACCCGATGCATGATTTATTTGCTACTTTTAGCTGGACAAAATTACTTTTTTCTGTTAGATGAACTTAAAATAATAATTTGGTAACTAGAAAAATAGTGAAAAAGTCTAAACCTTAAGCCGTTGTCTTTAGGGGGTTGAAACGCTAAATGTTCGGTTAATAATTTGAATTAATCTAAATGTGATAGTTTTGTACCCCACAAAGATATATAAATAGCAGATAAAACTTAAAATACCAATAGGGTAGCGTTTAAGGGTGTTGAAAAATAAAGTATAATTAAAAATTCTGAAACTTTGCAAATGTGTTAATAAAACACCTGGGAACTCGTTGAAAATTTTTTTTAAATCATTTGATAATCCGGTGGTTTTGGAGGGGGTTGATAAATAAAGTATGTTCCTTGGATATTGCAGTGGATCAGAGAAAATATAGTAAAGAAGGTCGTAAATAAGTAACTTATAATGAAAGTTTTATATAGAAATATGGAGTCACATAGATATTCTTGTTATTATGTTTCTATATCAACATGTATTTTATATATAGATAACTAGATAGTAACACTGAACATGATCTCCAACAAAAATTATGAAACTTTATGCTTATAATACTATATTATCCCAGATAACATACTAAAAATGAGTGTGTTGTTTTTTGTTGTTGTAAATATGACAATATTATACCTATCTGGAATACAAGAAAAATGGTTTTGAAAATCAATTAGCAATAGCGAATCGCCTAGAGCAAAGTAGCTGGACAAAAATATTTTATAGTCGCTTTGATTATTTATTGATTATAGTAAATATTTACTCAAAAATAACAAAAACAATAACATATCCTTGACATTAAATAAAAAATATAAAGATGAAAAGCATGAGGAATATACATAATGTAAAATGCATTTTAAATAAAACATTGTTTTCGAAAAGAAAACTTATTAGCTTTAATTTTATTCGATGCAGCGCATCTTTCAGCAAATCTGGATGTAACACTCGAAATGTTTGACTGAATGCGCTTCAGTGAATCATTCTTTATATCCGCAACATTAAACTTGTGACTGATATAATCGATTAGACGAGCATTTTGTTCTTCTTTCCTATGTTTTCGCCATTCTTCAAAAATCTCCAGTTTTGAATGTTATTGAGAAGACATGTTCTGAAAAAAAAAATCAAAGTAGCAAAAGTGTGGCAAAATGTGCTATTCAAATTTATGTCATTTATTTATTTATTCATTTATTTATTGTCATTATGTCATAATAAAATGTTTAAAATATATATTGAATAAACGTGGATACAAAAAGTTGTATTCGACGAAAATTTACAAATATAAAATTAACATGTATTTTCGATCACCTTTTTCAACATAATTATTACACCACATAGTGTATCATTTGAACCTAATTTGAAGTGAAATAAGAAAGTACTTACCCTCTAAAGTAAAATCCATCACAGTACAAATTAATTTATAAACAACAAATGTTTAGGTGTACTATCGCAAACACTGCAAAAATGCAACTAAACCGGTTATGAATGAGTTACCAGTGGACGTGGTCGCCCTGCGTCTATAACTCCTTCATGTGGAATGTTATACACACGTATTACCAAAAATTGTCACCTCGGGGGTTTGTTTATAACATGTGACTATTAATTAATCGATTCTTAGAAATGTCTTTTGTCCACCTAGATTATGATAGGCGATTCACTGTGCGATGTTATCAAAAGCGCTGCATAGCCATGGTACGCATTTTAATCTTCACAGTAAAAGCAAACTGTTTTTTTTTATTAATATCAGAAATATATAACTTAACTCTATTTAACATTTCCACTATATTAGGAAAACGTAACAGATCCTACTCTAATCAATAAATTTTCTGAAAACATTTTTCTTTTTAATTTTGGATCTTCAGTTTTTAATTAATTCAGATATTCAGTATCCCAATATTAATAATTCCGTAATTATAATTATTACATTTTCGTGCTCATTATATAATTATTAATAAGCCGTAGTTTAACAAAGATTAATTCTACTCTTTGTAAAGATTTAAAGCACACATTTAAAGCTAAAAAACGATAATAATAATAATAATAATATTTATTTAATGCCCAACAGTTTATACTAATAACAGGGCAAACCAAAGAAATACATATATAACAAAATAATCGTAGCTGTAACTATTTAACATAACAATTAATTCATTTCTAACTGAATCATAAAAGAGAAAAAAAGAGATACTGCGCAAATGTTGAGTACAACAAAATAATAATCACAAAATAACATAATTAAACGTCTGAAAAAACTAAACGAATTAAATGAATCCATCACAGGCTGCTCCTCAATCAAACAAGTCAACCGCAAGTCTGTTGAAGTTTCGGGTGACATGACCAATGGGGGACTTGACGATCATGTTGGTTCAAGCGGCAGGAACTCTGAAAACAGGAGCAAAACGGGATGACATTCTCGGGACATTTATTGGTAAACTTGCCAATAGAAATGTACAGCAAATTTTTTCCGAGAAGATGTTACACCCAAATGTGACGCTGCGAAGCTCCCGCCTCCTTTATAAGGAATCTAGGAACAATACAAATTTGCAGCATCATTGGAAAAGATTTGGCATATAAAGAATCAAGATGGTGTCCATAAAGTAACAAATTTTGACGATTCTCTTCGCCACCATTAAATATATGAGGGAACACAAAACACTTGCACCACTACGACTTTAACTATGTATTTTGACTACGGCAAACTACATTGCAATAAATGGACGGTTGCAAGCAAATTACTCATAAATAATATTTTGATTATGGACGTTTAGTTACATTGGGTATTTTCTTTGTGATCTCTTTGTTGACATATCTTTATTTTTATTAAGGGATAAATGCTTAGGCTGAGACCTCCCAGAGGGAACTTACTCTTCGCCCTTGAATGTATATATTTTTGCGATCAGGATATGTACCGTAAACTTTGGTGACTTTGGCCAGGCTGGGTGGCTTTTGCAAATGTTAGATATTTGTTTCTTTTGTTCAGATTTTGTTCATATTTCAAACATTGAGTATATTTTGGTAGGTTAGATGATATTTTCTGACTATGGCAAAAACTGTGGCAAAAGTAACCCAAGTTTACCGGTTACATATTTGTAATAAAGATATTTATTGTTATGGGTTAAAAATTAAAGACCTATATTATAAACTATACTTTGCAACTTAACTTCAATTTTGGTGTGTTTGAGATCCTGTTAAATTTAAACTGCTTAGGTCACGACAGCACCGACCGCATTTATTGTAAATATGCGTATATGCATATACATATTGTGCATACACAAATGCACAACCACAAGTACTATCGTGGGCATAAAAACGGGGACACGCAATTTGTTCTAATTACAAACTGGGCTTCGTAAAGTCATGTCAGTACGTTTGTCAAGTCACATTAATATCATGAAACAACATTAATATCATATTGAATTTTGTATTAAGAAATACATATGCCGCAATTAAATGAATTTCAGAAGGCTATAATTCAAACTAGCCTGTATCATGGAATCAGCATTCGAGTAATTGCTACTGAAGTAAGTGTAGGCAGCAATACCGCGAAAAATAAAATTGTTGAACTGGAACAAGTTGGTTTGTAGATTGACCAATACTGTCAAAGTTTAGACCTCTGATTTAGACTTCAAAGGTTAACAAATTCTGTCAAAGTAAATGTTACACAACTTCAATTGTTCAGAATATAAGTGCGTAATTTCACTTTGCTATCCCGTCTTTATTCTTGCTTTAGTATATATAAAACGTGTATTTCCGTCCAAAAATTGGGAGTTGTACCATTTCTATTTACTAAAGTCAATATTTATATCAATTTCCCCAAATGAGACAAAAGCTTACGTCAGCAAAAAGGAAAGTGTTAAATATAATACAAATCGTATTGTCACAATGAGGTTATATATGTTACTGGAAAAGCCCGAAATATAGTCAAAGTTAGGATTAGCGCGTTAATCCTAGGTTTGACCAATATGAATTGGTAAATGTCAGAAAAATGGTATTTATCAATATAATTTCGTACTGGTTCGTGTTTTCCCTGTTAGTGAACCTCAGATGTATTTATTTGCGCAGACACTTGCCTGTGCTTAGTGTAGACCAGAGCAACAGATGGCGACAGTAACAGGCATCAACATTGGATAAAATATATTGCTGTTGTTGACAACTCAAATACAACTCTATGAAAATTCTATGTATGTTGCCCACTGTTGCCCAGGAGTAAATGAGACTTTGAAACTCTATCAACAGCTGATTCAAGAGTCTAAGAGCTGGTATTTCATCTACCTGTAAAGTCATCAATGGTTATGAGATAGATCTGTCAGATTTGTTGCGTTATTTTAGCCTGTTCAATGAGATGATATGTCGGAGGCGGTGAATGGGTAGCGTATCGTGCTCCTTGTGTTCGCTCTGTATCACCGCAGCCGGTACATCTTCTCATTTAACAAGCTAATATAGCGCAGAGTTTTTAAAGACAATAGGTACAATAGGTTTTTAAAAACCAAGGATGTTAAATTTGGTAATATATTTTTCAGTAAATTGCCGGAGCACGTACAATGATTAATTTCAAACATTAATTGACAACGTAATTAACCATGTATGTTGTAGATATCTACCAATCTCTGGTGCTTTTCCTAATTTCATAGTAGTAATTCATTATAAAAATCAGACCAAGGACTACAAGTACAAAAAATCTTATTGATAGCAGCAATTTAAAAAGGGGACAGTCAAACATCTTATTTATAGTACAAAATAATTGAATTCTTTGCCGACTCACAAAACAACAACGCTTCTTTTACAAACAATGAACATCTCTAATGAAAATCTCTGTAAATTCAACGGTAGGTAAATGGGTTCGGATTTAAAATATGTGATATTGGCTCCGCTGAATCGATCTCCATGGCCAAATCCCGTTTCCATCTCCTTCATCTCCCTGCATTCAATATAAAAATATTAGCTATGCTTTCTCAAATAACATCTTTTGACAGGTGAATTGAGGAGTGGAAATAAGCTTTAATAACAAAAACACAGTGAACACATATCCCGGTGTTAAAATAATATCCGGATAAAATATGATTATTGTTTATCATACCAGGCACAAAATACACATAAATAATAAAGAAACAAAAATAAATTACATTGTTTAATGGTTAATTATTGTTCAGGCTTTTTTATTATTATAAATATCAGTAAATTACCAACGGTAATACAGATTAACGGTAAATTGCCTTTGGTAATTTAAGCGTAAATTACTGTAATAAAAAATCAGTATATCCCTACATGACACACATCTAGCTACGGGCCACAGACGTGTACAAGAACTTTTAAGGAAGCTAACCGTAAATAAAAAAAATCTATTGAAGCGATTGTGCCAAAGAAAATTCTTAAAAAATACCTATATTTAAAATATTATCGGCTGCCAAATAAAAAGCGTTATGTGTGGTTGATGTTACGCAATATTTGAATCCGAACTAAATCTCAATTAATTAAAATTCAAAATTATATTTTATCAACAATAGGTAATTCAACGAATACACATCGAATAAGTATTAGTTAAACTATAACAACAATAATAAATACACAACAATTCAAAATAATACCCAACAGGTACCTGGCTTCACCTTTTATTCAAGCAACGCGCTAATATACGCGCCTCCCCCCCCACCATGCTGTGTCATGGTTTGCAGTCCGTGCGTATTTTTTGTTTTCGTCCGTGCTAAACCGTTAGTAGACCCCGGTACGTAGCAAAATGATAGCGTCTTACTATTTTTACGCGTCTCTCTATGTTTTCTATCAAAGCTATCGGTGTATTGATTTAAAAACGTGATAAATGTGTGACATTTGCTGTTAGTTGTGTTCCCATTGACTTTTGTTCATTCTTCGTCGATTTTGAAGAGACAAATTGCCGGTATAAGGTAAGTTGTTATTCTATTGCGTACTCGCTGTTGCTTTTGTTTGAATGCTGGTGTGTTCAAGTCGTTTTAGTGTTTATTTTCGAATAATTCATGCGAAAGAAATTCTTTAGAAAATACTTATTATCGATTGCGAAATAAAAAAAGAGTTATGTTTGGTTATTGTTACGCAATCTTTATTTTTATTTTAAGAAACGTGTTTGTGGTGTGGTATTTAATAAAGTCAAAGTACTTATATTTTCTTGCGGTACCCGCTCGTACCCACTTCGCAGTGATAATGTATTTTATCTACTTATTATAGTACACAAACTCAGAACAAAACTGTTTCCGCGCACAGAGCAAATAAAACATTTGCGGTAACTTTTGGTTTGGTGGATTACACCAATACCATGAGGTAAATCCTAGGATTAACCGCTATGTCATGGTAAAAGCCAGAAATTATATTGGTAAATACCATTTTTCGGACATTTACCAATTCATATTGGTCAAACCTAGGATTAACGTGTTAGTCCTACGTTTGTGACCGTATTTCCGGCATTTACAGTAACATATACAATTTTCAGGTTGATATTTGCTAAATAAAGCTCATTCTTAATATATACAAGTAGTAATGTAGTAGCATATGTAGTAAATATTAGATAAGGTAATTTTAGAGAAAGAAATTGAAATTGCAGCTTCTTCTATTGTATATGTCGTGATCAATAATATTTATGTGGAGGTTCCCATGAAAATCAGTTCATGCAAAGTGTATAGAAAACTCTGTACAAAATTGTATACAATTAGGTGCAGCCGTTTTCCAGGAATCTTGTACACAGACATATGGACACACGCTCTTGACAGCTAACCCATTCCATATACCTCCTTTCCTAATACATTAGTTCTTATAAATTAATGTATTACATTTTCATATTTCAAAAGAATACCGGTTGACACGCCACATATGAACTGAAGGAATAATTCCATGTCAAATCAACACAGCTTTATTCCTCACCACCTTGGATTTTGATTAAATTTGGTACAATTGTTGTCTTCATGTAGTTACAGAAGATACCAAATTTTATGATAATGTGTTATCCCATTGCAAAATTGAATGCAAAAATTTTAAATATTGTTCATATATGATCTATTTAAAAGATTATAGCTCACCTAATTAATCTAGTGAGGTGGTACTGATGCCATGTTATAGCTTTTTCAATGAGCTTTCTTGTGATATACAACACAATAGGGCTTGTGGGGATGTAGACATTTATTTGAAGACATGAACCCAATTCCGTCCCACTATCGAAACTTTGGGAATTAACTGAAAACTGTGTAAGTTATTATCCGTTCTTTTTTTCTTTAAAAAAATGCGTGTTTTCAAAGTATCAAAATTCAGCTTTTAATTTTTAATTAAGAATATTAAATTCCCCACAAGCCCTATTTTATATCAGGAGAAAGATCATGAAAAAGCCTATAAAATGGCAGCTATACCACCTCTCCAGATTAATTAAGTGATCAACAATCGGCCTTTAAACATATCATGTCCGAACAATTAAAAAATATACCAATAATTGCAAAACGGGATAACATATATACAAATTTCGTATTATTCTATAACTACATGAATAAAACTGTGATGACATGGTATTACCCGAAGTTAATGTGAATCCTGAATCATCAATGATTTTCTATATAGACGTCAGTGCAAACATCGTAGTTAATATATTGAGGCGCCGACGACTTTTAGCTGATCAAATATATTCTTTCTTGTAAATAAACTTCAAATAGTTGTTAGCTACGCGGAAAAATAGTGAAAAAAGGTCTCATCCGTATAGGCGTGAACATTTTGAAATCATGTGAGTATGATAATTGTATAACTGCAAATACAAGAAAAATAGTAAACAAAATCTAGCACTTATGGAGTGGGTTTTGGGGGCGGTTTAGATACAAATCTAGTTTTAAAGTTCTGAAACCTAGTGAGTATAATAATACTTTACCTATGAATATAAGAAAAATAGTTAAAAAACTCTAAGTAACAATGGGGATGTTTTTGACAGTGTTCAAATTGAGAAACAAAGTTTATGTTAATATTCTGAAACCATGTGCATATGATACCTAACATTCCACCTTCAAATACAAATAAAATGTTTTAAAAAAAACCTAAATGCCAATGGGATCGTATAATGTTATTATATCAGTAAATATAGCCTGAATGATTCGGGAAGAAACTAACATAAAATAAGCCATCCTGAAGACGTTAATTATGACAATTTTCATTTCAGGGACGTGCCGGAAGTAGTAGTAACTGCACTCAGTTATAGAATTTCAAAATAAAAACTAGGTCGTGTGTTGTATTATTGGATAGATATTTAATAATAATTAAACACCTTTCGTTCGAATGACACCGATTTTTGGAAATATTGTTTTTTACAGTTGGCTGTCCAAAGTAGACTTAAAGGGCTCACAATCGCCATCAACAGATCCGCTAAATCATTGACTATGGATAAAATATCACTTGACTTCTCTACTAAGTAAATACAAAACTATTACCTGTAATTATCGTCATGTTTACAGTTTATGCAACTATGCCATAACTGATTATGGTTTCTTGCGTAAACTGTATTTATAAACAATGTTTTCAACCAAATATCGTGTCTTATTAAAAATGTCTATCCAATGATAATACACACGACCTGGGTGGTACTGTTTATAAATTTCACCCGCATCCAGTTAGCACTACTTTCGATATACTGTGGAAATCAAAACTGTTAAATCTATCAGGTATAATAATGTAAATTACTTTCCAGAGACTCATATAACCATGAAAAAGTCCTATATACGTATGTCTATGTTGACGAATCTAGTAACCCCTAAAAGCGATTCCACCATTCGACACTAAAAAAAATATTTAAAGCAAATACGACATATGACAATCATATCTTCATGGTCACGTAACTAAGTAAGTAAGCAAACAGAAAAATTTTGCAAAATGTGCTTCTAGTTATTGCAAAAAACTGTAAGCTTAATTAAATTTTCAAATTTTTATTTATGAATATTTAGTATAAGATCAAGGCTCATCCTCAGATAATCCGGCCGTATTAGAGTTTACACCAACAACATTCACAATCACTTAGTAACAAATTGTTCAACACAACAGTCGAAAATTGATGCTGAAATTAAAGCTAAGTCCAAAACTCTACATCGGACTTTAGCCCCTAACTGTATCTTATCTAAATTTTCCAGGGTGGTACACTGATCGGTTTTAAGGCATCTGGTTATCTAAGAACATGTTCATGTCACTTTGGATTAAATTGGACCATAGCGCTAATATAATTTTGATCTGCTAGATTCTTTTATTTTTCAATCACTGTCGTTCTGGTTCTAGGTGTGCAATATTATTCTACAGTTTACTACGAAATATTATTTTAATCCCGATATTAAGTTGTTTAGTTTCTATTTAACTAAAATGATTAAAATTTAAACTCCTCCATAAGCCTCCAATGATTAGGTCAGATACGATTTTTAATTGGGAGATTTCGTCCGGATTTGTTCCTGTGGTATCCCTGTAAATACGAAACAATCCTGAAAGAAGATCCGATCCGGTTAAATTGGATTAGGATGGAAATAAACCTGTGTAATAGCCTTAAGATATTGATCTATAAGGAAAGTACTCGGCATATGTTGATCTTTGTTGTGTACATACTGCTTGGTGAATTATAACCTCAACTGTGATATATACCGGTACTGGAAGTTGATAAACACATTTCGAAAGCCGAACTGATAATACAACCGCAAAACCGGCGAATATCATTATGCCACTATTAAAGAGATTATCAATATTTATTCTACGAGAGGAATTTTGAACGTGCGTTGTTTGTTTTTCTCGATTATTGTTGCAAACGGTTCGCGAGTTTTACTATGAAATTGTTCGTGTCAGTAATTATGAAAAAGTTGAAAACATTCTTAGTACAGATACTAATATTTGTATTGTACATATAGATGTGTGCTTAATAATTAAGTATGTATATTTGTCCGTTGATAACTATGTAAACTGTACCAGTAAAGGAACTAAAAAGCTAATTGTTGCCTTCACTAGTTAATGTGTACCCAGTGCCGGTTCCAGGTTACAAGACAGAAACTTAGCGGTTCTAAATTTCTAAATAGAATTTTTGACGTTTAAGATCGAAAACAGAGAAAAAAGTTGTCAAAGTCATGATAAATTAGTATATTATTTGACGAGCACATAATTAAGGATATAAATAGCAAGCATAAAGTTTACACGCTAGCTGTGGGCGAGAGTGTAATCATGCGAGCGATTTATATCCGTTACGTGCCAGTCAAATACGACGTTTTATCTACGACTCATAAATTCCATGTTATGTGAAATATTTTAAATGTATTTGTCAATGATGGCGAGGCGAACTGTCAAATTACTGTCATCGATGTAGGTTTTGACAGACTTTGCACTTGCGTTGTTAAATGATGACAGTTCGTTCAAATAATGAGGTCATTATTTGAACGACCTGTCATTATTATACAACGCTAGTGTCATTATAATCCTTGACGCGTATAATGATGGGGTATATATAGTCATAGATACGTATGCAATGAACTTATTATATGCGAGTCGTAGATAATAGTATATTATTTGATGAGCACATAATTAAGGATATAAATCGCGAGTATCATCATGCGAACGACTTATATCCGTTATGTGCGAGTCAAATACGACGTTTTATATACGACTCATAAATTCCATTTTATGCAATATATTTTAAATGTATTTGTCAATGATGGCGAGGCGAACTGTCACATAACTGTCATCCACGTAGGTTTTGACAGACTTTGACCCTAGCGTTGTATAATGATGACAGTTCGTTCAAATATTGTGGTCATTATTTGAACGAAGTGTCATTATTATACAACGTATGAAATGAACTTACTATATGTGAGTCGTAGATAAAAAACATTTTTTCACTGATCCTAGACCTGACAAAATCTGGAAATCTTGGAGATCTTTCATCGACATTTACAACGCTGATTACACAGTAAGTAAACATAAAAAGCAAGAAAACTGTTGAAATTGCAAAATATGAATGACTATTTTTCACGAGGCCCCACACCACAAAACCGCTAGCCGGCTCTGTGTGTGCCTCGCATACAATACATCTCTATAAAGACTAAATATAGTCTCTTGTGATGAGTAATTACCCTACTAATCAAACAATCAATAAATTCAAGGTAAGTAGCGGTTTATTTTGAATAAATGAATTCACTGTAGAGACGGGCCACAATGCTATATATAGGTATAACTCAATACACACATTGGCCGAGTGCACGACGAGAACGCCCCCTAGCGCTCGTCCTTTTGTTGGTCTGTTTGTGTGTGGCTCGGTTTTTACTTGCAGTTTGTTTATTGGTAGTTCTAGCTATCTGTAGTTATCGGCAGTAAAAGTAAAAAAAAAATATTTAAACGTTACACAGCTGCGGGCACTGCGATCGATTCAGGTTCCCCTACCATACGGTTCGCACATGGTCAATAGACTATCGTATTATGCAGCCCAAGAAAATCAAAAATTAATCTGTATATTGTTTCCTTTTAAAGCGTATCAGAAAAACAAATACTTATAAAATTTGAACAGACTTTTTAGAAACTAGAATTATTTATATTTTTACCTTGCCATAAAAAACTTTAAGACCATTAAGTCCCATGACACCCATGTTTGGTGCACTAATGGTATAAAGACATCAATCATTGCAGAAGAGTAATTGCTAGTGTTATAATTTCCTATTTTGTTGTTCCAAATATGAACAAAACCGGTTCAGAAGCGCATCCATTTCATAAAAGAATGATTTGAAAAATTGATTTTCAAAAGTAACCTTTGAAGCAGTTTAACAACGCACGAAAAAGTTATATTATATTGTATTTTTGGCTTGATCTGGCTAAAAATAATATAGGTAATGATTTATCTAAAAATAAATTTAAGCTTTAATTTTTCATTTTGAAGATATCCGCAAAAAATTGAAATGTTAAGATATCGTTTTTAATTTTTTATTGAAAACCAAATGTAGCTAGACATTTGAAACAAAAACATTCAACAGCTTCTTTTTAACAAGAAATGCAGTGTCATTTTCTAATTTGAAATAACATCATGGATGGCGGCCCCATGGCCAACTTTTGTTTTTCTTATGGGCGCCATGTTGAATTTTGGCATTTTCCGATAGTTCGTGTCGTTTCTCATTTCCAGCAATATATACTCAAATATGCTTGCTTTTACCGACTTAATTTAGTGCTCTATGATAGGCAACGCATATGATATTGTTTTAAGCTAGAATAGATTTATAACATATAACCTGACTGATTCGTGTCCTGTTCGTATTTTGTCATTCTGTGATCTCTGTCGAGTCGATCGAAGCAAATGCGCATTTTGATTAGTTTTAGTTTAAGTTTGATTTCCTTCCATCGAGGTAGGATGTTTTTACTTTATCATACGCAGTAAGATAAAGTATTGTAATCATGCCGAAAAAAAAAATTGAGATTTTAGCGGAAATAGGTCCTTTTGGGTCCCCTGAACATTTTTGACCAAGGTACAAAAAAATGTCTGTATGTGTGTGTGTGTGTGTGTGTGTGTGTGTGTGTGTGTGTGCGTGTGTAAACGATTTTTGTGACGACGATTCCGGAGAAACTACTAAAGGTATCGGGACGAAAGTTCATATTTAGAAGTTTCATGACCTAACTTAGAGCTGAAAAGCTTTTGGTTGAAAAGGGTCCAAAGGAACTGGTAGTTTATTCTAAGCCTTTTTGAAGGATTTTGCAAATGAGCCGCCATTTCTGTAATTTCGACAAAATAGTTAATAAATAAATTAAAGTAGAGTAATTTTTGAATAATTTATGCCTATCACATTTTTTGGTAAAATTAATAGTTTAGCCTTTCAGTTTATTCTAAGCCTATTTGAAGGATTTTGGAAATGAGCCGCCATTTCTGTAATTTCGACAAATTAGTTAATTAATAAATTAAAGCACAGGAAATTTTGAATAATTTATGCCTATGAAATTTTTTGGTAAAATTAATAGTTTAGCTTCAAGAGCAAATTCTATTTGATCGAGATCGGTCGCATCTGCATTGATATGAAATTACATAGTAGCCAGGATTTTGACAAATATTTTTTTGTGTTGTCACATTCGCAAACAGCTGATCTCATCAGAGGTTGGAAAACCACTATGGAACGTTGCCGCTGTAGTACGGCAAATTATAAAATACAAATTTCAAATAAAGTAAGATCACCAATTTGACTGTTTGTTGATAAGAAATATCAACCCGTCTTTATATCTAATTCTAAAAACGATACGAGAAAATTATAAATAAAGTATAGCGATGAGTGTAGTTTTGTCATGAACAAATATAAATCTGTCAGAATTTGAATTACCTTTTTAAGGTGCGTTTTAATTAGTGATAATAGCAGTGGTAGCCGACGCCGTTATAGTATTTCCAATAGAAATTGATAGTGACTCATGTTTATGTACATGCAAACTAATATGTGTCATTATCACGATATGTAAGAAATACTATAATTTCGTATTCTACCACCGCCATTAGCTACCATTACCTACCAATCGGAACGCACCTTTAAACTTGACGTTTCGTCTAAGTGGTACCAACCTAGCATTTACTATACAGACATCATTTATTTTTTTTAAATACGTATTTCTTAAAAAGCAACACTATAGACGTTGATGTCGCTCCTGCCAAAAACTAGATAGCCGACTCGCTCATATGCGACGGCGACACTCCGCCTTCGGTGACGCGCCGCATCACCGCTCGTCGCGCTATTCCGTACTTTCGGCATTTGTGACATAAATAACTATTATTCTGATGACGTAGTGTAGGTAGTGTCAAATGCTGATGCTTTGACAATACCTACGATTTATCTCAATAGAATAGATTCTCATGCAGCTAAACTATTAATTTTATATATTGTATGAGAAAGTCATGTGCCTGGCCACATCAGATTTTTTTTTGTTTGGTGTAATTAGTGGTAACTTTTTGTATTTTGTAGCTATGCATATGATTTGAAATAAATCAAAATATCAGCAAGGATGAAATAGTTTTTATTTGATTCGAATGCTCCCAGCGCCATTAAACTACCACAACATTGCCATCAATGTTTTCAACCTGATCGATATTTAAAATAAATAGGTCGGGGTGACCTCTAGTGATGTTTTTGATACGATTAGTAAATCTGTTTGCCCAGCGTTGCTGGTAGCCATCATTTTAATATGGCCTATTTCCTTCCTTGCTCTTGTATGTTCCTCATGTTCAGGTTCCGGAACTGATCATGAAAAATAAAATCGACGTCAGTGACTTTAAATAACATGCCACAAGTGTGAATTTAAGTTAGAGTTAGCCGAGTCGTTACTAAATAAGAATTATATGAGTAACTGAAAACCTTATTTTCAGAACTAAACTTTTAACAACATTTTAAACTCGAACCAGAACGCACACATTTACCACACAGTTCTGGATAATTCCCACCAGGGCAGGGTGTGCTTCCAACTACCGCAGAATGAATTATGATCCTAACTTAAACCATTCAGCGACAGGACGCATTTTTCAAAAAGACTGTTTACCTTTTCAAGTAGCCCAGCTATTTTCATCTACCAGATAATAATATCAATGTGTGGACAAGAAATCAAATGGAATGGTAATATAGTCAAATGAAATCTATCATTTTTATGAGGCAGATGCTAATATTGACTTAAGCGGGCATCACATATCTGCCGATATTGATATTGTATACTAATTCAGTTTTTGTGATTTATTATTCAAGCAAATAGCAAATAATTTACGATTGTATAATTATCTATATTTAATTGAAATCGTTAGAGGAAATGTTTATCTTGAATATATAATGAGAGTATCACTAATATAAAAACCTTTTCTAATGTGATGTTCGTGTTAGTAATTGTTCAATGTTTTTATCTTTTAAATATTTGCTTACTGACAGACAGGTTTGATTACTGGGAGTTTTTTTTTGTCTTAATATCATCTGAAGTAGCCAAATATTGCGTTTTCCCTCGAAGTACTTTTTGTACTTATAACTCTGATAAACAAATAAAAAATATTACTATTGATGATTTTTAGCTATTAAAACAAGCAGACTACAAAATAAAGTACAAAAGGCCGAAAACAGAAATAACCGAATTGATATTGCTGGATTATAAATTTATTGCTAGCACTCTAAAAAAAATCTGATGTGGCCAGGCACATGACTTTATCATACAATATATAAAATTAATAGTTTAGCTGCATGAGAATCTATTTTATTGAGATAAATCGTAGGCATTGTCAAAGCATCCGCATTTGACACTACCAACACTACGTCATTACAATAATAGTTATTTATGTCACAAGTGCCGAAAGTACGGAATAGCGCGACGAGCGGTGATGCGGCGCGACACCGAAGGCGGAGTGTCGCCGTCGCATGTGAGCGAGTCGCGCTATCTAGTTTTTGGCAGGAGTGACATCAACGTTTATTGTGTTGCTTTTTGAGAAATAAGTATTTAAAAAATTAATAAAAAAGGTTATATTTCTGTATAGGAAATGTTAGGTTGGCACCACTTTGACGAAACGTCAAGTTTAAAGGTACGTTCTGATTGGTCGTAATGGTAGGTATTAGGTTTGTTCGAGCAGCAGTACAATAAGTGCATAAAGCACTTATTCCTTCTCCTGTGCACGCCAAATGGCGGTTTTGCCCTGCAAAAGCCTGCATTGCGTATGCGTACAAAAATCCCCAATTGTTTTGACTGGTTTTGACGACTGCTCGAACGAACCTAATAGCGGTGGTAGAATACGAAATTATAGCATTTCTTACATTCGTGATAGTGACACATATTAGTTTGCATGTACATAAACAGGAGTCACTAGCAATGTTCTATTAGAAATACTATAATGGCGTCTGCTACCACTGCCATTAGCACTAATGAAAACGCACCTTAAAAAGCTAATTCAAATTCTGACAGATTTATTGCTATATGTACTTCATCGCTATACTTTATTTACAATTTTCTCAATTTATCGTTCTTAGAATTAGATATAAAGACAGGTTGATATTTCTTATCAGCAAACAATGAAATTGGTGATCTTATTTTATTTGAAATTTGTATTTTGTAATTTGCCGCACTAGAGCGGCAACATTCCATCGCGGTTCTCCAACCTCTGATGAAATCAGCTGTTTTCGAGTGTGACAGCACAAAAAAATATTTGTCAAAATCCTGGCTACTATATGCAGTTTCATATCAATGCAGATGCGACCGATCTCGATCAAATAGAATTTGCTCTTGCAGCTAAACTTTGAATTTTACCAAAAAATGTCATAAGCATAAATTATTCAAAATTTCCTCTACTTTAATTTATTATTTAGCTATTTTGACGAAATTACAGAAATGGCGGTTCATTTGCAAAATCCTTGAAAAAGGCTTAGAATAAACTACCAGTTCCTTTGGACCCTTGTGAACGAAAAGCTTTTCAGCTCTACGTTAGGTCATGAAACTTCTAAATATGAACTTTCGTCCCGATACCTTCAGTAGTTTATCCGGAATCATCGCCACAAAAGTCGTTTACACACACACGCACAGACACACACACACACACACACACACACACACACACACACACACACACACACACACACACACACACACACACACACACACACACACACACACACACACACACACACACACACACACACACACACACACACACACAGACATTTTTTGTACCTTGGTCAAAAATGTTCAGGGGACCCAAAAAGACCTATTTCCGCTAAAATCTCAAATTTTTTTTTCGGCACGATTACAATACTTTCTAATACTGTGTATGATAAAGTAAAAATCTAATAAATACATGCCACAAATGTCACTACAAACACTACAAGTTTAATTGACTTACCATCAACTAAAAGCAATTACATTTCGATTCCGTGCATTATTTGTTTAAAATAGATTTGTAATTGTGTCTTTTAATTACACTGATCTTCATATGACATATGCACATGATGATATCTACCGAGCATAACCACTACTAGGAAATACTTTACAGAGACTTGTATAATTTTCATCAGAAAAAAAAGAACAAAATAGCAGTCCGACAAAAACTTTTTACATATACAAGTCTCGAATTCAGTCTAATATTAGAATTTTATCGATTTTTCTTTGATATCGAACTCCATCACAAATAACACCAATCATTGTTTACATACTTGTCGACGAAAATAATAGAATACAGAAATATTTACAAAAATATCTCATCTGGTGTATCTCATAGATTCACATCACTCATTGCAGATATTTATTTAGTTTAGGACATTTTTGGCTCCAATGTTTATATTCGTAATAATCGCGAAAAACGATATTCCTCGAAAGAAATTATTCAGAATTGTGATGCAAATTCACCATGCAAATTTTGGTGTTTCCTCCGTAGCCGTCAGACTTTCATCACCTGAAACTTAATCGGCGTTAACGTAGTTTCAAATTTTATCGAAACAGCCAATTAACAAGAGAAATGAACCGTGTTAGTGCAATTTATCTTTCTTGGAAGTTCATCGACTTGACGCCAGATGGAAACGTTTCTAGTTGAAAAAACTTTTAGTTACAAGTAACCGCTTTGATGAATGCGAATGTTTGTTTTGACTAAGCCTGAAAAAATAATAAATTCAGCAAGACGTGTTTAACATACCAGTTATTTCGGTATATTTTACTTAATAAATAATTTATCTTATTTCGTGATGAAAATGGAAACTGTTATTATTATGATTATTTTTACGTTAAATACATGCATAAATGTTAGCCGAAAGCTAACTGAAACCTTAAAGAGCTTAATTAACATGATTATATTAGTAGAGTAACTTAAAGCTAGATGATGTAATTTATCTAGAACAGGTTCCTTTACGGTGAATTTGCATACGTAAAAAAAAACACGCAGGGGTCGGAATTAATGAAATTTTAATTAAGAAATTGTAAATTGTGTGACAGTAGAATGTGATTATTTCCGGTGGCTTAAAACATTGTATTGTTTCAGCGATGTTAATTAAAAACGTGTCATTTTAAATTTTTCTGGAATTATAATTTTAATGCAATGGATATTGCGCAAGATATTAAATGGCATTGTGCAGATATCAAATTAGACGCATTTCCGACCAGTGCTAACTTAATGCAAAATTAATTTGTTTTGCCATTTTTACTTTATCATACGCAGTATGCTAAAGTATTGTAATCATGCCGAAAAAAAAATTGAGATTTTAGCGGAAATAGGTCTTTTTGGGTCCCCTGAACATTTTTGACCAAGGTACAAAAAAATGTCTGTGTGTGTGAGTGTGTGTGTGTGTGTGTGTATGTGTGTGTGTGTGTGTGTGTGTGTGTGTGTGTATGTGTGTACTCGATTTTTGTGACGACGATTCCGCAGAAACTACTAAAGGTATCGGGACGAAAGTTCATATTTAGAAGTTTTATGACTAAACTTAGAGCTGAAAAGCTTTTGGTTCAAAAGGGTCCAAAGGAACTGGTAGTTTATTCTAAGCCTTTTTCAAGGATTTTGCAGATGAGCCGCCATTTCTGCAATTTCTTCAAAATAGTTAAATAATAAATTAAAGCAGAGGAAATTTTGAATAATTTATGCCTATGACATTTTTTGGTAAAATTAATAGTTTAGCTGCAAGAGCAAATTCTATTTGATCGAGATCGGTCGCATCTGCGTTGATATGAAACTGCATAGTAGCCAGGATTTTGACAAATATTTTTTTTGTGCTGTCACCACAGAAATGGAGAACCGCATGGAACGTCATCTACAGTGTCATGAACGAATATAAATCTGTCAGAATTTGAATTAGCTTTTTAAACTTGACATTTCGTAGAAGTTGTATCAACCTAACATTTTCTATACCGAAATATAACCATTTTGATTTTTTTTTTAAAATACGTATTTCCCAAAAAGCAACACAAAAACGTTGATGTCACTCCTGCCGAAAACTACATAGCGCAACTCGCTCACATGCGACGACGACGCTCCGCCATCGGTGACGCGCCGCATCACCGCTCGTTGTCCTATTCCGTACTTTCGGCCTTTGTGAGATAAACAACTATTATTCTGATAACAGTAGGTAGTGTCAAATGCTGATGCTTTGACAATACCTTCGATTGATACTATTGACTATCAAAATATCTGTCAAATCCTGGCTAACTAGTTTAATTTTAATGCAGACACGATTTATCTCAGTCAAATAGATTCTCATGCAGCTAAACTATTAATTTTATATATTGTATGATAAAGTCATGTGCCTGGCCACATCAGATTTTTTATTTAAATCTCGATACATGTGTTTTTTTATCATTTTTATCTTCCTGTTTATTTTCCGATACCTTATATTACAAGCCGTATGTGACCCAGTGCTACAGTGGCCTATTCCAGAAAACTCCCCATCGTGTGCGGACTACTACTCCCTCGACGCCCCTCCTAATCAATCCCTCTCATGATTTTATACATGTTTCCTTATTCTAAACTGCCGAAAATTGAAATTGAAATTTAATATACAGTACTTTTTCCTATCTTACATTATAGTTTTTCTTGCCATAATAAAAATAGTTCTTGTGATGTTGTGCCTCAATACTAATTTCGATATAATTTTGATAACATGTATTTTGTAAATGAACAGTATGTACGAGATTGCGATAGATTCTCTAGCGCTGAAGAGGAATCCGGGCTCAAATGTTGATAATCACGTCAAGACTTCAGAAAAAAATCAGTTCAAAATAAAATGAGTCCATTTTCACAAACGGTTGCACCAGCTGTTGCTACACTTTCTTGCTATATGATCAATCCATTACTACTTTAAAGTCCTCATTGCCATTCTGATGTTTACAATGTTTGTCGTTCCTTTAATTTTTGTAAGTGGTTGTCCTATTGTAGACCCAGTTAGCGTTGTTCCATCTAATTTTGGAAAGTCTTCATTTTTCAGCTTGTATTTTGATCATTGTCCATGTTGGGCTGCCATAGGTGATTACATAATCATTGTATGAAGATTATAACTTATTGTCGTGATAAAGTAAAAGAAACGCACTTAAAACTTGCCGATTTGCCGTGGAACAAAATCATATTTTGACCTTCACACGGCACTTTGCTCCAAAAATAAGAAGCGTAAACAATGGCAGCCGCAGCTCGACGTTCGATTGTCTGAAATCATAAAACTAAAAGTATTCTTAAACATTATAGGTATCTAAGAATGTGAATACACTCTGGGCAAAGGAAAACGGTACACATTTTTAATCATTCGCATTTCCAATAATATTTAGTCGATTCAAATGATTCTTTAAAAAACGAATTGCTTGTATTGCGAAGATTGAAACAATACCATATTCGCAATTATAGAAGGTTTCAATCCAATGTTATGTTACTTTATGTTTGGCTATGCAACATTTCTGATAATACCGTGTCAATTTAATGTGAAATGAAAGGTGTATTAATATCAATGGGTAATGACATTCGTCTTGTTTGGTAAAAATGGCACTAGAGATCTTATAGCATCATAATCAGGCTGATTTTCTTCTTATGCAGGATGAAATATTTAAACGATGTTGTTATTGTTTTTAGTAAAGACCAGTGGAATATGATGTTTGTAACACCAACATTGCAACAGCAAGAGAAATCTAACTGTGTACTAGAAGTAGAAACCATTGGTGTTGTTATGGGCGGCATGTTTGAATTTATTATTTTATGTGTTTTTTTTGTCAGTTTCAATTATGCATCATGTGATACATCATGATGTATCACATTTGTTGTTTAGCTGTAAATTTTAGACGTATGTTACTTGTTCATGTTTTTTTGCTTGTTTTTGCTAAGATTGAATTGGAGCTGGAATGAACGGTTTTTGAGTATATTTTTTGAGTATATTTGAGTATATTACATATTTCAAACCAAGTCTTCTTTTTATTTTTATGGCATTTTTAAATATTGTGTTGTTCCTTTTTTTAGATACTTTTTATTTGAAGATGTAATTTTTATGTGAAAAACGAACAGCAATGACCTGCCGTCAGACAAGTCAAAGCAAACGCCATAATTTCAGTTCAATAAAAAGCGATGTTGATTTTAGTTCCAAATCACTTCTAAAGCAACAAAATTTCATGTTTTCGTTGCAAAAACATAAAAAATTGCAAAAAATCTACAGGCCAATAATTGTAGTACAATATGGAAAACAGGTAAGAAAAATCCTTAAAAAATTTCAAAATAAAACATGGCGCCCATAAGAAAACTAAACGTTGGATCTTTAAAGATAACTCAAGTTTGCAATTGGACCTTTCGTGCCCATGCAATAGAATCGTTTTTTTTTCTATGCAAACGTCCAATTCAACTACTTTTTACTTTATCATACGCAGTATGCTAAAGTATTGTAATCATGCCGAAAAAAAAAATTGAGATTTTAGCGGAAATAGGTCTTTATGGGTCCCCTGAACATTTTTGACCAAGGTACAAAAAAATGTCTGTGTGTGTGTGTGTGTGTGCGTGTGTAAACGATTTTTGTGGCGATGATTCCGGAAAAACTACTAAAGGTATCGGGACGAAAGTTCATAATTAGAAGTTTCATGACCTAACTTAGAGCTGAAAAGCTTTTGGTTAAAAAGGGTCCAAAGGAACTGGTAGTTTATTCTAAGCCTTTTTCAAGGATTTTGCAAATGAGCCGCTATTTCTCTAATTTCGTCAAAATAGTTAAATAATAAATTAAAGTAGAGGAAATTCTGAATAACTTATGCCTATGAAATTTTTTGGTAAAATTAATAGTTTAGCTTTTTAGGTTATTCTAAGCCTTTTTGAAGGATTTTGGAAATGAGCCGCCATTTCTGTAATTTCGACAAAATAGTTCATTAATAAATTAAAGTAGAGGAAATTTTGAATAATTTATACCTATGAATTTTTTTGGTAAAATTAATAGTTTAGCTTCAAGAGCAAATTCTATTAGATCGAGATCGGTCGCATCTGCATTGATATGAAATTACATAGTAGCCAGGATTTTGACAAATATTTTTTTGTGTTGTCACATTCGAAAACAGCTGATCTCATCAGAGGTTGGAGAACCACTATGGAACGTTGCCGCTGTAGTGCGGCAAATTTTAAAATACAAATTTCAAATAAAGTAAGATCACCAATTTGATTGTTTGTTGATAAGAAATATCAACCCGTCTTTATATCTAATTCCAAAAACGATACATTGAGAAAATTATAAATAAAGTATAGCGATGAGTGTAGTTTTATTTTAGTATGTTGGTAGGGATGTGTCATGAACAAATATAAATCTGTCTGAATTTGAATTACCTTTTTAAGGTGCGTTTTCATTAGTGATAATGGCAGTGCTAGCAGACGCCGTTATAGTATTTCCAATAGAAAATTGATAGTGACTCATGTTTATGCACATGCAAACTAATATGTGTCATTATCACGATATGTAAGAAACACTATGATTTCGTATTCTACCACCGCCATTAGCTACCATTACCTACTAATCGGAACGCACCTTTAAACTTGACGTTTCGTCAAAGTGGTACCAGCCTAGCATTTACTATACAGAAACCATTTATTTTTTTTTTTTTAAATACGTATTTCTTAAAAAGCAACACAATAAACGTTGATGTCGCTCCTGCCAAAAACTAAATAGCCGACTCGCTCATATGCGACGGCGACACTCTAATGACGTAGTGTAGGTAGTGTCAAATGCTGATGATTTGACAATACGTACGAATTATCTCAATAGAATAGATTCTCATGCAGCTAAACTATTAATTTTATATATTGTATGATAAAGTCATGTGCCTGGCCACATCAGATTTTTACTTTATCATACGCAGTATGCTAAAGTATTGTAATCATGCCGAAAAAAAAAATTGAGATTTTAGCGGAAATAGGTCTTTATGGGTCCCCTGAACATTTTTGACCAAGGTACAAAAAAATGTCTGTGTGTGTGTGCGTGTGTAAACGATTTTTGTGGCGATGATTCCGGAAAAACTACTAAAGGTATCGGGACGAAAGTTCATAATTAGAAGTTTCATGACCTAACTTAGAGCTGAAAAGCTTTTGGTTAAAAAGGGTCCAAAGGAACTGGTAGTTTATTCTAAGCCTTTTTCAAGGATTTTGCAAATGAGCCGCTATTTCTCTAATTTCGTCAAAATAGTTAAATAATAAATTAAAGTAGAGGAAATTCTGAATAACTTATGCCTATGAAATTTTTTGGTAAAATTAATAGTTTAGCTTTTTAGGTTATTCTAAGCCTTTTTGAAGGATTTTGGAAATGAGCCGCCATTTCTGTAATTTCGACAAAATAGTTCATTAATAAATTAAAGTAGAGGAAATTTTGAATAATTTATACCTATGAATTTTTTTGGTAAAATTAATAGTTTAGCTTCAAGAGCAAATTCTATTAGATCGAGATCGGTCGCATCTGCATTGATATGAAATTACATAGTAGCCAGGATTTTGACAAATATTTTTTTGTGTTGTCACATTCGAAAACAGCTGATCTCATCAGAGGTTGGAGAACCACTATGGAACGTTGCCGCTGTAGTGCGGCAAATTTTAAAATACAAATTTCAAATAAAGTAAGATCACCAATTTGATTGTTTGTTGATAAGAAATATCAACCCGTCTTTATATCTAATTCCAAAAACGATACATTGAGAAAATTATAAATAAAGTATAGCGATGAGTGTAGTTTTATTTTAGTATGTTGGTAGGGATGTGTCATGAACAAATATAAATCTGTCTGAATTTGAATTACCTTTTTAAGGTGCGTTTTCATTAGTGATAATGGCAGTGCTAGCAGACGCCGTTATAGTATTTCCAATAGAAAATTGATAGTGACTCATGTTTATGCACATGCAAACTAATATGTGTCATTATCACGATATGTAAGAAACACTATGATTTCGTATTCTACCACCGCCATTAGCTACCATTACCTACTAATCGGAACGCACCTTTAAACTTGACGTTTCGTCAAAGTGGTACCAGCCTAGCATTTACTATACAGAAACCATTTATTTTTTTTTTTTTAAATACGTATTTCTTAAAAAGCAACACAATAAACGTTGATGTCGCTCCTGCCAAAAACTAAATAGCCGACTCGCTCATATGCGACGGCGACACTCTAATGACGTAGTGTAGGTAGTGTCAAATGCTGATGATTTGACAATACGTACGAATTATCTCAATAGAATAGATTCTCATGCAGCTAAACTATTAATTTTATATATTGTATGATAAAGTCATGTGCCTGGCCACATCAGATTTTTTGAGTAAAAACAGCAAAAAACGATGTTTCCAAATTTCACCCTGTATGCTAAAAAAATCACCCTGTATACGGTGCTATAAAATCCCCCTGTTCCTTTTGACCAAAAAAAAAAAACAAATGTCATTACCTACTAATTTCATTATACCTTCCATTTCACAATAAATTGATCCGATATTATTAGAAATAAAACGTTTGATTATTGCAAATATTGTATGTTTTCAATCTTCACAATATAAGCAATTAGTTTATCAAAGAAATGCTTGAATTTACTTAAAATCTTTGGAAAATGAGCAATTCAAAATTTATACCGTTTTTTTTTGCCCACAGTGTTGACTCTCCTTACACGAATCTGTATGCAAACAAGACTGCTTACTTAAGTAAAATGTAACTAATAGAGAAAAATGAGCTCCATGTTTATAATTATATCTATAATAGTTGATGTAATTATACTTACGTTTCTAAGGTTTTAGTTAGTTTTAGTTGTTAGGTTTTATAATATACTACCGCGCACGCCGCTTATTGCCTGCCTAACGGCTAAATACTGTTTAAAAATATTTTCTGCAAAACATTCGAACAGACTTGATGAATAGTCTCAAATCTTGATAAATGTGATAGAACTTTATGTCCAATTATTCCGGTTAAACCTTATACAATAAATTGCCAGCTTTTAGATGAAGTTAACACTAACATAACTTTGGCAATTGGTGATGAGAGTTTGAAATTTGAATGCAATATTTGATATCTCTGATATGTCCTGGAAGCCTGCTGATAATGTCGGAGCTGGGAGCATTCATGACCGCAAGAAATTTTTGAAAAAAAAAAACAGCTTTGTTTCGTGGGTAACAATGTATTGAGAATAATTATTAATTATTAGCAATAAAATATTTGGAAAATCATACATTGTGTTTGACGGACGGAATAGCGGTATAAGTTTACATCATTTCCAAGCGGTTTTAGTATTTTCAGTGTATGCGACTCCAATGAAGTGACATTGTTTTGAGAATAACTTTAGAAAAGCCTTTAACGAGATAAGATATTGCCAATATCCAAACGATAGATGCAAATGATCTTATGTTCACAAATGGATTGGACTATTTTTTTTTGTTTATGTAAAAATAGTACAATTCTTCATAACATCATGTAAAATGTCTAATGCTCGCATGTAAAATTAACCTGATTTTACTGCGCGTACAATTTTACATTTTGAAATATTGGCAATGACAGCATTTGATGGCTTTAACCGCGAGATATTTTATCGGTGGTGTAGGAGAGCTTCTGTTGTGCAATTTATTTCTAATTACGCCCGCAAGAGCGCGCTTTTGATCTATGACGCTATTAATAGAGTGTCTCCTTTTGACAATATGATAGATATCGTATGCTTTAGCCATCTGGCCCGAGCTGCCGCAATAGATCTTCGAGGTAGGTATTCGAGCTTTGTGTAATATCCGGTTTCAGTTACAAACTGTAGTACGTGTGTACTGACTGAATATATACGCTAGCGAGACGTTAATAGTGACCTTTACAGTAAATGCGTGTACAGGGAAAATGTTTAGAATTACTCATTTTTCAGTCATAACCATGTCATAACCAAGTTTTTCAGACACAAGGCTTGCTTCCACACAACATAAATCGATATTGTTATAAATACATACGATGTGCACTGCCTAGAAAATAGAGATAAACGCTCGTCGCAACTTTATTTTGGCACTTTTATTTTTTTACTGGCACCTATACCAAATGATAGATTATGTATTTATAACTGCAGCATCCAGTAACAGCACGTATCGCCATAAATAATTCCAAGTCACACTTTGTACCGACTTCTGCTGTTGGCAAATTTGCAAAAAAAAAACGTAAAGGTATGGACCTAATATTGTATTTTCAAGGAACTACCAGTATGATAACCCACACCAAACATTTCTAAAATTGCTCTTCGGGTCGCATTGTTAGTGCTACAACTGCTTATAACTCTTACAAACATGGCAGTAGAACTTCCTTTCAAAATGCAAAATAAAGGTAGTTTGGGGTAGTCAGTTTTCTCTTTTACAGCTAAATCGCTTTTGAGACTCTTCAAATAAACGTGATATGAACGAATTTCCAAGAAAAAACAACCCTGTATTTGGGTGGTAATTATTTGGAATTTTTTGAACTTTTTTTATGCAGAACCCTCTTTTTCCTTTATATTCATAAGTAACTGACCGAACAATGCATATTTAGACTTACCTAAGTGGCGCAAAAGAATAAGGTTCATTTAATTCAGGCATTAAAATAAAAACATAACAAAAAACAATAAATTTACGTACCACAGTTGCTAATTTAATCTAAAGTAATCACCAGTTAACTTTTGAGTCTAGATGTATTTCAAAATGCATTTCATATTTTCCTATTACTCCATTTGTAAACAATACAATAACGTAAGCTAAGTGACCCTACTAGTGGTGGGCGATGATTATCGATGTTTTAGAAACATCGATGTTTTGGTTCGTTGGTCGATATTTTTGCCATCGATATTTTTATTTTTAAACATCGATGCTGACATCGATGTTTTGCAAACATCGTGCAGCACCAACAGCAAAAATGAGATATAGGATCCGGGCGTTTAGGTCGCGCCGACATGAGTTGCTGCTGTTTGTGTTTACTTAGACTAGTGATTTTTTTACTTTAGTCTGCAAAATTAAATATAAATTAGTTGTGTAAGGCATACCGTTGTGTAAGGGTGAAAATTTAGGTGCTACAATTATCTTGTTGAAAAATTAAGTGTTACGTACTCACTAAGCACGTTGATTTACCTTTTATGTAAGTAAAAAAGAACAAAACGCTAAATGTAAACATTTTATAGAGATTAGTTTGTATGATACCGCTTTAAAGTTTGAATAAATTTTATGTTGAATAATAATACATATGGAATTATAAAAAAAAAGAAATCTAGGCGTGTTTTAGTTTTTCTTTTCTATTCATTCTCTTTTTGTGTTTACAATTGGAAAATAAAACAAAGCTAAATTAAAATAAGCTCAATAAACAGAAGTTATTATGTTGTATTTTATAGAAAATTATAGACAAAAACGCTGTCCGCTGAAAACATCGATGTTTTCAAACATCGATGTTTTATAGCCGATGTTTTTATACCATCGATTCTTGGTATCGATGGTAACATCGATGGTCAACATCGATATTTTGCATCGATGTCCCATCACTAGACCCTACCCTGACCAATAATGAATCTATTCTGAACTGAATTTCGTTTTTAGAAATCATTTATACGCTCCTGCAAAATACCAAAAATTAATATTTTTCCTCCGAAACTAGAAACAATCAGTTCAATCAATTTCTGCTTATAGGTAGAAGTTAGCAGCAAAAAAAATCTATACTATGTTTATTATAAACTTATTCTTCATTTTGAGCCTATTCGACCAAGGGTTAAATAGAAAAAAAAATCCTCTCGAATCCATCAGGTTTTTACTTTATCATACGCAGTATGCTAAAGTATTGCAATCATGCCGAAAAAAAAATTGAGATTTTAGCGGAAATAGGTCTTTTTGGGTCCCCTGAACATTTTTGACCAAGGTACAAAAAAATGTCTGTGTGTGTGTGTGTGTGTGTGTATGTGTGTGTGTGTGTGTGTGTATGTGTGTACTCGATTTTTGTGACGACGATTCCGGAGAAACTACCGGGACGAAAGTTCATATTTAGAAGTTTTATGATCTAACTTAGAGCTGAAAAGCTTTTGGTTCAAAAGGGTCCAAAGGAACTGGTAGTTTATTCTAAGCCATTTTCAAGGATTTTGCAGATGAGCCGCCATTTCTGTAATTTCGTCAAAATAGTTAAATAATAAATTAAAGCAAATGAAATTTTGAATAATTTATGCCTATGACATTTTTTGGTAAAATTAATAGTTTAGCTGCAAGAGCAAATTCTATTTCATCGAGATCGGTCGCATCTGCATTGATATGAAACTTCATAGTAGCCAGGATTTTGACAAATATTTTTTTTGTGCTGTCACCTCAGAAATGTCTGTGGCTGTCACCACGCTGTCACACTCGGAGAACCGCTATGGAACGTCATCTACAGTGTCATGAACGAATATAAATCTGTCAGAATTTGAATTAGCTTTTTAAACTTGACATTTCGTAGAAGTGGTATCAACCTAACATTTTCTATACCGAAATATAACCATTTTTGACGGTTTTGACAGTGATCGGTGACGCGCCGCATCACCGCTCGTTGTGCTATGCCGTACTTTCAGCACTTGTGAGATAAGCAATTATTATTCTGATGACAGTAGGTAGTGTCAAATGCTGATGCTTTGACAATACCTTCGATTGATACTATTGACTATCAAAATATCTGTCAAATCCTGGCTAACTAGTTTAATTTTAATGCAGACACGATTTATCTCAGTCAAATAGATTCTCATGCAGCTTAACTATTAATTTTATATATTGTATGATAAAGTCATGTGCCTGGTCACATCAGCTTTTTTAAACTAAACTAAAAATTATCATAATAAAACAGCTACTATTGATAGATCATTATGAGAAAATTATTAATGTAAACAGGTGTATTATTACAAGCATAACATTTCCAGAAAATAGGGCAATAATTTAGCTTTTTGCTATCATCTCGAATCTACCTGTTTTTTTTCTTTTAATAAAAAGTATTGCCACAGGCTGTTAGTTAATAAACATAGCAACTACTAGTAAAGATTATCAAAATAAAACATTCCTATATGAGTAAATACTTAATAGTAAATAGAAAAATTGAATGCCGTCCTTGCAAGTATTTGATTAAAGTGACACTTTGTTGTCAGATTTTTTATCTACCTATTATTATAAAATATTCACGACGTTCAGTTATTTTGTGATAGGTACTCATATACGTTTCCTGTTAGGTAATGCATTAACCAAATTGGCTTCACAATACATACAAAAATGTCAAAAGCAAATATCCTATAGGTAATGGTATAATATATACAATCTTTTGTCCACCTAAAAGCCTAAGTTATTACCCAATTCCTCGAATAATACGTTCCCTTTTTCTGCTTTTGCTACTGAAATTGAAAGCAAATATTGCGCATAATTTCTCATTCTTATGCGGAGTGAAAGAGCGTTCATATCAACACGTTCATATATTCATACCCAAGGAAACGACATTAATGTTTTTGTCTTTTCTACCACTGACGAACTAAATTTAGACGTGTTCATGCATTATTAATATTCCGACTGTTATGTATGAAAATCGCCCGAATAAATGCATACATAACACCGATCTTTCGTTTCAGGGCACATCCGGCAACTTTACTGTCTATTTAGTAGATTGTTTTGTTTATTTAGCTATTGCGGATTGTATCTACAACCCAGACCAAAAGTAGATAAACAAGAAACACGACAGTGATGATAGCAACTAGGACCTTCGTTGGAGCAAATAAATGGATTATTTTAATTTAAAGGACAAGATATAGTGTATCGTTTGCTGCGGCGTTTGCTGCTCAAAATGCTGTTCGATCGGCTATCGGTCTAACTTACTATTGAAGAAAAATATAATGAATTTCATTACCTATTAGACAATTTTATAATAGGACCATAATTTCCAAGAATATAATAAATTTCTTTATAATTCTTGCCACGGCGCGGCGTTATGAAATATACATTAATTAGGTACATACATGGAAATTACTTTACCTTGTTCAGAGCCTTGACTTACGTATGAGACCACAGTGGAAGTTTGCACAAAGGGCCTACTGTAGCCTAGCTGCCTACTTGGGTATTACCCAGCGCCTTCTCCCTACATAATTATATAGAAAAATACATAGATTCAATTTGTAACAAAATCGTACTTGCGAGAGTCTGTGCTAAGCCGCATTTTTGTTAGTAGTTTCAAGCAATTTTTGTTCTTTGTACTAATACCTTTAAAGCAATTAACATTTTACGAAGAAAAAAAAAATTTAAACCACATATTTTCCATTACTTGCATTGGTTATCGAATAATATAACTTATTTCAAGAAGAGAAAAGCTGCTAAAAAAAAGAATAGAACACTTTTATGAATTTTATACTGCGTGAAGAAAAGAATTCATGAGATAATTTGACCTTTCATAATAATAATAATGAAGAAGCTAGAACAAGGTATAATAAAACACCATTAAGAACATAATTTGTCATATAGCTAACGTTTCGGATACAAGAATTGTAGTCACAATTACCTCACCCTATGAACTTCCTTTATATTATGAGTAATGACTCTATAATATGCATAAGATATTAAGTATAAAAATAGAACAATGAAATAGGTTAAAAGCAGGATCGGCTAAAATGCTCGCCAATTGAAAACGTGTCGACATTAATTTAAACTCGGATTGTAATTAAGGAGAACCGCTTAGATATAACTAATGGGCGGCTATAATCCTCAAGCAAATAATCAAATTAGCCCACCACGTAGAAACAACAAATCCGAGGAATTTATATCGCCTGAAGGCAACCATTTTTGACGTGATATTACATAGCGGAGGCCATATTTCAGCTGTTTCATATTAATCGTCTGAATCTGCACTTAAAGCTCGTTTACGAACGAACTTGACAAATCGCATGCACTTTACCGTCATATATCAGCTGACATGACTGAAAAATGAAAATAATATGCTGTAATGGATCGTGATTGAGGACTTTCTGAAGCATTAAGGCAGTGCTGTTTTGTGTATGAAAGATATACCAGATATTTCAGCGCGCAGTTAAAAAAAATGCTTGTTTTAAATACCCAGGGTATTCCAAATAATAATAGTACCTAAATATTTAGTGCTCTTCAAATAAATTTTTAATTAGAGTACACGATGATTTAGATATTCTTTACACCCAGTTGGTATGCAACCATTACGTGCTATCAATGAGGAACTTTCACAAACCATTTCTAACGTCTAATGACTATAAAAACGCTGCTTGATTTTGTTTTTCCTTGACGTCACGAGCAACTTTAAGTAAAATCAGAGCAGGGCAGAGCAGGTTGCTTGGTGCAGAATTTGCAGAACTGAACGAGCGTCATTTGTTTTTGTTTTCCTTTTACTAGCTGCCGGTAGTTGGCGTGTATATACAGATTATAGTATAAAACAACTTGCAAAATGGAACAAATCCTTCCAAAGGTTTACTTTAAACTGTGTTTTTCAAACACAAAATCATATATTGGCATAAATACAAATGATTATAGATTATTACAGTTGAGGTTTTGTAATAGAAAATTTGTAAACCTGGCTGAGACTTTTGGTTAGTTTTTTACAGGGTGTCCCACTGGTTTACCAATGATTTTAATTCTCCTGTATTACAAGCTGTATTTTTGTTTCAATACTGCATACACAAATAAAAAACAAATAATCGATTATCAAAATATAATACAACAAAATAATCTTATCTTGATTTTCTGTGCACTGTGCCGAAAGATCATCAAAATCAGTTAAGTAGTTTAAAAGTAGTTCAACTACGAAATTCATGGTCGCTACCAAACATGAGGTTACGTTTTAAAATATTCTGTTACAAATTCTACTTTATCTACCTCATTTTGATTTTTGATTAACCCAATATATAATTTATTACGTTTAAGTACAATTTAACGCAGAAAAATTGGCATAATTTAATACTGAAAGTTCGCACTATTTACTTTTTGTATTACTATACATTACTTACTAAATGAAGTATAAACTAATGTATTAAATGTTAATTTTCACTGGCAAACATTTATTCAGTTTCGGATAAACCGTTTAATAAAGATTCGCCGATAATGTTTACAGACCGTTTGAAATGCAATCGAATTTGCATCGCTCACCGGCTAGCGACGTCAACTGTTTAAAACTTGGAAACCGCATAATAGAAGACAGAAAACGAAAATAGGAACCATTGTTTTCTTGATCTTTGCCCTACACCAGTTCAACCAATGTTTACGATTTGTTACTATAGACTACTGTAGACTAATGAGTACGTTAATCTGTTAAAGGGTATATATCTACGTGATGAGTGTGATGACTGATGAGTGATGAGAGTGATGAGTACCTATTGAAGAGAGGAAATATTATACTGATGATATGTAGTATGTAATTTTAGATGAAATCGTTCATATTCACATAGTTATTTTCAATTGTTTTAGAGATACATTTGCTACACACATTCAAAGAAAAGTGATTTTATGTAAAAACTCGTTACTACATCACTATAGTTTGTTTTATTTTCTTTACAAAACGAATATTTCTTGCGAGAAGACAAAATATTGGCTATATTTCATTCGAATATGCCTACTACTGCTATATGCCTACGGCTATAAGTGGCTTTCTGTGTTGTCGGCATTTTTCTTTCGAAGGCGATTCTCGTCTAGTTGCTTAATTCGTGAAAACACACCAACTATTTTTCCACTGATAATCATCTTGACAGGGAAATATTCACACCGACTGTTATTAAGTGGTTACTGGCTACATTGTTATATACACAGTATTCCAGTTTTATGGGCGTATTACGGATACCAACTCGAAGTAAAATCTGGTGCCGAAAATGGCCGCCATGATGTTTTTGGTTTGTAACTGGCGCAGCGTTATTTTTTAGGGTACATAATATGTTTGTTTTTGTACTTATGCGTCCTCCAGGGTGTTGCTTTTCACGTGGAATGATGATCTTCCTATTATCAACAACTTTTATGTGACTGTTATCAGGTTATATGACTGACAACCGATCACAATATTTTGTTCTTATAATTTAAGAAAGAGGAATTATATTTCTATTTAAAGAAAAATATTTTTTAATGAATTTTAGACTGGGTGATAGTAATTCCATTGTCGAACAAAATCGGGTAAAGATTTAACCCACGGAGTAGGAGTTTTTTAGTTACTCGTTTAGTAATTAAACTCAAAAAGAAAAACAGTCAGAATCTGGGGCTCAATCTAATTTGATAATGTAACAATTGTTGGTTGTCGTAAGTGTTTAGTTTTATTGATTCAGCACACCAAACATAATGGATTGTATTTGGTCATTTTGTTTAAAGCGCGCTTTCCTCTTTGGCACAACTGCCCATTAGCGCGGTTAGTTTGTTGGTTGGTTGCCTTTTTTAGTTTGTTTAACAAGGTGGTGCGTTTGGCCTAGACTCTTCCTGTTTGTGTGCACTATTCGTGGACTACTGACCTAGATTGGTATGTTGATTTAATTTTATTTTTATCTTGACAATCAGTAGTGATTTTTAACCTTATATTATACAGATACCACAGAGACAGGATGCTCTTTGCTTGCAGATCATTATTTTTATTCCCGCTGGTTTTAGTCGTTCGATATTCCGTTGCGTAGGTCCTTTCCAACCCTTTATGCGTCTCTTTTACATGTTAGGAGTTTGGCACCATGTGGTGGTATGTATTTACTTTCCCATTTGCCGGACGTTTGTCCTTGACAGTTTTCTCTATTTATTTAAGGTCTGATGATGTTCAAAAAATGTATGAACGAAAGCACTCGCCTACATTAAAGCTAACATAAGGAGGTATACCAACTTTTTCTTTTTGCGTTCAATTACTAAACCATTTACTAAATAACTCCTACTCCGTGGGTTAAATCTTTACCCGATTTTGTTTATCAATCGAATATTTTTTTTTGCTTTAAAATGTTCTGTATACAACTATAAAATCATCATCAAAAAAATTATTGACAAACTTTTCATTATACAGAGTGTTTCTTAATAAGATGCAATATTTAAGGACGTCACCCTTGGGTGCATTTTGAGAAAAAAATATATGTGAATATTGATCATATGTCCTAAAGATCTTAACTTTTGAGCTACAGGGTGCTAAAGTTTTAATAAAAAAATCTTTTTCTTATGATAACTTTGGTACCTCTCTAGATATTTTTGTGAAACGTAGTACGCATCTTCTATGCATCAAAAGGTCTTTTCTTAAAGTAAAAATAATTTTTGAAATCCTCATTCATTTCCTCAAAATCTGATCTCTTGATTGTTTTTTGTTTACGTACGGTTTTCGCATAAAATATAAAAAATTCATTCATTTGCATCTGTAAACCTCTTACGAGAAAAAACAATTTAAATAAAATACAACTTTAAACAAAAATGTATTTAAGAAAATAAATTTAAACGGTAAAATTATAAAATTTAAAAATTTAATTATTAAATTATCATAAAAAAACAATTGTCTTAACTTTAGCACCCTGTAGTACAAAAGTTAAGACCGTTAGGAAATATGTTCATATGATGTTTTTTTCCTCAAAATAGACCCAAGAAGGTCCCAAGGACCCCAAGCTCTCTAAATATTAGCATTTCAATAAGAAACAGTCTGCATATCACCGCATTTTACCGAAATAAAATTACTTAATTTGTCAAAAATATAATAATCGGAAGTAAATGACTAGGTAATATTAGAAATTTTTTTTTTCAATAGGCCAGAGTGTGTTCTTTTTTTCGTAGAATATGAGTGTCTTTTGAGCAAAAGGCGATTTATCCCATTTTTGCCATTTTTCATAGATTTCTTAAAAGTTGGACTTAATTCTCCATTGCAGAGTTTAAGGCCCAGATTCTCCAAAGAAACCATACCTAAATGGATGATTGTCACTTGTTCGATTTGTAATTGAAAATGTTTTGATATGACTGTCTGCCGATAGATAACTGATAAAATTCCACTGGAATTTTCTCTAATGATGTCAAAGCTAATCTATCAAAGTCTATCCAATGAGATGTGATTATCTCTGAACTTTGAAAAAGTAACTATTTGTTCTCCAATGATTTATCAATAATGGGATATATTTTCTTAAATTGTTCTTGAATTAGCATTTTTGTTTCCTATTAATACATTTACATTTACAAAAATTTAGAGTCAATACAGTTGGTCAAATTGATGACTAATAAATCTTTTCTATAATGTAAAAGGCTCTACATTATAATAAAACTGCCAACTCCCAACATCACTGGGAACAGCATCGACTAGTTACTATTCGAATTCATGCTATTATGTAAAATTTATTAATCAGCTAAATTGGGTTTGCTATAATTATTCAGCGCAGATAATTTCGACATACATCAGACAGACAGACGGAGAAACGATTGATTCAATAAGCATTCCGCCTTTTAATTTTGAAGTACAGAACCCTAAAAAGCATAGTCTAATAACTTTTAGGTGCTGGACGATATTGACAAGCATCTATTGATGCACGATTGGTGTAACAAACACGATGACTTTACAGAAAAATCGTGTCAATGTGACCTGCAGGAGTCGCAAAGTGAGTTAAAATCCAGGAACGTTGATGAACAAAAGTTGTAAAACGAAATGGTCCTATTAAACTCAATGCAAACAAGAAATGTCTAGATAACATCGGTACACCTTTACACATGTTAAATGTTTACTAGCTCAACTTTCATGACGGCAAGATTATGACAAATTATCAAACTGATGATTTGACTGTGAAAATTAACTTAATAATCGTATTCTATGAGACTCAGGTAGGTAAGCATTATTACGGGTAACGATGTGTAATTTCGCTGCTACGCTAAATAATTAGGAATTGTAAAATGTTCTTTACGAAATCTCAATTTTCTACGACCAAATTATTAAGAGCAGTCTGCTATAATTCTCCAAAACCACACTTAATTAATCGGCGCACAAGAGTCGCTGTTCTCGACATGTTATTAATACAGGTTACGTCTACCGCAGACGTCTCAGAGGCTTTGTTGTATGATTGACAAGAATATTAATTTTCAGTTCCGCTTAACATACATACTGATTTTGAGCTAAATAATTGCTTTAAATGTTAAGTAAACGCTTAATCTTCAAAATATTATATGTAAGTCGTAAAAGATCAGTGTTTCAAAATGCAACAAAAGAGAAGATATCGAACTGTCAATACAGGAGTCCGTGGTTCGAACCTAGGTCAATACCGTATTTTTATTAACTTTGCCTAGTTCTCCTATGCCACATTCATACTTGTTGCCAGTGGCGTAGTTACATATTCAGTGCCCTGGAGCAATGAATGCGTCCCCTTGTTCCTAGGAAGACGTTTAACAAAAATTTGTTTAGATCATACAGTTAAAACAAAAATTATCCTATTTAAATATTTTCAAAGCCGACTATTTTTTAATAATTGTTCTGAATTTTTCAAAGACGTTAAATACCTATACAGCTTCATAAAAATTATAAAATATCAATATTTTCTACCCTTGTATGCTCAAATTACTACGTAGGCTATATCTTGAATTTTAACTATACGCAAATTCAACAAATATAATCTGCAAAGTTTATAACATTTACGGGGGCTTGAGCAATTCTGAACAGCTAATAACTAGTAAACATTTGCGATGCAAAAATGCCCAGTATGATTTTTTTAATGTATTTTTATACCGCCGGGACTTTATACTTGATGCCACAAAGGGAAATTGTTTATCGGCAATAAGTAGACAGACCAGTATGTGTTTTGTTTTTAAAACAAAAATTATTCAAATTGTATTAAAACAGTTCGTAGGGGCAACTGCACTTAAAAATAAAACATTGTTATCACGGTAAACTACTTGAAAAGGTATCCAGCCTTTCTGGAGTCTGTTCAAAAATTTCATGTATACTATTTTTACGGTAATTACTTTTTACATTAAAACCTTAATAACTACCATTTATTTTAATTATAAGGCATTTTAACAATAAGATATGTATAAATTTTAATATTCATATGTTAGCAACTTGCCTTAAAACACAATTTTTAAATGTCGTATTACGTAATTACGTACATTAAAAATCCTCTACAGTCTAAACTGTACATTACTGTAGATTTCTAAAAATCTTTTGTCAACAATTGCATTAAATAATGTTCTTTATGAATCATTGTGTCTATGAATGAGAAATCACAGTAATGTAGTGAAATAATATAGCCATACTTGCACAAAGCCATTTAAACAATACGTTACAAATAAGAACTTATCATTTATATCAAGTTTTTAAAATGACGTGTTTACCTTTATTCCGTGACGATGTGAGCATGCGCTTCTGGGATTCCCCAGAGAAATTTTTTTCTGGTTGTATTTCAGTGCTTAAAATAGTTAGGAGCTTTTAATTTTATTTGGAAAATCTGGCATCTGTATATACAAACTTTTATTTTGACCTTCTCAATTTTGGGCCCCCACAATTCGTGCGCCTAGAGCAGTTTGCTCCAACAGCTCCCCGATAGCTACGCCACTGCTTCTTGCATTCATTCGTACTGGTGTAATATTGTTAAATTACTTATTGTCTGTTTTGCATTGTTTAATTGATGACGAATTTAAATTGCATATCAATTTTTACTTTATCACACGCAGTATGATAAAGTATTGTAATGTGCCGAAAAGAAAATTGAGATTTTAGCTGAAATATGTTTTTTTTTTGGGTCCCCTGATCATTTTTGACAAAGGTACAAAAATATTTCTGTGTGTGTGTGTGTATTTGTGTATGTGTGTATCCGATTTTTGTCGCGACGATTCCGGAGAAACTACTAGAGGTATCGGGACAAAAGTTCATATTTAGAAGTTTTAAGACCAAACTTAGAGCTGAAAAGCTTTTGGTTCAAATGGGTCCAAAGGAACTGGATGTTTCCTCTAAGTATTTTTCAAAGATTTTACAAATGAGCTGCCATTTCTGTAATTTCGTCAAAATAGTTAAATAATAAATTAAAGTAGAGGAAATTTTGTGTAATTTATGTCTATGACACTTTTGCTAAAATTAATAGTTTAGCTGTATGAGCAAATTCTATTTGATCGAGATCGTGTCTGCATTAAAACCACACAGTTAGCCGGGATTTGTCAAACGCTGATTTTTTGACAATACCTACTGTCAATATTGTCAAAATATCTGTCAAATCCTTACTAACTTGTGTTATTTTAATGCAGATACGATCGATCTCGATCAAATGGAATATCATGCAGCTAAACTATTAATTTTATATATTGTATGATAAAGTAATGAACCTGGCAACATCAGACTTTTATATTTTTAAGTTTCTATTAAAATACCGTAATTTTTCATTCAGCGATAAACGCAGTATCATTATGAAAAGAAATAACAACCGCAGAATTAATATTCAGTAGCTGATATAAAAGCTAGCTCAATTTCCCATAAAACTTCGCTCGTAGACAGCTTGATTAGTCCAGTAATGACTCGCTGTATATTTTTAATCAAATTATCCAGGCAAGACCCTCATTAATATTCTGGTGGAGCGAGACTAATTGAGTTTGCTCAAAAAATTCATAACTGGCTATCCGTGCTTCCACTCCGGCCCCATACTTATGGTGACAAACCATAACTTTTTTACCCCGCAGGGTATTGCAGATTATACTGTCCAGTATAATTTAGTACCGCGCGGGAGTAATATACGTCTGAACTTTTAAAATTTTCGGTAATTACCGTACCATAAATATAGCAATACTGAATTACGATTACTAATAATAAAACTGGAGTTGTGATAGTCAAGGAATATTACATCCAAACGAAGCGTTATTTCGGAATAATTATCGATTCAAAATATTTGAATCAAACTTCTGAAATCTCTTCTTTATGTCTTAAATATCAACGTCTATCCAATGAGAAGATATGCGTTATTCCCAACTTTGGAAAAACTAACTATTTGTGCAGAAATGCATAACATACTCTAGAATTAAAAAATAGCAAAGTGTTAAAGACAAAGATTTCACCCTGGGTGCCCATTGGCTCGTTGATTAGGAATTTTGAAGTTCTATAATAATAACTTGGACAAAATCAATTGAATATCAAAACGATTGGCCTGATATGACCAAATTAAAACATGTAAAAATACATTTGAAACGTCGTTGATTAGGTACCAGTTATGCAAAATTGGATATTCGTAATGATGGTAATAATAATATTATTATATTTTCATGTTTAAAGTAAACTTCGATAAACCTTTGTATCCTCCGTTCTTTTTGTATCTTTGCCGTCGGATGTTAACTCAGAAAAACAAAATTAGAACTGTGCTTACTTCTTAAAATTACTACAAAGTACAGAATAGTCAAGTCATACAGGTTGTATACAAAACGATTGAAAATTTTTGGAGATTTGAGTTCAGGTGCTATAAATCCACAAAAACGATCTTAACTTTTTGAAAACCTGCCGCGATCTACAACATTTGAGTGGTGTTTAGCGCAAAGAAATCGCCTATGGACTTGGCATTTACAAAATACACGTTGCTTCGAGTTATCAATAGTATGTAAGACCAAACAATTTCAACATCATTGATTTCAGAAATAACTTAATCCTCTGTATAAATAATACTATAGATAATTTTATATGAGAATAAACCATTACATTGTTTACATTTTGGTTTACATCAATAGGGTGATAAACAACGACGATGGCTTTTTTATTTTTTTATAAAGCCTGTGTAATTAGAAGCTATTATTTATATTTCACACTCAGTCGCTTCATCACAGGCCGATGCAACTCGTAACTTATTAATATTTATTTAATTGTAAACAAATTAAATAATTGCATACGTTTGTAATATTTTTGTTGTTATCATCTTTACATTGCATAAGTGAGATTCCAAATGATAATTTAATACAAGCTTTTAATAATTCAGGGGTTACGGTATTCTTTAATTTTCAGCTTTTTGATTCACAAAAGCCTCAATCATTTAATTTTTTCAATTTAATGTGGTATGGTGGAGACCAAAATAAGTCAAAAAGCATAATGGAAGATGGTCGTATAATAAACCGGTTCATCGCATTTTTTTTTATTTTGGGCACAACACCGTATGACAAAACACATCATACAAAAAACACATAACCTCTAGCAATCGGCGATCATTTGAGAAACGATCATGGCTTCTTCCCTGTCCATTTCAATAATTTTCTTTGGCTGCATTTCCGTAATGAAATGTTACTATAAAGTATTCAGTATTCAATTAGCTTTGAAGAAGCGAGCAACATGGTTCGCGAAACGTCAGCATTAACAAATCTTGACAGACGGCATAACCCGGAAGCAGTTTATTTTCTAAATGATTCTGACCGTGAAAGCCTACGTCCTTATTTACTATAAAGTAGTTTTCAGTAAGCATTTTCTCTACATATGGGTCGTACCATTGCAAATCATACGGATCTCGCAAAAAAATTACCCCAAACTTTTTATGGCATTATCTCGGAAATTTAGTCGATACCTGCATCGGGAATGCATTTAAAAAAATTATTTTCAGAGATATGAAGGCTGAAAGTTTGAATGATTTACGATTATTTGCCAAACCTTGCCGTATTCAAAATTCAATATCTATGGTTCTAGTAATCGTATCGGACACATTTTTGTTTTATTTTAAAGGTTGAAATATTTGCCACATAACTGCGTACAATTAATATTTTAAGTTATTCACGTAAAAAAATTAATTTAAATAATTATTACATAGTCGCCCACACAATGGATATAATCGAAAATATATATATAACATCCGCCACACTTTTGCCTACAAAATCCAATATTTTCTAGCAAGGAGTCTCTTATAGTTCAAAAGATCAAAAAACTCAATGAAAAACGCAGCAAGCGACTACTCCAGAAGTGTGCGCGACCATCTGAACATCTCGCAGACAGCAGGCTGGTTCAACTCGCTAGAAAAGCTGCCGAAATCATCTAATTGTATCAAACGTTCTAAATTTCGAACCGATAGATGTTTCAATCTATTCAATTTGCCTCCGCGTCCAAATATAAAGCATAAGCATAGTTCTCAGAAAAATCACACTTCACTCACCTTCTTGCAAGGATTGTTTTTTGCTGTTCATAAAAGCATTTTGACTTTTCACTAAGTATGAATGCAGTTGTAATTTTTCTAAACCGATCTTTAATTTTTGTAAATATTCATCAGTAGTTGCAAAGTGCTTCTATCGACGTTAAATCCATTGTCTATAAGTGATTCGTCGATCAAATGGCTGGCACCAGGACATTCAGAACATATGCCAAAATGTCGTGATAACTTGTACCTAGATGTTATAGGTATATTTAATGCCAATAATTGGTAATTTATTACTTTTCTGAAAGCTTATTATTCTTTATATTTGGATGCGGAGGCAAATAGAATGGATTGAAATATCTATCGGTTCAAAATTTAGGAGGTTTGCTATGGTTAGAAAGCTTCGGCGTTTCTTAATGTCGTTTAATAACTAAACATTTTCAGCACCGAATAAAAAAGTACTTCAACTCCCTCTGTTCTTAAAAAGCAAACTGCACTAGCAAGATCGTCGCGCACACGGCTTTGTAGTCGTTTGCTGCGTTTTTCATTGAGTTTTGACACGCCGCGCGTACGTCACGTCAGATAAAATTAAATATCTTTTGAACTATAAGAGACTCCATCTCAGAAATAATTGTTTTTGTACGTAATAGTATAGCGGATACCATATATATTTTTTCGATTATATCGATTGTGGGGGCGACTAGTTAATAATTATTTAAAAAATTCAATTACTTTTATTTTTTTACATATATAAATTGAAATAATGATTGGGACGCCGTTATCTAACAAATATTTCAACCTCTAAAATAAAACAAAAATGGGTCCGATACGATTACTAGAACCACAGATATTGAATTTTGAATGTGGCAAGGTTTTGCAAATAATCGTAAATAATCCAAACTTAAAACTTTCATGTCACTGAACATATTTTTTTTCGGCTAAATAGTGATACAGGTATAACCTTACTTAGTGCATACAACTTATAAAAAATGTTTAAGCCAAATCTAAAATGTGACGTCATAAAAGGTGTACGATTTGTAAAACAACAACCCATATGTGGTCATGTGAAATTCAATAATTTTCAGACACCCGTTATTATCACTGCTAAATCAGATATAAATATAACTGATATTATCTGGTTTGTCAGTATGGGCCGCCCTTGAATATTTTCGGCGTAGTAGAATTAGGAACAGACCTTACATTTTCTGTGAAAGCCGGTTTGTTTTACAACGCGACGCGACGCAAGCTCTCACCCGACCGACCGCTACAGTAATGTTTTGAATATAATTCGCGTACATCTATCTGATCAAGTATTATAAACTTTATACATAAACATGTACGTCCTACGTTATAAATATACTAAATTACGGATTAAGTTAAGTGTGTACTATAGTAGTGTTTTTATGTGTGGCAGATACGGCAGAATACGCACAACAAAGTAAGCCATATAGTGATTACTGATTATTGACTACACCTAACTACAAATTCTCCACGAAGTCTACTTACGCGCAGTTTTCCAAGTGAAAATTTAATCGTCCTGAACTATTAGCAAACCGTAGATTAATAAATAACATTGTGTCAATCCGTTTGTTATATAATACTAATACATATTAAACAAATAATTTTTTTGCTTGTACGTAAATGAAATACGAAATAGTACGAAATAGTCGTAATAGTCAAGAGCCAGCAACGGATTTCGTTACACTATATAGAATAGGGCTACAGTTTTCATGTGTCTCGTGTAGGGTAACAATAAGATAATCGAAAGTCTGGCAAACGTCCGGGGGTGGATTGTGCGCCCCTAGATTTTTAAAGTGTGAAGCAAATGTAAAAACACTACAATATTATAATCAAGTCTGTCGCTTTGGGATTTCAAAGTTGAGAACATTTCAACAAGTGGGTGGAAAGTGGGTGCAAGACGACGACGATTTGCACTTTTTACAGAAAATAATCAGGCTGGGTTTGATTGATTAACTGTTAAATACATCTTCGTAAACTAATCTTCTCGATGCTAGACTGAAATTCTGGCCCTTTGCGGGAATGTATTTAAGAATAATCCAGCAAACCCAACCTCATTATTTTACTGTAAATAGTATTATTATGCGTTCAACTTTGCCCCCCTGTTCGACCCACCGGTCTGCCAATTTTTTTCTGCACTTGAAACGTTCTTAACTTTTTTATCCCAAAGTGACAGAATGGTTATAATCTTATAATAATGTAATTTTCCTCTTTTTTTCGCCGTTAGAAAATTTTCGGGTGCCAAAGTCACCCTAGGACGCTTGCCAGGCTTGTGATTATCCTACTGTGCGCTACAGATTATGAAAGTTCAGTCCAATCAATTGAATCAAACAATATGGTTGTGCTTGTGATTTAAGACAAAATAATGCAAAGGAAGGCTTATACGAATAAACTGGTTTTTACTTCAGTATGTGTAATTGTTTAATCCATATTTTACTGTAATGTGCAGTGGCGTCGGTTAGTCAGGTGTCTGTTTTAAGATTTTGCCCAAGATCGATGGTTGAACTTGACAGGAATGAAAATTTAGATTTTTGTTAGGACTGTGCAATTTAGTTTTTCAATATTAAATAAACTAATAAATTTAAATAATCGTTGATAATTGAACAAGCATTATTAACAAATTTCACTTAAAAGGCAGAATTAAACAAGTAAATTATTATTTAATTTATATGATAATACCATTTGAGGGAGTGAGTGTACAGGGTGTCTCACGGAATATGATGTATACATAGGGATCTCGGAATCTGTATGAGCTTCGATGTCGGTTAACTGTCACTTTATTTTTTCGTGAATAACTTTTCTATTTCGATAAATATGACGTCCTAATTTTGTATGTTTACAAAAGGCATTTTTTGTCCATCAGTTTTGGCTGGGCGATATTAAACTTACCTATTTCTAATGGACGCCATATTTTACAGAATTTTGCTAGCTATAATAACTATAGTAACGGTTCCTCAATAATTGTGAATTGTACTGAAATGGTAGCGAAAACATGGTAGTTAACGCTTTTGCTGAGTTTACAAAGGAGACCAGTCAGTAGGAACAAAGAATATGGTTGTGCTTGCATTAAAATTGCACCTCTCTGGGAACCGCGTCAATTTTAATACAAAAGGATGCAATAAAAGGTTTATACGAATAAACTGGGTTTCACTACAGTATGTTTAATTGTTTATTGCAAAACTGGAAGTAAAAGCTGTGTGTAGATATACTTTTGATGTAAAGTGCAAGGAGATAGGTTTGTCTGAAATATTCAGGTGTCTGTTTTAACATTTTGCCCAAGATTGATGGGGTTGAGCTTGTCAGGAATGAAATTAAATTTTTTGTTAGCGCTGTGCAAATTACTTTTTTCAATATTAAATAAATTAATAAATTTTGCAAATCGTTGATAATTGTACAAGTATTATTATGATTTATTACTTAAATGTCAGAAATAAACAAGTAAATTATTATTTAATTTATATGATAATACCATTTGAGACACATGGTGTACAGGGTGACTCACGGAACATGATGGACATGGGGATCTCGAAATCTGTATGAGCTACGATGTCGGTTAAATGGGACAATAGTAGCGTAAATGTGGTCCCACTTCAGAAAAGTTTTTGTTTTTACTTTCCAAACATTTTCCAAAACATTACTAGATATTACGTAAGAAGTAAAAACTGACCATTTCTTTTTTCTTGATAGCAATACTATTTCGATTAATAGGAAGTCGTAACTTTGTATTTTTACATAAGGCTTTTTTTTGTCCATCAGCTTTGGCTGGGCGATATTAAACTTTCATATTTCTAATGAACGCCATATTTTACAGATTTAAATATTATATAGACAATGCCTTACAACTATGTCTAACACATTTATGAATTTATCGGAAAAACTACAAAACTTTAAAATGTGCATCAAGTAGGTACTTTGTATTACTAATTTTTACTTTATCATACATAGTATGACAAAGTATTGTATCGTGTCGAGAAAAATTGAGATTTTAGCGGAAATAGGGCCTTTAGGGTTCCCCAAACATTTTTAACCAAGGTAAAAGAGGAGGTAAAAGTTATGTTTTGAGACTATTATTTGGTAATTTATTAGGTTCTGTACATTGTAGAAGTGTTAGTTAATATATTTGTATCTTTGGTTTATGTAGTCTGTGGATAGTCTGTTTATGTAGCCTCAGGAAGCAACAATTATATTGGACGTAATTAAAAAGTCAAACAAACAACATCTTTAATTGAGCCCTGCTAACTGAAGATTTAATCAACAATACGTGTAAAAGGAAATGTTTGTGTGTGTGTGTGTGTGTAGAAAAAATTATTTTAATGTAATTTCATACACATAGTTGTCACAGTTGTGTGTCACAATTGGCACAGTATCATACATGGCTGTAAAGCTCTTTTAATATTCCATAAATCTGTAAAAAAACAATATGGCGGCCATAAGAAGAAAAAAGTTGAATATCGCCCAGCTAACGCTGATTACATATATACATTTTTTGATACCAAATATGGCTCCAGAGTATGCTCTTATATAAAAATACAAAATTTCAACTTTCTATTTATCGTAATAGCAAAGTTATTCAAATAAATTGCCAGTTTTACCTTTCCGTAATATCTAGTAATCTATGCAAAATATTTTTGCAAAGTAAAAACTGATGGGACTATATTTTCGCAACTCTTTCCCATCTAACCAGCTTCGTGGCTCTTACAGCGTCCGACATGTTCATGTACATCATGTTACGTGAGACAGCCTGTACAAAACAACTTTAAACAAACAATATCAAAATTAATCAAGTGGAGAAGCCATTCTTCACTCCAAATTTAAATTTTATACACTTGGTTCTGTTTTTTAGAGAGGCAAACTGAACCATTGAACAAAAGATACTTTGATACTTTGATTTATTGATCAATGCTTAGTATTTCCTGAACAATGGTAGATATGTCCATGTTTTTTTTTTGTTTTGGATATGAAGATATAAATATTTAATTGGTGCCATGTGTTTGCCTTCTTGACCTGAACTAATTTATTTTGTACTTTCAAATTACTACTTTCCATAGATTATAAACTCTACAGGTCGGAATATACAGGGCAAAATTGAAGTGAAAATCCAGTCATTAGGATTTTTATGAGCTATTATTTTCCAGCTATTACGGTATACATCGGTATACATAAATATGTCCTTCTTGAGCGCAAATAACTATTTTATTTTGTACCTACTCTCAAATTGCAACTTTTCATAGATTATAAACTCTACAGGTCGGAAAATGCAGGTCAAATTTAAAGCGATAATCCAGTCGTTAGAAGTTTTATGCTACTATTATTCCCATCTATTGCGGTATACATCGTATCGATTTTGATATTATGGCCCATAAAAACATGTCTACCATTTGTAACACAATTGGCTATCATTTCAACCCATATACGGATTGGTAGCGGAATACGCTTTAAGTGTCCTTTCCGATAGTCCAATCAGATAATTGCACTGTCAAATTGTGTAAATGGAAATTTGATGGATACGTAGACATTCAGATTAGTACCAAATTAAGGATAATACTGCACCTTATGACAAGGGAGCGGCATGCAAAATACATACCACAGAATACATGCCGGTATTCGAATCAAGATTTTTCGATTTCTTGGAAATATTATACGTGTGCCAGGATTTCAAATCGAAGTATTTTACAAATGCCTTAAATCCAAAAACCTAAGAATACCAAAACGGAACGACTTGAATGTTTAAATAAGAACATTGGTTGTTTTGAATGTTTACAATACGAAAAGTAACAAAATAACTTACAAGTTTGACAACATTTTCATATTACACGTTTTTATTTTCAAACAGTGCGAGACACTGTACACACTATAAACAACTTGAAAATAGTGGGGCTGCTTGAAAAGGTATCCATACAAAAACAGATGTTTAAAAACATTTATTAGTATTTTGTGTTCATTTTTATATCAATTTATTTTAAATTCAAATATATTTTGAATTTGTATTATATATTGTTGTGCTCATATGTAATTGTGACTGTATTACTCTTGCTGGAGTAATTCCTTCAGTTCGATGAAATTCCTGGGTGTGTGTAGCCTGCTCTCTGCGTCGGTGATTGGCGGAAATAGACGTTGCGGAAATAGACCTACGTAAAGTAAACAATATAAAAAAAACTGTAATAATAATTCAATACTATAACTTGTAGTAATGTAGTAATCAAATAATTTCGTAAATTAAAATATGTGTATACACTCTTCCAATGCATTTATTCGAATATGACGTATATGTACACAGAACGGGATACTCCATAGTCTATAGTCTATACAACCGGTTACGCATAACATACATTGTTCATAGCTGGCAATACATTTCACATTATAAATATTCAATACAACAACATAATATAAAACATACTTTATTTGTTTATTTTTGCAAAATATTTTGCTTTTCTATTTGTTCTTTTCTTTTTCGAATATACTGATATATAATAATAATACACTGTTAGTTTTCTTTATTACATACCTATATTAAAAATATAATCGACTAAAAGGTGAAAGTCACAAACTAACATTTTGTCAGTTTTTGAATACGTAAATCATAAAGTCCTTTAAAATTAATTAAAATCCAATTCTCGGGAAAACTGTAGTATATTTTATCTTTAAGTCGGCGATATACAAGGTCATTATAAATGATTGTAGTTAAAGCAGCCCATGCCCTATACACAAACAACTGTCAAACTTGAAATAGATTATGCAACCAATTTAAGTTCTGCGTGTAGAGCAGTGGTATTCCATTTAAGTAGAGCGGCAACCAGAAATATATATATTTGTTATCATGGCCTACTTCGACTACTATCATTTATAATGGCCCCGTATATTTGCAACATAAGCTCCTCAACTTTAGTCTGATTGAGCCCATTTTGTTTTTAATATATAATAAAACAATAAAATAATAAAACCTCTTTATTGCAAAAAGTTTTTATTTACTTGAGACTAGTTTCTCCATTGCTGGCATCATCAGTGAAATAGTCTGATGACGCCAGGAATGGCGAAACTACTCTGGAGTAAATAAAAAGCTTTTTGCAATAAAGAGGTTTCATTGTTTTATTACAAAGTTTGCGAAATGGATCTACATCTGGCTTAATATATAAGATAAAGTTAGGAAAATAGGATAAGATAAAAAAATTAAAATAAAAATTCGGACGTAAACACAATCGAAGTTCACACCTTTCCAGTACTACCAAAAAAGAAAAAGTGTTCCACCCCTATCAAGATAGAGAACCTTTTTTGTTGTAGTTGCTATTAACCCATAAATAACTTTTAATATTGTTTGCCAAATATTTGTTTGTACTATATAATCACTACCAAGATATTAATACCTTTCGTACTGATTTACGACACTAATATATAAAACATAATATTGTACGTTGTTCGCGTCACGATATTTCACTATTACGTGCAATCATACCGATTAATCAAACATTGTAAATTATGATCGTGGTCGGCTTACTTCGTGCAACGTAGTGTGCTATAGACGTGGTACCGCAAGCTGCAGGAAGCGATTTGTATATAGCGGTCATAAACACGTGCTGGAGTTTAAAGTACGGTCGGAAGTGGTTGTAAACACCGTCTTCAGTTCTGTAAGTTATTGATTGGTCCTTCCTCCAGACAAAATGTGTTTTCGGCTAGATGATACACAATGTGACTTCCGAATGTTATTTCCAAAGTTGTGTCTGAAAAAGTTCCTCTGTTGTTTGAAAAGTTACAATTCAGAGTTGGTAGTTGGTAGGTTGTTTGTGTTTACTGGTATTATTCTTCGAGCCTTAAAAGTAACCATAATGTCTTAACAATAATCTACTAACTAAGAATACATATTGTCGTATAAGTTGAAGCGGCTGGACGTGTTTCCTGGCTCTGTGTTATAAGTGATTTTTTTCCCGGTATTTCATTTAGTTTGGTTGAGTTTTTGAGCGTATCTTGTGCAGTTACTTATTCCCTGATTTTTCTGGATTTTTTATCGTTTACTGCTGTTTCCCGCCAAAGTCTTTACGACTGTACTAGTTTTTCCACAGCAGACCGGTTGGCGGCCAATGCACTCACCACGTCTCACGGGTTTTCGATCAGGAGTTTACAAATAATAATAAATGCTGTCATAATCTTATCTCTTTTTACCTTTGTTATTCTATCTTCAACATTTTCAAAAGTTTTATTCATTGTTATCAAGTTTACCGTTGGCGTTGTCATAAATAGAGGTGTGTTAAAAATTATTGTTTCAATCACAAATTATGATCTATTTGAATTAAATCATCGATCAGATCGAAAAGATTGTTCAGTTCGCTCAAATCGAAAAGAGGTATTAGATTGATGTTCTAAAAAATCGGTGGTTTCATGTAAAATACGTACACACTTGATGAGCGCAATCGAAAAGGTCGATGTATGCTGGTCAACCAGATCGAAAGGGGTCCATCTAATCGAAGTACCTCATCGGCCATAAGTGAGTGCATAGTTACATGGGACCGCTTGCGAATTAAGGCTGGACAAAATAGTCAGTTGATTGGTCAGATCGAAAAGAGGGATAGTCGCTCTTTTTACTTTATCATACGCAGTATGTAAAGTATTGTAATCATGCCGAAAAAAAAAATTGAGATTTTAGCGGAAATAGGTCTTTATGGGTCCTCTGAACATTTTTGACCAAGGTACAAAAAAATGTCTGTGTGTGTGTGTGTGTGTGTGTGTGTGTGTGTGTGTGTGTGTGTGTGTGTGTGCGTGTGTAAACGATTTTTGTGACGACGATTCCGGAAAAACTACTAAAGGTATCGGGACGAAAGTTTATATTTAGAAGTTTTATGACCAAACTTAGAGCTGAAAAGCTTTTGGTTCAAAAGGGTCCAAAGGAACTGGGTGTTTACTCCAAGCCTTTTTCAAGGATTTTAGAAATCAGCCGCCATTTCTGTAATTTCGTCAAAATAGTTAAATAATAAATTAAAGCAGAGGAAATTTTGAATAATTTATGCTTATGACATTTTTTGGTAAAATTAATAGTTTAGCTTTTTAGTTTATTCTAAGCCTTTTTCAAGGATTTTGGAAATGAGCGGCCATTTCTGTAATTTCGACAAAATAGTTAATTAATAAATTAAAGTAGAGGAAATTTTGAATAATTTATGCCTATAACATTTTTTGGTAAAATTAATAGTTTACCTTCAAGAGCAAATTCTATTTGATCGAGATCGGTCGCATCAGCATTGATATGAAATTACATAGTAGCCAGGATTTTGACAAATATTTTTTTGTGTTGTCACATTCGAAAACAGCTAATCTCATCAGAGGTTGGAGAACCACTATGGAACGTGCCGCTGTAGTGCGCAAAATTATAAAATACAAATTTCAAATATAGTAAGATCACCAATTTGATTGTTTGTTGATAAGAAATATCAACCCGTCTTTATATCTAATTCTAAAAATGATACATTGAGAAAATTATAAATAAAGTATAGCGATGATGTAGTTTTATTTTAGTATGTTGGTAGGGATGTGTCATGAACAAATATAAATCTGTCAGAATTTGAATTACCTTTTTAAGGTGCGTTTTCATTAGTGATAATGGCAGTGGTAGCCGACGCCGTTATAGTATTTCCAATAGAAAATTGCTAGTGACTCATGTTTATGTACATGCAAACTATTATGTGTCATTATCACGATATGTAAGAAATACTATAATTTCGTATTCTACCACCGCCATTAGCTACCATTACCTACCAATAGGAACGCACGTTTCGTCAAAGTGGTACCAACCTAGCATTTACTATACAGATTATTTTTTTTAAATACGTATTTCTTAAAAAGCAGCACAATAAACGTTGATGTCACTACTGCCAAAAACTAGATAGCGCGACTCGCTCACATGCGACGGCGACACTCCGCCTTCGGTGACGCGCCGTATCACCGCTCGTCGCGCTATTCCGTACTTTCGGCATTTGTGACATAAATAACTATTATTCTAATGACGTAGTGTAGGTAGTGTCAAATGCTGATGCTTTGACAATACCTACGATTTATCTCTATAGAATAGATTCTCATGCAGCTAAACTATTAATTTTATATATTGTATGATAAAGTCATGTGCCTGGCCACATCAGATTTTTATTTAGAAGATAGATTTTTTAGATCAGATTGATCATAATTTATGACGGAAGATCGATCAGAAATTTCTGAGATCGCTCATCCCTATTTGCGACAACGCCAACGGTAACTTAATTACAATAAATAAAACATTTCGTACCCTCTTTTTCGGCCCCTAACTTTGGAACGAATTAACTTATGGATATGAGGTTTATAGTGATAAATTTGTAATTCAATAGAGTATCAAAAACTGAAAAAAATATACTGTGGTATTCCACCTCAAAGTATTTCCTGCTACGTGCAAATAAATCTTTCTGAATATTCAAAAGTAGTTCAGATATATGTCATTTCCTAGAAGTTATTTTTGAGTGTATTTCTTATAAATTTAGCAGATGACCACATATTTCCTTGGTATGTTTTGCTTTTTGTACACCCTGTATTAACACAGTACTTTGGATGTTTGGGCAGAACTGCGTGTTATGATCTCAAGGGGATACATTATATTAGATAATACCAAGTTTTAGTTTCGTTTATAATTTGGAGAGTATGCAATCTAATAAATAACTTTTTACTTAATCATCTTATGTTCAACGAGTTTCGCAGATCACTGGTGTTAGAACTTTAAATAATTTTCAAACAAACAGTAAATTCCATAAATACAACAAGAATGATTAAACCCCAGGGCAATGACAATATCTACAATTTGCATATCTGCTGCCTGAATACAGAAAGCCCCCTTGTTTTATCGCCCGGAAAACTAACCTAAACAAAAGTTGGAAGCTACTAACAAATTCTGTAGTAATTTGATAAAATATTTGACCAATACAAAAAATATTTGCCCAATACCAAAAATATCTGAGCAATATAAAAATGCCTTGAGCATTAAAAAAATAAATGTGCAATATATTTATAATATGTGCATCAGAATAAAACATTGTACATTTATATATTTGAATGTTCCTTTCATAATATATTTGTGCATTTTAATAAATAAATGTGCAATACAATCGTTGTCTCTATAAAAACATAATGTGCACCTCAAAAAATAATTGTCTATTGAAAAAATAGATATCCAATAGTTTAAATAAATCAGCATTTGAAAATTTTGTAAGCGCATTCAATAATCGAAATTGTACCATGAGAAAATTATAATGCGCCCTGGAGAGTTTATAGTGTGGCATTAAGTTCTGCAACCCGTAGAGCATTTATGTATATCGCAGAGCTTAGTCGTGTCGTCGGTCTATGGTTTTAGTGTCAGGTAAATAAAACATTATAATTAAGTAATAAAAATTGGTTTGACATGTAACTGCACTGTTTCATTTTCTTTGAATTAAATCAGCACATAGTGCAATGTAAATATAATTCTAGTTACAATCATAACTTAAAATATACCAAATCGTGCGCGTTTGACGAAAGTCGATTTTAGTAATAATTTAAACCCTTATAATATGTATAAGAATATTATTGTTGTATTATATGTATCCTACGACTTGTTCTACTGCTTGTCTTATGTTTATTTTTTATTGTTTAAGAAACTGTCGTAATACGTCATTTAATAAAAATTATTTTCACATAAATTAGATGCTGTGCAATAATACATAAACTATTGTTTAATGTAAGATTTTTAGTAAACATAATATACCGGGTGACCCATTTGAAGTAAACGCCATTTGACGGGCGAATATCATTGACAATACGTGCTATACCATTACGTACCAGATTACCATACGAATCATCAAAATCAATTTTGATGCGCTTTAGATTTTGTTCTTTTATATTTAATATTTTAATGCACAAGTTATTCGCTTTAGGGCACAATATGAATAAAATATTTCTCATTATAATATTTTCTATGTAACATATTGATATTTATTTAATGTCCAGTATGTATTATTTTAATGCACAGGTTAGCCATTCTAGGGCACAATATGAATTAAATATTGCTCACTATAACTTTTTTATGTAACGTATTCATATTTATTTAATGCACACTATTTCTTTTTTAATGCACAAAGTATCTATTTTAATGCACATATCTATTTAAATAATGTACGCTTAAATCGCACCCACTTTTATTCAGCCTGGACTCACGGCGCGGCGCTGGGTCACCAGAGGCGCGGGGCGCGTTTGCTACTTCTGTAGCAGCTTCTGTAGCTAATCCGGCACTGTTCCTATTGCGCATTTATGATAGTTAGATTGCATATAAATTTGTAAATTATTTATTAAACCATGGAACAAGTTTTACAATATTTGCGTTGCCTGCGTAACTGCTTCTCAGTTCAACGCTTCAAAATACAAGCAACAAAATAACGTACAACCAAACAATCATTTAATTATTGCACGAATCAAATAGTAGTACCGTAACATAGTTTACTCTTACAAAATTGGATGACCTCAAGTTCATATAAAACCGTATTAAATTTGGTCCTTTGCCTGGACATCAAGGTGGCTTTTACACTAACGAACAGAGCCTCTAAAAGGGTACCATCATAATGGTATCGATTACTCTCTCTTATGTGTCCTACACGTCGGCCCAGCAAGGACCCTAAAAAAGTATTAACATCTCCCCTAAAGGCTTTCATACTCACTCCGTTGAAATAAATTTTCTCCGGTCTTGGATGTTTACGACAAAATATACTATATTTTTGCGAACATTATATTACTATAACGTTTGGTCAGCACATAATTAAAGATATAAATCGTAGGTTATGCATGAGCCGTAGACGAGTGTATAAACATGCGAGCGATTGTAATTTGTTATGTGCGAGTCATATATCTCAGTCATATATCTGTTTTTCAATCAAGGTGTTGCCATCAACTATGAATAATAAAGACAGTAACTTTGAATAAGGAAGTCATTATTCTTAATTATCCAAAGCAACTGTCATTATAATTATCAACGTGTGTCATGATAGAGATTATATAGTCATAGTTACATGTTCAGTGAACTTATTGTATATTAGTCGTAGATAATATATTATACCAGCACATATATTATAGGCATGCTGGTTTCGGTTTTAATAAAACAACTGAAGTATTCCTAAAGGGTTGTGTAAATAACTGAAAATAAAAGGTAAATATCCGCTGTGGACTACGTTCGATGTTATTTGGACTATATAACGTATTCCAAAACGGGTATCCCAATGGTTGGTAGGAGCGCACAAACCGGTCAATATTTGTATTCCTTTGCATTGTGATTTTGTTGAACGTGGAAAGTTATATTCGATGGTGGGGCAAATCACAAACAATATTATTATAATATAATGCCGAAGAAATCAAATTCTTGCACCTATTTTAAGTGGCCATAAATAATAATAATAATAATAAAGGATCTGTATTTATAGATTGCTGTCGACTTATAACTAAAAGATTAAATAATTATTGTTCCATCAAGTTACCAATAGTGCACATAAAAAACATACATGTTCACTGTACAGTGGATGGTCTAGAGGTGGATGGGTTTTATATCTTTTCCGACTCTTTTTGTCTTTCCCGTAGAATCTGAATCTGCAGAAATTCTTAATTCACTAGAGATTTCGAAAAATGCACTTTAGGTTTGTGTCGTTTTTATCACTGATTTTCTCAAAAACTAGACTCAATAAAGAATTTCTGCTTTGAGATTCGGATTCTACGGAAAAATGTATACCAGAAATAGTTAACCCTTATTTGGTTCTGTTTATTCTTGGCTAGGTAGTAACTTATGTAATGCTTTTTTTATTTTATTTTACATGATTAAATTAAACTTATTCTCGATTTTGAGCCTCCTGGGACACGGTTTAAGAGCGGATAGAGGAAAGTTATGGTAATCACTGGTTATGCCGAAGAGGAACACTCAGATCCACCTAGATCCCCCCACCAAATCCAGTCTGGATTGTTTCTTACTGGAATATCTTAAGACTGCACCTAAATTCATACCAAAAAAAGTTGACAAACAGAGTCAGAAGCAAATGTGTGCTCATAATAGTCATTTTCAGTACCATAATTTTTTTAGTGGAAAGATTTTTCAATGTTAAAGGTTCTCTCTCATACGAATTTTGTTACTGGCCTGCGAGAAACTCTTCAAGATCCCTTTTAATTAGTAAAATAATGGTAAAATATAACATCTTATATCTCAAACATAAAGCAGACACTATGTTAATATGAACTGCCTCTCAAAATCTCCCAAGGAGCGACACCTTCCAGCATTAGCACCCCAGTATGTAACATTCGGTATAGCACTGGTGAAAATGTTTTGTACATGTGTAATAAATTGTAAAAATAAAAATACCCACATAGTCTGTACACATCAATGATGAGAACATTATAACTACCATACCTCCAAAGGATGAGCTTTTGTGTTCAGAGTATTTATTATTCTAATTGAAAATATTGAAATACTAAAAACAGTAAAGATCATTACTACACTTACTACAGTGGTATCATCTGCTAGGCGAATAGAATATCCTCTAATCGGCAAAATGATAAAAGGAAGTGGCCCAAATATACTTAGGGACAAACTTCAATAAAACTATTGAATCAGACTATCCTTAACATCACGAGTTTCCACTTTCACTGCAAAAGGGCAGTTCCCTTAATGATAACCATTTTAGCACACTTTTAATCCCACAAAAACTTTCCAATTATAATCCGACTTTTCATTCTTACGTCCTCCAACACGTGCATAGAAATTCCAGTGTCGTCGGCATTCTCCATCGTCGCCAAAACTGCGCCAGTAACAAGAATCCGACCCTCTTAAACCTCTTCGTTAGTTACCCACGCAAAATGAATTTTAAAAGCAGACGGATATTAAAGTCTATATTAAAATCCTTTTTAGCTAGGAATTCCTGCCTCTTGGAGGCGCTGCAAACGCATTCCGCGGCGTCACGGTATGTTGCTTCCTCATTCGCCGCAATAATTACAATTTAAAACAATTAGTACGGACGTGTGGAGAATTTAATTTGGAGTGGTGTAGATAGTGGGCTCTGGCTGCTATCACTGTCTTCTTCTTCCCCTTGTTCTTCTAATCGCTGAATTCCGTGGTTCCGCTACTTCCGTTTAATATATTGCGAGAGGGGATCAAAGGAGGTGTTTGCATGCGATGGCGAACACGACTCGGGAATTTCTTTATTGATTTTCGTCTACAATGTCAATCTTGCAGATGCTCTAATGAGATTGGTGCCTTGGGACAATAAATTGAGACGACGACGCCTTAGAATGAACTGCATTTTAAGAGGATTGCATGCCATGCATGAATTAATTCTAACTGAAAGGAGTCGAGCTTTGCTTCCTTAAGGCCGGTACACACGGATCGGTTGGCAAACCTGATAGTCCGTGAGCCGACCCAGGATAAATAAAAACAATTGCCCGCAATAGGAAATATTTGGGCCAACATGTTTTTTATCAAATATTTTTGTCTATCTCTCAAGATAGCAGAAATATCGAATACTGTGACTCGTTGTGAAATGATGTATTTTCAAAATAAAAAGTTTGCGGCATGACTTCTGGACTGGTTTAAAAGTAGCAAATTATTTTATTCTTTTAAAAGGATGTTCAAACTTTAATTTGATGGCAGTTTCAACTTGTAAGTTGACTGAAAAAAATAAATTGAAAGCATGAATAACGGTCGTGTTTACGTCGGTTGCACCTAGGTACCCAAAGGGCATCTTCTTCGTAATTGTATGTAGTAACATTGCATACGCATTTCATGCTGTAAGCTTATCGACTGCCGGACTATAACAAGTCAGCTTCTTAACCTACTACTTCTATGTGCGCTATATCGATAAAAAAGTGTTAGAGGCGAGTTAATCGAATACTGCTGAAGTATGAACCGAATTTTGAGGTATTATTAAATAAATTAATAAATAAATCTCCTCTCTATTTCGAAATTGCCATTCTTTTTTTCAATTACACTACAAGATATTCATTTCTTTTTGTAAAAAGTTAAGAAAAAAATTTCATTACAACGCCACACTGTCAGTTAGAATATGGATTTAACATACGTGGTAAAAGTAATTATTTATATATTGGTATCAATTGTTCTTCCTTTAATATGAAGTCAACATTACTGATAACAACAAATAATTACAACTGCATTTGATAATGTACTGGTGCTACTACTCGTGTTAACGAGTCACAACAATAATTACTGTTTTAGTAAAAAAAAATAAACCAGCAATTTATTTTGTCACCTAACTTCACTAATTTAAAAGAAACCCCAAGAAAATAATCTAAACCTAAGTCCGACCGACAAAATAGGACAAAAGGACACACTTATGACCATAATAAGATTTATTCACAGTGCAAAATTCGTAAAATTTCCTTTTTAATGGTTTACACATCCAGGAATGTTATCTAACCAAGGAAATTCGGACATCCAGTCCAGTCTGTCACTGATGGCAGGTGCGATTTTATTAAAAACAACTAAATTGGAATGAATTGGACGAAATTTGACCGTGTTTGCGTACGACCCACCAAGTTGAATTTGCTTGACCGCCTGCTAAATATTTAAACTGCAGCACAGAGCAGTACGATGCTGTCCAACCCAACTGATATTGATTTGCGGGTGACTATTTACGACCAAATTGTACGATAATAGGGAAAATTATGGCTTAAATAGTATATTCTCTTCGATTTTTCTCCATTCGTCATATGAATTAAATGTTCTGTAGATCATGGTTTAATTTTCCGATTTTGAAAGCGGTTAAAATAAGGAGCAATGTTCAGTTAATCTGGCTTTACTACTTTTGAAGATAGTTTGTGTGATGAAAAACCAACCTACTATAGATCTTAGTAACAGAAACATTATTACGATTTATTTTAATCGAACAGTAGTATAACAAAATAAATTCAACCTCACTTTGCGTAGTAAATAACACTGCAAGGATAGATTGTGGGTGGCAGGATTAAGTGTTCTTTAAGATGCAATAATTAATGTTGTTTAAATTTTAAATTATTTTTGGTAATAGTACAAATTGCCACAAATTCCGTATCCTAACATGTGGTCTAACCGCAAAATTAATACCAGTGATAACTTCGCGTGCTGACGGCCACATCCTATACACATACACTCTCCATAGTTTATTGACACATCGTGGCATTGAAATACTTCAGCGTAACTATTTCTGCATCACATTCGGCAACGCCCGCGGGATCTGCCTTTTAATAACCTGGCAAATATTTTCTTCGCTTTATTACCAGTAATAAAATCCAGGTAACTAAACAGTGCGTCAGCGCTAGAAGTATCCGCGAACCTGTATTTACCTACCGCCAGTTTTATGAATTACGGCCTCTGTCTTCAGCGCGTTTTCAGTTGAAAAGGGAACTTATTTCAGTTTTCTTTATTTTTATTGGACTCGGCGAACAAGTAGCGCTCGATTCAGAGTTTTTGTTGTTCCATCCGACCAGTGCTGCCTCTCACTCAATGCCCTTTATATTTCACCATTGCACTGGATGCAGGTCAGCGGTTTTATAGACACAGTGGGTAATTATGATGGACTAATTTGGATTGTTCCGCTTTAAATTCATTCTTAGGGGGATTCCGAGGAAACATTCCGAACAATGGCATTTGCTTGTAAGTAGTATAAATAATAGCTGACGCCTTTCAAACATTACAATAAAACAGGGTACTGTAATTATGACTTTCAACTTATCATACTGAATATTCAATTATTATCATTCATCAATAATCTCAATAATCATTATGGAAACTATTAATGTAGACAAGACCATTGCTACCTCTGAATTTATCACTAAACTACATAATGATCAACTAACTAAACTTTTTTTAAACTCCTGCTATATTGCTATATTGATGCTCTGACTATCAACTAGATTTGTGCGGTTTACGATATCCGCATTATTAGCAGAGTACCATGGCCACCAGGATCACCGCACTTAACACCGCACGACTATTTTAAAAAGACCTGGTGACCACAAATAAAATAGTTATTTATAAATACAAATAAATGGACCACAAATAAAATAGTTATTCATAAAATGTAATTTCTTTGCTTATTCCAAATATCTCTGAAATCATTAAGCATTAAACTGTTTTTTTCATTAGAGAACGTACAAATACGAACAACTTAACTCCATTTAACCGAGTTTCTATCTCCTATAATAACAAAAGCAGCCATAAGACACAGTGTATAATACGAAATAAAATTCATTCTAATAAAAACAAAATTAATTGCTATATACGTTTATAAAATTGTGAGGGACAGAATACTTACAACTAATTCTCTTGCAAATTAATAAACTAATTCCCTTATATTATTTTAAAATTTTTTCAAAGTAGAAAATAGTCATAATTATAGCTACAGGTATAACTACTGAATAAATGATACTACATTCAACTACTCCTCAATCTCATTTTTTGCTCAAATTTCCTTTTTCAAATTTCTATCAGATTACTTTTTGTAAATCGTCTTCTCTTTCGTCTGGAAAGTGTGTTTTGTAATTTGAATATTTATATATGTACGTAGGAGGTACTTTGTAAATAACCTAATACAATATTTGGTTTTATTTGTTTACTCTCTGCTGAGACAACGTCCATCTCGCATGTTTTTTTTCTCTACGGCAATTAAACTTGGACTCGGAGTCGGAGTCGGTACTTTTTTCCGACTCCGACTCCGACTCCGACTCCAACTCCTCTGAAATTTGTCAGAACTCCGACTCCGACTCCACGACTCCGACTCGACTCCACAGCCCTGGTTTAACCAGTGTTTCATGTAGTAAAATAATTCAAAATTTTACTTGAAACTGTGGACATATCTACAAAATTTCAGATGTGGGATAACAACAAGTTGCTTAGTTAACCCACAGGATGTCTCAAACACAGACCAAGAACATCAGTTTGGTACTACCAGTACAATAGACTTTAACAATTATTTTTCAAATTGTTGAAGGTATATGATATATACGTATACACCTATATATGTATATGGTCAGAAAGAATAATCAAATCGCTAAAATACTACCAAAGCTATTGAATGTCAAAGTTTAGCTAAATTGGTTCAAATTTTCTTTAATTTTGTCAGTGAGTGTATATTTTTACAACTTCTGCTGATATTTTGAAAGAGTCTCACCGGTATTTTAGACCCTTTTGGGCGGGAACGATTAGTCGACAGGAAAAATGTTGTCACAAATTTATTGATAAAAGATAAATTAAAATTTAAAATTTGCAAAAAATAATACTGTGTCAACTACCAACCATGCGCTATCTTAATAATTTTTCAATATATAGGTTTGTTGTCTTTCAACAATCCTACAATTTCTTTCCATCAATCTTTATAAATAAAAAGAAAGGCATATGCTATAACTCTATTTATGTTACATTGTCATTCAAATGTGACCATGTTTTGATGTGCTTTATTGAGTTTCGAAAGTAGCGTCCTAAAGGTGGAAATGTAAAGCGAAAAGCTAAAAATGAATCCAGCACAACATGTTTTCGGCTACGTCGGCTACAGTGCTTCCTGTCATAAAAGCAGGAAAGAGCATTGTACTACGCGTACTGCTGACTTCACTGTATAACGTACACAGTCAAACAATGGCCCAGGAATTCCTGAATTATTATTTCACTTTCCGGATATGCGAATGCGCTTGTGCATCTCCACCCTGATAACAATGCACCCCGGTTGCAAAGGAAGTTCATCCCTCGATGTCAATATGTGAAAACTTTTTAGAGAACAGAAAACTATTTTGTGGGCTGCCGAACTCCCAAAGTTACAAGATCGAATTCGATTCAAAGTTTGTGAGCAGGATAAGCGATTTTGTTGAAATGGAATAATAATGCAGATGAATTTAAGATACCGCAAAACCCATTTACTTTTTCTTTTCTACATTTTCTAAAACAGGTAAAATGCGGGTTATTGTAACTATGATTTTATTAAACATTGTAGGTTCAATGGCCATTAAAAAACATGTAAAAAATCAAAATTAATTTAGTTATGGCTGTAGCAATAATGCGATTCACTAATGTACCATTAGACATGTTCTACATTTATTACAACTATGTCACAATTCTATAGTTGCAACAATAACTTGTTTTAGCACTTGTTTTCATACACTAGTGTCAGTGTTCACTGTTATGTGTTGCATTTATGTATGCAAACGTTTTTAAAGTGTAAAGATTTAATATCGCAAGCTTTAACGTGAACTGTTAGTTAAACACTGTGGTCTAAAAAAATGGTAAAAATTTTCAACTACTCGCATTTCCAATAATATTTAGTAAAAAACACGAATTGCCTACAATTCGCAATAGATGGTTTCAAAACAATATTATTATAGTTTGCGTGGGTCTGCCAGCATTTTTGATAATATCGGGCAAATTTTATGTCAAAGCAAAGTGTAGTAAAATGTATAGGGAATGAACGTTATTTTACTTTTTTTAATAGAGTAGAGATTTGATAGCACTATATACAAAGTGAATTATGTGAGAAAAAAGTTTAACGTTCGTAACGAAAAGATTGCATACCTAGGACAAATTTCACGTGGTTGAGTTATCTGTGAAGATTATCCATAAACCATGGATAAACCATGGCCATATTGAAGCTTTCTAATGGGTAACATATGTTGTTCTGACATTATTAAAGAATTTTTCTTGCTTCTGACTCACGTAATAAACCACACTTGTTCTACTGTAGAGTTTTGAGAAATTCTTTATTTTCGTTTTTGTAAAGTGTTTTTGAGCTAATTATCTTTTATTGGACCACAAATATGACAGTTTGCTCTCACTTGTCTGTCGATCAGGTCTATTCATTTTTCACGTAAAAAACACCGTTTACAAATAAAAAATATCGTTACAAAAAGACTAACTCAATGTACTCAGATGGTGCAGGTTGACGTTGGAAATGCCCTTTATTTAAAAATGAAAGCAGAGCATGAAAAATGAAAAGATAAGGATGCAAGTTATGTGTTATTCTAAAAAAACGTTGATTCCGTCTCCGATTAAATCTTTGCAAAAGCACGAAAAATAGTAACATTTGTCTAAAATTGAAAACGTGGCAACAAACAACAAGTGTGATACATGATAACTGAAAATGAAGAAAGGTAAGCAATTAGATAATTCGTGTATGTGCAATGTTTTTGTTAAAAACGTCGAATTCCACTGTTGTAGAGTAGAAATAATAAGAAGTATGTTTTAAGATTTCGCCATGTATACGAACAAAATCAGCCTGTATACGGCGCTAGAAAACGCTTCTACTGTTCTTTCTGACCAAACCCAAACAAATGTCCGTATCTACTGAGTTTGTTACACCTTTCATTTCACGGTAAATCGACCCGATATCAATGTTCACAATGTAGGCAATTCGTTTTTCAAAGAAGTATTTGAGTAGAGTAAATATTATTGGAGATACGAGTAATTAAAATTTTGTACCGTTTTATCTATTGGCCCACAGATTTTACTCTTGACCCGAAGATGATCGAAATCCATCGTCAAACAATAAGTTTTAAATAAACGTCACGCTATGCTTTACTAGATGTTTTATTCACTTAAATTTAATATCAAGTATTGCAAAGCTGGAAATCTTCAATAATCAAATTCATTTCCTTTGTTAATTTTGTTTAATTTCTTAGATTTTTCAACATTATCCACCACTATCTACAATGACAATATTGGTGGTAATAAAATAAAAAAATAATAATTTAACATAACATTTGACACTTGACATATAGCTGAAACTGATGCGGTAATGCTGTGTATGTAGGGCAAACCCGAAGGAGGTTGGCAAAACGGATAGCGGAACATAAATCTAGAACTTCTAATATTTATCAACATAAAATTTCAACAGGTTAATATATAAATACAATGAATCCACACCACTTCACAAATGCCTCAAAAATTACTTATTGGATTTATTAGAACAGCTTGAAATAGAAAAACATAAACTATCTATGTATGTGGAATCATTTATCAAAAATATTACACATCTCTTCCATATTAAACACGTGTAGCTGTTATAGTATTATCGTTTTCCATCATATTCAGAAACGCAGTGACGATTTTTCTTGGTCTAGTATCATAATTCATCGTAATTCATCGCAGAATCGAACATGAGCAATAACAAATTATCATTATGATCACGTACATAACACTCAGCCAGCTATTAGCGATTATAAATCACCATCACCAGTTTATTATCTTTGGAGCAAACAGATCAGCGCGCTACTATAACTCAACACGGTGTCACCGAGCTCAGAGTTCCATCATTTCTTTCCCGGTGCTAACATTTCAATAAGTTTCACCAGCCGTCGCGTAAAGAAAAATGATCTCTTCGCCGCCGTATCTACCCTCTACCAACTTCCTAACATTCGGGTGAACACGTGTTGTCCATCGTTTCAAGGCACCCTAACGACATTTTCCCGAACATTCTACTTGTACAAATTGGTTAAATTTTTGAACGTTTTCCCCCCTGAGCGCGTCTAACGATTTGCAATTTTCTTACCAGGCGTTGCGTTCGGGATTTATTTGATGTTTAAGGGAGCTGGTGTAGTGAGTCGGACGACGCACCTTAGCCCTAGGGGGCGCCACCAACGAAGCACTCCCGTGGTATTTACGGAATATTTACGAACCGTAGCAACGACCCAAAATTATTATTAGCAACTGTTTTAGGATGGAAGAAAACGCAGGTGCTTCCGATCAATACAGAAAAACGTAAGGGGTGCCTCATAAAGTCTAGCAAATATATTCAGTTTTTTATTTACGAAAACAATAATCTTACTATAACGCTACTCATGTGTGTACCAAAGAAGGTCATTGTTCTCTGAAACAATTTGTCAGTCGATGTTTCTACAGTATTTCCCCAGATGGAGCTAAACTTTTGGATGCCCTAAAAACTCCATAACCATAGACATAATTTTGGTTTAAGATACGAAAACCAAAAGCTTGTTGAACTAGAAGTTACTCAAGAGTGAACTATCAGTTTTTCACAAATAACTGTGCGTGGTATGTAAAAAACACCATTTCTCCGAAATAGTAGGCAACAAGATCACAAAAACGTGTCTCTATTTCATTGTGAATACTCCCAGAGAAATAATGCTTAGAGTGGATCGATCAGAAACGAATCCAAGCCATTACATGAGACCAGTTATTGAGAACAATGAGTTTACCTTTAAAACTGTGCCTTTCAATGAAATGAGGGATGTAATAAAAACCCTAAAGAATTCTGCTAGCACAGACTGTTATGGCCTAAATGTCAAGATAATTAAGACAATGATGAACATTGTAATATATCCATTAACGCATCTTTTCAATGCCTGTATTGAGCAAAATTATTTTCCTAAAGCCTTAAAAATATCAAAAGTCATTCCTATCCACAAAAAGGGCACAACAGAGAACTGCAATAATTACAGACCCATATCCTTAACACCCATACTATCAAAACTCTTTGAAAAAATACTAAAGAACCAGTTATACCTACAGTTTGAAAATAATGATCTTTTTACTGACTCTCAATATGGATTTAGGCACGGCAAATCGACTAGCATGGCGATAGAAGCACGAATAAGTAAAATTTTGGAAAACTTTGAGAGTGGTCATCAAGTCTGTCAGTGGCTTCTTTTTACGACCTCACAAAGGCTTTTGATTGCGTACCGCATGAAATATTGTTAGAGAAACTTAAATACTACAATATTAATAACTCCAGCATCCAGTTAATAAAATCATATCTTAGCGATCGGAATCAATATGTTTAAATTGGAAATAACATGTCAACAAAACAACAATGTATACATGGAGTCCCACAGGGTTCTGTTCTGGGCCCGATTTTGTTTCTAGTTTTCATAAACGACATTCAGAATGCAAGCCCTCTTTCAAAAATTGTTCTGTTTGCCGATGACACAACAGTAGTCAATGGAGGAGATAACTACGAACAGCTTCTCCGAACGTTAGATGAAACCGACAATAACATGAAGGAATGGTTCTCCTCAAACAAACTGCACATCAATCTCGACAAGTGTATGTCCTTACTGTTTACTCTGCGGCATCTTGAGAACTGTGATGACGGTGAGTGTGTCAGATTTCTGGGAGTCTTAATAGATTCTAAACTAAAATGGGACAATCACGTTGATTCGGTCTCAAAGAAACTTGCAAAGGTAATATATTTCTTCCGAATACTGAAAGAAACAGTTTCACAAGAATATCTAGTGGTTGCATACTTTGCATTGTTTCATTCTATTATGACATATGCAATATTTAATTGGGGACACAGTAGCCACTCCAACAATTTTTTTTCATTACAACGCCGCTGTATAAGAGTAATACGCGGTATAAATTATAGAGATGATTGTCGGGATCACTTCAGGGATGTTAATATTCTGACTTTGCCATCGGTCTTTATATTGGAGTGCTTGATGTATGCGAAGATAAATTCAGCAACCTTTGCTCCAGTTCACTCATTTCACTCTTACTACACACGGACAAATCACCAGTATCGCCAGCCTTTTCTGAGACTGCAGAAATCTCGTAATGGAGCCAATTATTGGGCTTTCAAATTTTTCAATGTTCTTCCGGCTGTAACTAGGGCTTACTCTCCAAAAGTTTTTAAGTCAGTCATGAAAAGTTATTTATTACAGAAATCTGTGTATAATTTTGATGAATTCCCAAATAGTAATTTTGCAGATCTAAATTTAGTTTAACTAATTTACATTGTTTTCTGTTTTTTTTTTCTTTGACTTGTGTAAACATTTATATGTATATAACACCAATAAAGATTATTATTATTATTATTATTATTATTTGATCTTTTGCCTGCTTTAAATTTTAGTGGAAACGCACATTCTACAATACTTTCACGGATGAGTGCTTGGGTTATTTTGACTTTTGAAAGTTATTTTGAAAGTTCATATAAACACTTGTCAAAACATCTTAGTTTTTAAATTAGGGTTTGTTCAATAATACAATAAATTATTCAGGTAAAATAAAACAATAAAATGTGGCATACACACAAAGTATAAATTGTTATATTATAGAAACACATTTACTATTTTCTGGAAAATGAGCTCCCTCAGGAGTTGGAAGATGCAGTTTCCGTATGATTTGCGATTGCAAAAGTATTTCTTTTTGCACGGTCATGATGTAGAACATTTCAGAGTAGCTATCGTGCCTTTTTGAACGAGGCATATCCAACTCAGTGTATAGGACGAGAAGGTCCACAAACGGGGCCTCCAAGATCTCCAGACCTTAACCGTTCTAAACCTTTAAAATGTTAGTTTATACGATTCACTACGCCCCGTTTCATTATTGTTACGCTTGTTTGCTCTTGGGAAAACTTCAGATTTCTAGTTAGCAACGAGCGCGTTTGCTAAATAAAAATTGTGAATATCGCTTAGACATGTTTAATGGCTTTATTAATTATTTTTCTCTACAACATTTAGTTAGTCAAGTTATCCTACTGAATTATGCTCTAGTCGAGTATGAATCTATCTGGTGTAAAGTTACACTGTGTTACACTCTGTCTACGCGTGCTATTTCAAGGCTATATAAGCGCGATCGGACTTTTTAACATTCCTATAGTTTAAGGAGACGGGAATCGAATGGTGTTGGTTTTATTAAGATTGAACGAAGCGTCAATGAGATCTAGCCTATTTAATATCCCGATTTTTGCTGACATTTCGTGTCACCTAATCAGTTATTAATTAATTACGGGTATTAATTTAAATCTTTCGGATCGGACTTTTCCACTTTTAGAATGACCGAAGAATGCTCGTTCGAACAGTGTTACTTTCATTGATATATCTCTCAGGGTACTCGAGTAATTGGCATTTTTCTATACACATAACTTCCCTTAAGGGAGGCCGGAAGCCGGTTGTCCAAATTAAGAACGCAAACAGTCGTATAACACGCCGATCTTTGTCTACGCCTGCTATTTCCAGGCTAGAAGTGCTGCATGTCGAAAAATTGCACAATATTCCCATCATTATTTTTACACATATATGATTTTACAACGATATTGCTGCTTTATTTCAATTACTATGACCGGTTAGTACAAATATAATGGAAGTATGCTTTAGGATCGTAAACTTAACACATACATTGTAATTTACTTCTAAAACTTTCGAGAGCTAAACGAAATGTAAAAATGTCTTTTTAGGTTAATTTTTGGTATCCATATTTTGGTGTCTATTACAGATAAAGATTAGGAATATCCCGCACATTCCAATACTATACGTACATTATTTTAAATAAATCCATTTTGCAGGTATTTAGTTTTTAATAAAATTATGTGTGACAGATCTGTCTGATTTGTTGTGCTATTTTAGCCCGTTAAATGAATAGATTGGCTGCGGTTACCTAAATGTGATTGACCAAGAGAAGCGACCAACCCACAGCTTCCGACACATCTTTTCATGGGCTTTTAATGGGCTAAAATAGCGCAACAAATCTGATAAAACTTTGAAATAACTATTGAGGACTTTGTAGTGAAAATACCAGCCCTTAATTTAATTTAATAAGTATTTATAGATTAATTATTAATAGTTAAGTAAAGCATTACTACAGTCTGATGTTGAAATCTATCAAATGAATAACATTTTAAAACGTCGACTATTTCAGAAATTTCCGTCGAGAGTAGATTTCATTGTAAGTAAAATTAATCTCAATACATCTGGGATAGTGCTAGATTTATCGACATCGACAGAAAAGCTTAAAGCTGACCGAGAGCCCGCATAGAAGCTTTCAGCAGAATAAATTCGCACAATCCGCAGCTTCCAATAGCTATTCCAGGAATATAATGTCCGACATTAACTGTCTTCTTAAATTTCTATTGCCACTTTGGTCCACTTTATATTATCGACACTTTCATCCATCGCAATTCAGATCTATAGATTGGAACGTATTTTTCAGGATTTCCAATAGTAGTTTTATGGAATATTTAGTAGATAGATACATATTATATAATTAACAAATGATCAGATGATACATATGTATGTAGTATATGTAAATGAAAAACTCACATTAATGCATTAACGCACGTTAATGCCCTAGCCCTATGGATTTTAATCTCATATGTAGTATTTTTTTATATAATTAGTTATACATACATGTAACAGATCATCTGCCATAGGTTCACAGCGAAAACTAGGTATTATACTTAAAAAAATCAGGTATACTCGGGTACTTTTTATGCTGTTGGTCGAACAAACCTATTCTCTGCGTTAGTATCTGACTTTGATTCTGTTCTGCTACCAATTGCTTTTACGCTCCTGTAAAATTTCATTTCTGAAACAAGAAAAACTGATAAAACAGCAAAATACGAATCAATCCGAGAAATGTATCAAAGTATTTTTGCAAAACCGCAGCTTGCATCATATATCGATTTAAAAAAGAAAAAAATGTACTGGTGACTTATTACACCTAAAATAATAAACTCCTTTACTTGGACCGAATGGAATCCGGACAATTAAGAAGTATGCGTTAAAATTTAGCACGTGTAGCCTGAGAGGCGAGAGCCAGCGATAAAATTATGCTCTCATAAAATATCTCTTCAAACATTTTTTATCTGATGAAGAAATTCCAACGAACGATTTTTAATTAGGCCAATTAGTGACTAAAATTGCGTATATCTCTACCCTGAATTTAATTTCTTATTAGACCTTGAAGAGGTAAGATTTATCTATAATATCATTGAGAGGTCAACCATGGAGATGTTTTGATAGGGTACTGAAAGGATTTTCAAAGAAGACAAAGTTTTATTAAGAATATGCCATGATCCTTGATGAAGGGCAAGTCATATTTTGATGTCTGATTAGTGAAAACTATTGTACCCATATCCAGCTAATAAAATATATCAGGGGAATCAGTCAGAACCATTGTAAACAATGTAAAGCCGACTAATTGACGATTCCGATTACGCCAGTTGTGACACAATTTCCACTGCAGCAAATTCCTTTCGCAAGCTCACATAATTACATAACCATATTTAATGAAAATGTCCCCCTTAGCAAATGAAAATGTAATTTTCCATAATCCACATTGCATATCTGCACAGCGCTTACGAACTAATATGTATATTAACCATTTTATGGGAGTAAATAACAGAATAAAGACCTTATTCGCGAGCACGCGAGCGCTAGGCATCTAAAGCCAAATTCCTACTAAATATAATTGCATAGTGGCTCAATACGATGCTCAGGTGTGCGCTAATACCTGAGATAGCCTCCCAGCATAATCCAGATTCTGCATTCTGCGTTGTCGGTCGTAAATGTGGCGTGTTTAAATGTATCCCCAATGCATTGTTGGCTGTTACACTCCATTTGCTCAGCAAACGGAGAGCTTTTAGCTGCTTTTTTTGGTCATAGGGGTACGACCGCATTGACAGAGGATGGTAAAATTTTGTCGACTGTCGGATGTTCGAACGTGAATGACGTGAATAAAGTGAATGTGGGAATTGAAATGCTTCTGTCGCGATGAGAGAGATGACATCACGGATTCTTTATTTTGATTTTTCTTGGAGATGCATTTGATGTACTCTACAAGTCCCTACAAAATCCACGTGAATATGACGAACTAAGTAAAAACGTGTTAATGTCGCTACTCCAACAGTGCTATAGGATAATAGAATAGAATTATATAATAAGAAGACCGAGTAATTCAGACAAATTATTCTATGAGCCAGGAACACAAATTTATTTTTTACTTTATCATAGGCAGAATGATGAAATACATATTGTAATCGTGCCAAAAAAAATTTGAGATTTTAGCGGAAATAGGTCCTTTTGGGCCCCTCAACATTTTTGACCAAGGTACAATAAAATGTCTGTGTGTGTGTGTGTGTGTGGCTGTGTGTATGTGTGTATGTGTGTGTGTGTGTGTGTGTGTGTAAGTGTGTACTCGATTTTTGTGGCGACGATTCCGGAGAAGCTACTAAAGGTATCGAAGCTACTAAAGGACGAAACTACATATTTAGAAGTTTTACGACCAAACTTAGAGCTGAAAACCTTTTGGTTCAAAAGGGTTCAAAGGAACTGGCTATTTCCTCTAAGCATTTTTCAAAGATTTTGGAAATGAGCCGCCATTTCTGTAATTTCGTCAAAATAGTTCGATAATAAATTAAAGTAGAGGATATTTTGTATAATTTATGTCTATGAAATTTTTTGGTAAAGTTAATAGTTTAGCTGAAGGAGCAAATTCTATTTGATCGAAATCGTGTCTGCATTAATAGTAGGTAGCCAGGATATTTTGAAACTTTTGACAGTATTCAGAACGTCAGCGGTTGCGAAACGTCAATTCAACACGCAAATTCATGGACAATGCGATGAGGACGAGCAACACGCGCGCACGTACGCTAAGTGAAACAATATTGAAACAGCTTGATGTTTCCATGGTGTTTGCAAAGTCACGGTGTATTTCGAGTGCCGATAGCAATGTTGTTATGCATTTTTCAAGGATTTTGCAAGTGAGCGCCATTCCAGTAATTTCGTCAAAATAGTTAAATAATAAATTAAAGTAGAGGAAATTTTGCATAATTTATGTATATGACATTTTTTGGTAAAATTAATAGTTTAGCTGTAGGAGCAAATTCTATTTGACCGAGATCGTGTCTGCATTAATATAGGATTTGCCAGATATTTTTATTCTAATGACAGTAGGTAGTGTCAAAAGCTGATTTTTGGACACTACCTACTGTCAATATCTGTCAAATCCAGGCTAATTCGTTTTATTTTAATGCAAACACGATCTCGATAGCTTCTCATGCAGCTAAACTATTAATTTTATATCTTGTATGATAAAGTCATGTGCCACATCAGATTTTAAATAAACACAAAACAAAGACAACAGGCGAAACTTTACACGCGACTAGGGTTGCAAGATGAAACGAATTAAAAAAAGCACAATCTGCATTGACATTTTCTAAAATGCAGAACATTATAAATACAGTCAGCGGCAAAAGAATGGAATAAATTCACATGAATTAAAAAAAAAATTATTTTAATAAATAATCAGACAAAAAAAGTCATAACGATATAAGCAAAGTAAAAAAAAACATAAGATGTAAGGAAACGAGCCGTTTGGGCAGTAGGTTAAATTTAAAAAAGAACAATTTGTGTGTGTTCCCAGTAAATGAAAATTTTCCTAACCGATCGATTGGCCAACGCGGCCCTGTTCATTGCCCTAGAAATAAATGATTCCAGTCTACTTCATTTTGATTCAGCGTAGTGCCCAAACGGCCTTTTTCGTACGACTATGTGGACAAAAAAATGCTTGTTTAGGTGTCCCCTATAAGCCCCTATCAGTTTGTTGCAATCATTATAGGATATCCTGTATAATGAGTGCATTGTATACGTATCTATAATTACATAATCAATACCACCCCCACACGCCGATAATTATGATGACAGGAGCTTTGAACAATAATAACAGTTCTTTTGAATAATAACTTCTTTGTACAAAGGAACCGTCATTATTATATAAAACTACAACAGCTACGTGGTTGGCAGTTGGTTGACAGTTTGCCTCGCCTCCTAATATAGACAAATACATACATCTGAATTAAAATTTATAAGACCTAGATAGAACGTCGTATTTGACTCGGATATAACGGATACAAATCGCCCCCATGTTTATACACTCGTGGATAAACATGTTACGATTTATATCTCAAATTATGTGCTCGTCAAATAATATATTAATATACTAAATTATATTTGGGAGCTTTTAGTCCCAGAGCCAGCATCAGATTTCGATACACCACAGAAAATACGGCTGACCATTCATAATCTGTCCCTTGTGGTGTAACAATATACACTGTGGGCAAAAAACTGTACAAATTTTCATTTAATCATATTTCCAAATATTACATAAATTAAAGAAAAACTAATTGGTTATGTTATGAAGATTGAAAACATACCATATTCGCAATAATTGAACGTTTCAATCTAATGTTATGTTGCTTTATGTATGCAACATTTCTGATAATATCGGGGTAATTTAATGTGAAATGAAAACTGTTAATAAAACTAGTAGGTAATAATTTTGTAGCATCGTGTATAGGGTGATTTTTTATTATACAGGATGACATTTTCAAACATTGTTTTTTTGCTTTTTTTACTCAAAAATGCAGGGAAGTTGGCCGTCTGCAACGATTACATTGCGCAGGCAAGACAAATCCAATTGCGTACTTGTGTTATCTTTAAAGATGGTGAGGAAACCATGGCCAACTTTTAGTTTTCGTATGGGTGCCGCCAGGTTTGATTTTGACATTTTTTAAGATCTCTCTAACCTTTTTTTCATCTTCTAGTACAGTTATTGGCCTGTAGATTATATGCAATTTTTTTAGTTTTTGTTTGTGTAGTATTTGAACTTACGTTGAACATGTTTTTATTGAACTAAAATTATAGCAGTTTGCTTTCAGTTGTCTGACGGTCTTGTCTTTCCTGTTCGTTTTTCACGTAAAAAGTATATCTTCAAATGAAAAATATCGTAAATAAGGAGCAACACAATATATTCAGGGTGCAGGCTGATGTTGGAAGAGCTCGTCATTTAAATATGTCATAATTTTAAAAAAAATACCTGGTTTGAAGTGGTGTCACATACTTAAAAAATCTGATGTGGCCAGGCACATGACTTTATCATACAAAATATAAAATTAATTTGATTGAGATAAATCGTGTCTGCATTAAAATTAAACAAGTTGGCCAGGATTTGACAGATATTTTGATAGTCAATAGTATCAATAGTAGGTATTGTCGAAGCATCAGCATTTGACACTACCTAATGTCATCAGAATAATAGTTATTTATCTCACAAGTACCGAAAGTACGGAATAGCGCGACGAGCGGTGATGCGGCGCGTCACTGATGGCGGAGCGTCGCCGTCGCATGTGAGCGAGTCGCGATATGTAGTTTTCGGCAGGAGTGACATCAACGTTTTTTGTGTTGCTTTTTGAAAAATATGTATTTAAAAAAAATCCAAAGTGGTTATATTTCTTTATAGGAAATGTTAGGTTGATACGACTTCTACGAAACGGATACCACTTCTACGCAACGTCAAGTTTATAATACTTAATTCAAATTCTGACAGATTTATATTCGTTCATGACACTGTAGATGTCACATCCGTAGCAACTTACTAAAATATAACTACACTCATCGCTATACTTAATTTACAGTTTTCTTAATTTATCGTTTTTGCAATTAGATAGGTTGATATTTCTTATCAACAAACAATCAAATTGGTGATCTTATTTTATTTGAATTTTGTATTCTGTACTTTGCCACACTAGAGCGGCAACGTTCCATAGCGATTCTCCAACCTCTGATGAAATCAGCTGTTTTCGAGTGTGACAGCCATAGACATTTCTGTGGTGACAGCACAAAAAAATATTGGTCAAATCCAGGCTACTATGTCGTTTCATATCAATGCAGATGCGACCGAACTCGATCAAATAGAATTTGCTCCTGCAGCTAAACTATCAATTTTTCCAAAAAACGTTATAGACATAAATTATACAAAATTTTCTCTACTTTAATTTATTATTTAACTATTTTGACGAAATTACAGAAATGGCAGCTCATTTGCAAAATCCTTGAAAAATGCTTAGAGGAAACAGCCAGTTCCTTTGGACCCTTTTGAACCAAAAGCTTTTCAGCTCTAAGTTTGGTCATAAAACTTCTAAATATGCACTTTCGTCCCGATACCTTTAGTAGTTTCTCCGGAATCGTCGTCACAAAAATCGGGTACACACATACATACACACACACATACACACACACACAGACATTTTTTTGTACCTTGGTCAAAAATGTTCAGGGGACCCATAAAGACCTATATCCACTAAAATCTCAATTTTTTTTTTCGGCACGATTACAATACTTCATCATACTGCGTATGATAAAGTATTGTAAACTTTATCATACTGCGTATGATAAAGTTTACAAAAACAAAGAACAAGATCAACTAACATTCTTTTAAAATTGTTGCTAGCTATTGGACTAATTAATTATCTTACTGACTTATGAAATTGCCATTCCTATAATATTGTCGACCTCTTATTGATTTTGATGGGCTCTTTACTTTTTATCTTAATATGTTTCTATATACTTACAAAAGAAATTAATTGATTTTCTGAGTTTGAAAGTGGACTATGTAAGAAACACGTCCGGTTTGTGATTGTTTTGTTTGGACGCTACAAATAACTGTTTAGTAGCCCTTTGAAGTTTGAGGTTGTTCAGACAAGTTCAGTTCAGACTGATGATTGATGAATTAGCAAATATTGCTAAAATCACGTTTTTGTTTACATACCGGCGTACGTAGGTACGCCCGTCATTTTTTATCTGTGAAGCTTGATAAATGTGATTTGGAGGACTGCTATTAGACATGTATCGATCGCAAATTTTTATTACCATGGCAACAAAAAAGACTACCTTTATTTTTAATAATCAAAGTGGCTATGAATTGGTGAAAATAGTCGAACAGTGTAAACTAAACACTACTACATCGAATATCGACGATATTGTATGACTGTTTTTATACACATAGGATGAAAAAGTAGATAAAAATCTGATACCTATGAACAAACTGACGAAAGAAATGATGGCAATGCTCGATTATTTTCGCCAATTCAGGGCCACCTAGTTTGATAAGCATAAAAGTGTTTTTTGTTGCCTTGGTGATGAAAATTCACGATCGATATATATTTGGGTTACAGAAATAATATATGGTGCTATTAAAATTTTGACGATAACGTTATTTCCGTAAAAATCAGAAGTTATACTAGCATACAAAATATTACAAAAAATTCACTTTTGTGTCTATCAACATTCTACCAAGTTTCGTACGTCTAACTTCATAAACAAGGAAAAAACTTACGTGCGGGGAAACTTTAGTGTCTGCATTCATATTCACCGCAAAGAAATCAACTCCAATCGCGTATCCCCTCACCACTCACAAAATCCAAATGCGGCTCGACTATGATATGTACCGCGAAAATGTTCTAATAATATATTTTTCTGGAATATCCAGACGCATACTTATTAAATAATTACGTAAATATGTATTAAATTCGTATGCAAGTATCCTAAAACCTGTGAAATGGGCGTACGTCACACTTATCAAGGGAAAGAGCACTGTAAATTATGTACGTACAGAACTGGAGAGCGGATTTTGATTTACCTCAGCGCGCCCATCCAAAATCCTTGTAAACGCTTTTATGAACAGGTATGGTTGAGTTTAAGAATTTGTTTTGCTTGTACTTTGTAGATTAAAGTACTCTATTTTATTAAGCTTTGTCATTGTCTTGTAAATTTTAGCTTCAAGGTAAAGTCATTCCTTTATATTATTTTATCGGAAAAAGCCAAAACTGAACAAATTTACAGATGCGACCTGTATGGTTAACACGAAAGAATGTCACTCTACACAGCTGGGTGATTACCTACTACTTCTCATTTTCTACAGTTGTAATTCGCATATACAGTAGAGCGTCGATAATCGGAACTACATAATTGAGACCGAAGGTGGTTCGGATTATCACATTGTTCGGATTTTCGAAAATAACCTAAAAAATGTCAGTTAGGCTTAAGAAATGTCAATGTCTAAAAAATGCACTCTGTGTTGAAACTCTTTTAAAACGCGTTCGGATTTTTGACGTTTCGGATTTTTGACATTCGGGTTTTTGACGTTTAGTGTATTGCTTTACGAACAGACAGAGCATCTAGACGCAAGTTTGTTGTTGGAAGACATTTCCGGTCAACAGGTTTTTATTATTAATTGTGAATATTTGATTTCACGTTCTTATTTACCTTTCTTTAACCAGCATTCGTGGTTATAGTAATTATTTACTGTCATTTAAGTTACCAATTGTTTAGTTTCTTTACTTTCTTATTTGCAACCAGCATTGTGGTTGTTAATATTTTTTATTTTGTTTATTGGAAAATTATTTAGTTATTAATTCATATGCATTTCAGGATAATGAGAAATAAATTTGAATCTTGTACTTTCTACTTTCTACTTTTTACCAATAAAAATATCGTAATTAAAACCGATGCGACGGTACTGATGTATTTGTAGTCGCCCAGCTAATGTATTGATGCACTTGATCTATTGTACTTGGTTTATGCCATTAAAATCGCCGCTCACTCAAGATAGAAAAAAAAATTATCCATTCTCTCTTTTGTGGCGACGTAGCTCAACAACTATTCAATATATTTTAACCCACTCAAGTGAATACAGAGACAAATTTGATCAATCGGCCATTTTAGAATGGACTTTAAGTAGCTTAATAGCAAACTAATAAACTGAGAGCGACATTATTAACTGAAATCATATTCAATTAAGAAGAGAGATGGTTAAAACCTACTACTTTTCATTGCCTGGTCAAAGAATAACATTGTTTAATTTGTAATTAAAAATTCTATTAGTGATGGAAACTAGTGTTATTTGTATCGATATAAACACTTAATTAAATAGAGTAGAGCAACAACTAAAACTATCACCTAAATTTAATCTCGTTTTTATATCAATAGCCGAAATTCAATTTATCCAAATTGTCGGCCCTAAAACCAGAATTGCCCGTCGGAATGGCGACTGTTATTCGATGCGCACTGTTGACACTTGAGTATTACTTTCATCGTATATTTTCCTCGATTGTCTCTCCCTAACGCCACATATTGGGTATTTATCCGGACGGTTGGTTTATTTTCGCCCTCGTTTTGTTTTCGGGTTATTCGTGTTTGCGTTGTCTGCTGCCGGGATACAACAAATAAGGGTAAAAGGGAGACGTAAAATGTTCGTTCGGAAAATATTAGGTGGGAAAGTGGTCTCGGCTACAGGGAAAAATACTTATTCGTAATGGAATATATAGCTGTCATAAACTGTAGACAGTATCTACAGATTACAACGAGATATGTTGTGCACATTATGTTGAATGTTGAGTGGGCCTTAATATTTTACTGTTACGTATATAGTATGATAATGGAGCGACTTACCTGTTGATTTATACATCGTGAAGATAAATGGTTCAGCTACTTTCACGAATTTACTCGATATTTGGAAGGAGTTTATGTAGATATATTTGATAAACGATTTCATAGCATTTGTAAATGGTTATTTACTCAGTACAATTCGCTGGACTTTGTTTTATATTACTTCTAAAGGTATTCACAGAGTGTGAACATTTCGTTGTTACTTTAGGAGTCTCGGTAACTGAAAAACATATAATTGAACATCTCTTTCGACACTTTTATCTGTTTTCGAGTTATAAACAAATGGTTATACGTTAATATCTTAGTGCTGCGTTGTATTACAACAAAGTTATAAAAGTTTTAAATTATTGGAATGCAGAATAACAAGCGAACTCTCGAACTTTTATCCTGGACTTGACCCAATTTCAATTCAATGTACTTTTGGATGCACTAACAACAGTATAATCTATTCAGACAAGCAAAACGTTTCAAGATCAGTTAGGTGAGCAACAATCACTATTTATTGTTGTGTGAAGAATTTTCGAAATTTTGCATCTTTATTTTCAAAACGGGATGAAAAAGTTTGTATTTTTGTTTAGCAATGTGATTTATTATATTTAATTATACATAATTCTATTGTGTATCAAAATCCAAGATGATGGGGTAAAAGTTATATTTCACACATGTATATTTCATACGGAATTATCCATATTGAATGCAAAGCATAATCAATTTGCAATTATAGTAATTGAGACAATTAATTAAATTAAATATACATACTTGATATGTTCGAAAATTTTACAATGGGGAGCAACAATATTTTAATCCCTTCAAAGCAAGTCCGCTTGTTAAATTTGAACAGTGTATAAGTTATATATAAGACAAAATCACGCGTCCTTAAGAAACGACAATGACTCTACAACATAAATATTAAATAGTATATTATTTGACGAGCACATAATTAAAGATATAAATCGCGAGCATGAAGTTTACACGCGAGCCGTAGACGAGCGTGAAATCATGCGAGCGATTTATATCCGATATGTGCGAGTCAAATACGACGTTTTATCTACGACTCATAAATTCCATTTTATGGAAAATATTTTAAATGTATTTGTCAATGATGGCGAGGCGAACTGTCAAATAACTGTCATCCACATAGGTTTTGAGAGACTTTGACACTAGCGTTGTATAATGATGACAGTTCGTTCAAATAATAAGGTCATTATTTGAACGAACTGTCATTATTATACAACGCTAGTGTCATTATAATCATTGGCCCGTATAATGATGAGGATTATATAGTCATAGATACGTATGCAATGAACTTATTATTTGTGAGTCGTAGATAAACTCGTTTTTATTTTTAGTATAAAATAGATATTGATTACAGTTATCAACTAAATTGAATAACAACTAAACAACACCATCGAAGACAAAATTGTCCTATAAAACGGCTTTGAACTGATGATTAGCCCAGTTTACGGCAAAATTACAAAATCGCAAAATAACGCTCAATAATTTCTCGAATTTTGTTCATAGAGAAGATTGCGGCGTTTAATAGGGGCGGATATCTGCACGTGCTCATTAATTAGTGGGTGGTATACGGCGGTTGGAATCTAAATATTCGACAAGCAAGCGAGTGCGCAACACGCTGCAGCAATAAACATTAATATCTACAACATCCGCGATTACAACCCTTCGTATCGCCGGCCGACCGCGGGGAAATTTAAACTGCACGGCATCAAATATGCGCCCACATGATAAATTTAGCACGATCAACCAAACGAGCAAAGCTAACCCCATCCTACCTACTTTGCTACTATATATAGAATATGATATGTACTATGTATCCTTCGCAGTTTCGACCATAAATTCAAACCGTATTGCGCAGTCTAGACGAGGCCCTGCCATTTAGCACTATGACATTGCAGGACGCGCTTTGAGTTTTACTATGACGTCTAGAGAAAGTTGAGATTGTCTGCAGACTTATGAACTACCTAGAGATTAAATATTGTGCAATCATCACAACCCATTCTTTTATGGCGGAGATGCCAAATATAAACATTCCTTTGCGCCCGTATTCACCCGTATTTAGTTTAGTTTAAAAAATATACTTAATTACTATTTAATTCAATACGAATGAACTATATGGTTGAAAAACTGTTCATATTTGCATACCTTACTATAATGTTTCGCTAAAATATACTAAAGTACAACAAAATATTGCTTTAAATTGTTGTAATGTATTTGAAATACTAGAACTGATTTGTAGAATAAAAATTTGGACTGAATTTAGTAAAAAATTTTTGCTTTATTCTATGTTCCGATAAATCTCTTTCAATTCTTCGTTTGGAGGGTGATTCATGAAGATTGTGCTACTTCCTGGAACATGCCACGGGGCAGTTTTTATTAGAACTTAAAAACTAACATAACAACTTTTAGCTGGTCCTGTCAAAACTCGTAAATTATGAATCTATGAAGTGCGAAAATTTATTTCGGCCTTTTAGAAGGGCCCAAAATGAATATAATTTGCAACATTAACCTTATCTTTTGTCTCTATGAACTGGACTAAGTCACACAGAATTGTACAAATACCTGAGAAGTATATCTGCAGCATTACCAACGTTACATATATGTATATTGTGCATAAGTAAGGTGAGCAGAATTTGATTGAGACACCACTTTGTGCAAGGGTTTGCGTAAAAATCGACAACTATAGTTATATTATTTATGTATAGTCAAGCCAATATTAGTAGAGGGGCGACAGAGATAGAGATAGTGACATTTCGTATTTTGCAGCAATTTACGTCTATAGGGTGCGTGCAACAAGTTATTGCTGGTGAAAACAAAGTTGCATAGAGTTCAGCGGCTGAAAAGAGCCGCCGTGGTCACGTTCACATTCAAAATAAGCTATTAATTTAGCAATCAGCTTTTTGCTCTGTTTGCTAAGGTCTCGCGGCAATTTAATATTATTTCTACTAGCACAATATACAACATTTCTGATCACACCGTATAAGGGCTTACCTTGTGCCAAACTGCAAAAGTCAACATAACAAAATAAATTTTTTAAAAATGCCTGTAATGCCGCTTCTATAATGCCGAACGGCGAAACGCGTCACTAACAAAAATAAGAAAAGTAAAAAACAGTGAAAGAACAATAAGTTTTATTTCTAATATAAGGAAACCTGTTCACTCTGTGTGAAATTATTATTTTCTCAAAATATATAAATTTTGTTTGAACGAAGCAAAATGCATCGATAAATTCTTCTGTCATATTCCGTTACAGATTAAAAAACAAAAATATAAAGAATTCAGTATAAATCATGAGTCAGAATAAGTCTTTGCAGATTCCGTTTATAAATACCAGAGCAAGATCGTCGGAAAACACTTAACGTTTTGTATCGCTGCAATTTTATTTTTAGGTAAATCATAGCACACAAATTGCCAAAACGTGTTTTTAAAGCAAATCATAACGTTAAACCTTATTACTGAAACACTGTGGTTTAGTTTCTAATACGACCGACACTGTACACCTCAGCTTATTTGACTTCATGGAGTTTAAATTAAAACCAATAGGCAGTGATGTTTAAAAATTGTAATAACATTACATAAAAGTAGTGTAGTCTTTCTAAATACATCACTAATTTTGAAAGACGGTAGCAACCATTAATGTTGTTTTGAAATGCAATCAAGAATTGTTTCTTATCAATTATCAATTATTATCAACTATCAATTATTGCTTCTTATCGAACGATTTGAATAATAATGCTTTGATCAAATAAGAAGAAGCGTATAAGATGTAAAACGCGTGACATTTTGAATTCTTCGCGGAACGCAGGACATAATGTGAAACTTAGGTGTGATCCATAAAATAATTGCAACAAAAAAAGACGCTGTTTCCAGTTCCAAAGCACACTTTGAGATGAAGTTTTTAATTTGTTGTAGTTAAGTTAAGCGAAACCCTTCCATAATATGAAAATCCAATATGATATCTATACAGATCTGACAGTTTCATCTTTTTGTTATAATTTGCCTAATTTAAATCCATATCTTTCCTAATAAGTGAGATCCTAATAGTGGTTTTCCAATTTCAAGCACATTGTATGGTATTGATGAATCACTGTTAGCAGAGCGCGGAGGGATATAGACTATATTGTGTATTTCCTAGTATCTCAGAGAGATATACTATGTTTTCAGGGCTCTAGTAATAGTGACCCGACCATATGAAAATTCACTAATGCATTTTATTTGTTACAGATAACTACTAATAATGGATTGTGACTTACGACCAACATGTTTTATGTAAGTTTTACTATCTTTATTATTTTATTCATATACTTCGCTGAAGTACTTTACAACCCGTATTCACCCGCTGACAATTGCCACCGCCTTAAAAAATATTAACTTTATATAAAAAATCCAAACGCACTTGTCTGTTATGAGACGCAAAATAAAATTCATTATCAAAGCAATTCATATCGCGTATGCTTCCATTATTGAGTAACTTGTTTCAATGAACCCAAATTTTATTACAGAAATAACCTAAACACAGATAAAAATAGTTTCAATCATTCTCAATTCTCCCCCCGTGTCCCCTTCAGGATATTAATTCCACGCTAGGAGTACTCCCGAGTATGCGAGATACGAAGAAATCGATGGTAGAGCTCCGGTATGTGTTTTAAATAAGAACAGCGTCGCTTAGAATCTTCGTTTTGTTGGCGTTTCCCCTCTTTATTGTCTGCGGGCAAATATTTTCCGAAACATAACTGCTTGCGCATACAGTACAAGATACCCGATAAACATGCCGGTATTATGCCGAGTAACAATGTTTACGCAGTCCCAACGGAGCGAACGAAAATAGGCTGAGTCACACTCACGGATTTGCTCATTAAAAAGCACAGTATCTCCATTCAATTTGACTTTAATCGTTTCTTACGACTTCTTGGAATTTTATTTAGTTTACTTGAATTGCTATTATTTTAAATGTATTCGTTTACGGTGTCATGGTTTCGTCTGTCTATCGGGTTTGAATGGATATTGTATAAATAATTTTAAAAGTTTTTTCCGAACAAAAGCTGTATTAAAACTTACAGTTTTTGTTGCCAATTGGTACTTATTACTTCGGTTGTATAATCATTCAGTCAGATGGTATATTCTGAAGTTCTTATGTTTTTTGGTAATACTAAGTAACGTTTTTAATAACAGAATTTAATTGTAGTAGTAGCTTTATTAATTTTTAAAACTTCTTATCTTAGAATACCCCATTCTATATTCACATGAGACAATCACCTTACTCCTGGGACACTTTTCTTTTCTAGTATTTTTTATAAGTTGCGAATTGTGTTCTATATATTCTTTGCTCTGTGTTCTAGATATTCAATGATGTTAAACTTTCATATTTGTTTTACATTGATCAAAATAAATACTATTGCCTTTTGTTCTGGTTTATAGCTATATTGGATATAGCTCTAGAAACAAATCCGTTTAGATCGTATCTCAGACCAATAGTAATATTTTTTGTTCTCTATATTACGCACGTTCAACAAATAAAACTGGTAGCACATACGTCGAGCCAGTAATTACTAAATTACTATTTGAATTGATTGAACAACCACTGCAGACTATTGGAATTTGTGTTTTCTAGGACTTATCCACAAACACGCAAGTTCGTATTAATTAATAATAATTACAGGTTTCGAATTTAAAAATACCACAGTGGCTGACTTCATTCGTTCATTAGCATTAAAGTGCTAAAAAGTGTGTTTGCAGAGCATAATTTGCATACATAATCCCTGTGCAAAGGTTGTTGCAATTCATTAATAGCGCATACTTAAATTAAATATTCTGTTTCGTTGGTATGATCGATACAAATACAGAAGAAGCAATAAAAACTAACCATTTTCATGGTTTCAAGTTTGATGTTACACATAATATTTACATAAATGTGCTTACAATTTGAATAAGTTATTACAAAATCATTTACTCCATCTATGTTGTCGTTGAAAAGTAACATGGATTTGCTAATGCTAGAACCCTTCTTCCACCTTTGACTAATATCTGCGGCGATGAGTACGCTCTTACGAGAGCAAATTTGATACACCTGATTCAAGAGTCTAAGGGCTGGTAGTTTCACCTACCTGCGAAGTCATTAATGGTTGTGACAGATCTGTGCGATTTGTTGCGTAATTTTAGCCTGTTAAATGAGAAGATATGTCGGAGGCGGTGGACGAGTCGCATATCGTGGTCCTTGTGTTCATTCTGTGTCACCACCGCCGGTACCTACATCTCTCATTTAATAAGCTAAAATAGCGCAACAAATCTGATAGTTCTGTTTCATAACTAATGAGCACTTTGTAGGTATGTAAAAATATCAGCCCTTAGTGCAAAAAATCTGTACATTATAGAAGTCTAACTCTATTTGTTGTTTTTAGTGTTGGTGGTGAGGAAAAACTTATCGCACCGCTTTTGCTAGGATGTGAAAACATACGTTATTTTGTGAGGTATGGAGATTTTTTATAGACAATAGGTGCATGAAACCAACTATGCTAAATTTCGGAAGATTGCCGGGGACCGTAAAATTATTAATTTCAAATATGAATTTTCCACGTAACTAACCATGTATTTTATAGATAACAACAAATCTCTGGTGCTTTCCCTAATTTGATAGTAGTAATTCATTATAAAAATCAGACCAAAGGCTATAGGTACTAAAAATCCTATTTATAGCAGCAATTTAAAAAGGGGACAATCATACATCTTAATTATAGTATAACAAATTTGAATTATTTACCGACTCACAAAACAACAGCTTGATTTTACAAACACTGAACATCTCTTTAACACGTAAATTCAACTGTAGGTATAGGACCTGATTTTAAAAAAAATTATTAGCTCCGCTGAATCGATCTCAATGGCAAATCCCCTTTCCATCTCCTATGCATTCAATATAAAAATTCTCAAATAATATCATTCGACAATATCATTTAAAATTAATTATTTTAAATTATTTATTTAAATTAATATTAATTATAATAATAATTATAATATAATATATTATATAATAATTATAATTAATATTATATAATAATTATAATTAATATTAATATTAATTAAAATTTCATATTTTGTTTCTAAAACGAGTATCAGTAACGCATATTCTTTCTAAAAATATGTTATTTCAAAACCCCCGTAATACCCTATTGTTTTCCGCAAAATGTTTGCAAACATTAGTTTCACAAAAATGTTTAATAATTTCTGTGAATTTTCTATGGTGTTGGTGCGCAGTACAATACGTTTTCCAGCATAAAAACCCAATATCCTTCTGCATCACTGTTTATTACGGCAAAAAGAAGAAAATCGATATTTACAAAACTCCTAAACATATCCTAAAATAATGCATTAGAAAAACATATACATAACATAAACAGGGTACCATAGGCTAAGGCGAGTCAATTAATAACTTTAATAATTTATTAAAATAATCATTTTATTTGTACAGTTACAGTTAAAGATATATAACGTATCAGTGGGCAATAGAATGCTAAATCAAAAGAAGATCATCATCATAAAAATAAAAGTTACAATAAAACACGACCTATTAAGCAGATTACTCAAAAAATCACGAAGTTAAAATGCCAGTCTCCTAAACCAACGATAACAAAACATCAGTGACCACAATTTTTATTAATTATTGAGTGGAAATAAGCTTTGATAACAAAAAAACAGTAGACAAATATCGGGATGAAAAATTGTTATTGTTTGTCAAACCAGGCACAAAATAAGAATAAGTAAAAAGAAACAAAAATAACGTAATTTTTTTAATGGTATGTTATATGTACGTTACCAACGGTAAACATATTGACGGTAAATTGTCTTTGGTAATTTAAGCTGGAAATTACTGTAATACAAAAATCAGTATATCCCTACATGACACACCCAGCTACGGGCCACAGAGGTAGAACAAGAACTTTTAAGGAAGCTAACCGTTAATAAAAAATAATGTATTGAATCGATTGTGCTATTTCTGCAGTTGTGTGGGCCATGCCGAACAAATTCCTTGAAAAATACTTATAATTAAAATATTATAAATAAATAAAAATAATAAAAAAGAGTTATGGTTTATGTTACGCAATATTTGTTTTTATTTTAAGAATCAACGTGTGTTTGTTGTGTGGATTTTAATAAAATAAAAGTGCTTATATTTTCTTGCGGTACTCAATCGTACCCACTTCACAGTGGTAATTTGTAATGTAATTTTTGTAATGTAATTTACCTACTCATTGTAGTAAACAAACGCATAACAAAACAATATTACCGCGAACAGCACTAATAAAACATTTGTGGTAACTTTTGGTTTGCTAAATTATTAAAACTAGCTTATACCAATACCATGAGGTAAATCCTAGGATTGACCAATGTAGGTTGGTAAAAGCCCAAAATTAAAAGCATAATAGAATTTTTCGGATATTTACCAAATGTTTTGGCCAAACCTAGAACTAACGCGTTATTCCTAGGTTTGATCGATTTCGGGATTTTACAGTAACATATACATGTCCTGTCCAAAGGAGTTGGACGCATATGAAAAACTATTTTAATATGAAATGCACAAAAATGTAAAAATCGTGGATAATAATAAATTAAAGTAATCAAGAATCTCAAAAATATCCATTGGTATGCGGGGAAAATAAAAAAAATGTGTTTAAGGGTATGTAGAGTAAATGTCCGGAACTGGTTGTTTTAGAGATAGGGTGAAAGGTTACCAAGAAAATTCTATAATTAATTGTATTGCATTCTATTTTATTGTCTTGTTTTCCGCCCTCCGACAGGAAGGCATTTCAGTTGTTACTTTCAAACATCTGGAATTCTCTTCATTTCAGTTTATTGCTCCCAAATGTTGGTAGGACGTATTAAATGTTTACAGGCTATTTTTCGTTAATGTTTTATGCATTGGCATGATGTAGCAATTTAAATTTTCCGATACGAGTCGACCGATCGTAAAAAGAGAAAAAGTACATTGGTGGACTACCTGTATACCACAGGTGACTTTTCCAGTCATCCGCTTATACATAAAACACCGTTTTAAAACCCGTTTCCACTGAAAATGCGCGCACCAGCGGATATTTTACGAATCCTAATTTTCATAAAATGTAAATGGAGCTTGCTTTGTTTTCTTTTTATTAAAACATTTTTATGTTGTACGTGCGTTTTTCCTGGTTGTACGTCAACATCTGTTGGCTCTCATCCAAAGTGAAATTTGGTTAAATTTTTGCCAAAAAGTTAAATACACCGTATACAGATTTTATTCCAGAGTACTATTTTAGTTCTTTATTTTATAACCGATAAAGCTGAAGCCATCAAGAAGTCTGTCATTTTAGGACTGTACGACATGTGCCCCCCAGAGCATTACCTACGACATTACTTTCAACCAAAACTACATCGTTACGCTACTTTATTACTTCTCGCCTCTATACTAGACGCAATCAAGTAGAGCAATGAAAGGTTAAGGTTGGACGTGGTTTGTCAAATAAGGGATAAAGTTAGACTTGATTTTTGGTTACTATCTTATTGAGCATCCTATGTTCAATATGTCTCTATTAGCATTGTCCAGCTTCTCGACAGAAATCTACTTTCCTTCTTAGAGGCCATTGTCAAGCGAAATCCTTAATACCCCTTTCAAAATTTAATATTCCCCATCTACTGAATACCGCCCGCTTATAGAGCTTAAAAAAAGAGAACACTGGCAAAGACTCTCGTCTACCCACAATTTCGATAAAAAATAACAGATACATTATGCCTCGCCTTTCATTATTTTACGAATAGCTACGCCAGAATTATTCGTATATGCTCAGCTATGTGGAGATTACAAGATCACGGTCAACCCAGCGATAGAAATTGATAAGTATCCCGTACCTCGGTCTCTTTTATTACATTTGTTGCAAATGCTTTATTTATGAAAACACTTATCTGGAGTATGGTTGTTTTTTCCACACACGTTGACCGGTTCGACCAACAACGCGATATCCTTGCCTTGCTTAGTGCCCTCTGGACCTGTTTTCCCTCAGAAATTATCGTTATTCCTCACTGATGACGTTTGTCGTATGTGGTGAACCATTTCCGGCTTCACGAAGGCTTGCCTGCTTGTCGTGGAAAATTTTCTTTCCGCCACCGTTGCGTTTTCAGCAATCGACATTACCTCGTCCAAAGTTGGCAATTTCTTTTCTTCAAGCATTTTCTCCAAAATTGGCCCTTGCTCGCATCCCACAATGAACTTGTCTCGTAGTACGATTATGAGCTCTTCCCCAAATTCACCCGGCACCGCCAAACTTTGCAAATGCGCCACCCTTTCCTTCGGTTTTGTAATTCACATTTCTTCGCTTCATAAAATTTCAGCCGTGCGGCAAAAATGGTGTGCTGCGAAGCAAAATGCACGTTAAAGATGCTCAATAGCGCGTCGTTGGGCTTGTCGTAGGGCTTTTCGGGACTTCTTCATCCAACATATTTAATACTGTTGCTTTCTTAGCGCCTTCATCTTCAATTGAATTTGCCTTGAAGTAGCTGTAAATATACTGAAGATCTTAAGCGAAAATTCAATTATTTGAACAAAGATCTACAAAAAATTATTCTACAATACAGATGCGAGAGGTACATGGCAGCATGCAGCAAAATCGAGAATTCTAAAGGAAAAAGATACTGGACGGTAGGTAAAAAGCTATCTAAATAAAAGAAAGCAGAATTTCCACAAATAATAAGACCCCGTTACCCTAAACACTTACACCGATCACGAAGATATTGCAAACGTTCACGCCAGGTATCTGCAAAATAACTTTACCTTCAGTAACGACCCGGAATTTACCGCAGCAACCAAAGACCTCGTCAATGACTGGCACGACGCCTACTTACAACAGCTAATTCCTACTCCCGCGGAGACACTTATCGAAGAGGATGAATATTTCACAGCCCTTAGTAGAGGCAAATGCACCAGCTCGGGATACGATCACATCACAAGAACCTGTCTGCGAACACTAGAACATGATATCCATAGATACATCATTAAGATATTGAATCATTGCCTTGAAAATCAAACCTTTCCTACCGAATGGAAAACAGCTGTGATTTCTTGCATACCCAAGATAGACGGAGATCCCAAGAATCCCAGGAATTATCGCCCAATCTACCTACTTCCTGTCATTGGCAAACTTTTCGAAACTCTTCTGAAATCCCGCCTCCTAGACACATTGATCAACACATTCCACCTTATCAGTTTGGCTTCCGCCAAGGACCGTCAACCATATATCCTCTCTCCATCCTTATATCCAACCTCCAAACTGCGCACCAAAACAAACAACAATCAGCGGTACTCTTCCTAGATATTCAAAAAGCATTTGACTCGTTCTGGCATCGAGGTCTCTTATATAAGCTGGCTCTCCTCAATGTCCCATTTTACATCACTAAAATAATTCAACAAACGCGTCATAATCCGTACATCCCTTTCCCAACCCGTCTTTACCAAACAAGGCGTCCCACAAGGATTACCCATATCTCCCCTTCTATACAACATATTTTGCTACGATATTTATGAATCCAATCCCAACATCTTTAATCCTCAACTTTACGCCCTTTTGTATGCTGACGACACCGCCACTGCCTTAATATCCCATTACCGTCCCTAGACTCATCTTAAACCCGCAAAAAAACACAATTTCTGGTCCCCTTCCATCGTATCCATGATAGCTCCCTCTCGATCCTAATCAACAACACCACGATTACTCCCAACCGAAACTGCAAGTACCTCGGAATGTTGATAGACCCAAAACTAAAGTTCTCAGCACACACCAAGCAAGCAAAGATGAAAGTTAAAACTAGAGCAACCCACTTCAGATGCCTCACGTACACAGACAGGGGATCTATAGCAGCTGCTGTTCACATTTACCGAATTATATGTCGTCCTATCCTAGACTACGGCTGTCTCCTATTCAACAACATACGCCAATAGGCAACCAACAACATCAGCGTTGGAGAACGATGCTCACTGCGCAGCATCGCCAGACTACGTCACCCCAACAATCCTTTCCACAATTCCTCGAATGAACTCCTGTACAATTCAACAAAGATTATCTAAATTACCATCAGACTAAAAACCCTATCCATGAATGTATCCAATTCCCAGAAACCCTATTCCACATGTTCTTAAAAAGATCCACAACTACGCGTGTCCCACCCCAAACCCACAACCTTCGACACCATCAAGAACTTTAAGGAATTATAGTCCTAGATATGCCACAGATCAGAATACCGGGCCATTTCCAGGCGAGAAGAACAGTTAATTATATCCGATTTTGTAACATGTATTGTATTTGTATATATATATATATATATATATATATATATATATATGTTACGGTTAAAGTGATAAATGTGGTTGGTATTAATAATTACCGGCTATTATTAATAATAACCGCATCATTTGGTCAATGTGATTAGAAACACTTAAATAATCACATGGACCGGCTAGTATTAATAATTTTCTAACGGGCACGGTAAAAGTGATAAGACGTTACTTTTTACAAAAGATCTTTTGTATGCAGTCTTCAAAAAACTTAGCTAAGGTATTTTGATTACTATGTAAACTATTATATTTATATTTATTTACTCGATGCAAATCATCAGTACGGCTAGCCCATTGACCAAAATTACGTATATTACAAAACATTTGTCTCCCTTGTACTTTAGAAACTACTGGATATAATTGGTAATGATATTTAGTATACACTCGAGGCGGCTCAATGACGAAAACATAAAAAAGAACATTTTATACAGAGTGTTCAAAAAAGTTAATCACTTTATTATCAATAACACCCATTTTTATATTTAATGCATGTGGGTAGTTTTTTGTATATGTACAAGAAGATATAATAACCATCTTTAAAGAATAACTGATGATTTTTTTCGTTTTGTTGATTTAAGCGTCATAATTCTCGATCGTTAAAACGTGTCTTCGTCATGTTTAAATGATCCATTTTGTCCAAATTATTACACATGCAACAGACACAACACAACCATTTTGATAAAAACAATACAAAATATTAGAGAAGATGATGTCCTATTGTTACAAACTTTATCTTGCTTTATTTTTACAATATAAATTGAGTAATTGTTGTACTACCACAAAAAATAAAGGTCTAGAAGGACTTTTGTATTCAAAATTAAATATAAAACATTCTTTAAAGTTTTGTACTGAAAAAATTATAAATACATAATAAGATATAAATAAAAACAATTTTTCTTGCCACGAATTGCAAAATACAGAAGCACTATGTACGTATGCACTAGTATTTAGCTTTTAAGAATTGCGCAAATAAGCATGACCCAAAAAGTTACATACTCGTGCATGCAATTAGTATGGATTGGCATTTTTAGTCTCGTTTTGATAATCTTCCTTATTTTAGTTATGAGTAGTAACTAAATAAGTTAGCCAGGACTAACGTCACTAAGGCCCAATACTGAAAACCCAGTGAATAGATTCGTTGTGTGGCGATTTTGTAGATACTAACAGAATTCCAAATCTGAGGTTATTATATTGTAGCATCACCTTAATGCAATATCGAATTGAAATATATCACATTGACCACAGTATGCTGGAAATTATTAATAATTGCAGGTTCATGTGATAAATTCTTCACTTTAACCTCGCCACTTGGCTGTTATTAATAATAACCGGTAATTATTAATAATAACCTATTTATCACTATGACCGTAACATTGCTGGAAATAGATGTATTCTATCTATCTATATGGGCCATTCACTTTGCCCTAACTGGCACGCGCGTAATTTCCCGATTACGCGGTATTTATTTGCGTCCACCATTATCACTAAGTTGGTAGTTTCTACCTCGTCGCCATATGTAGTGTTTGGGGGGTTGTCAAATTAATATAGTCCAGGAAACTTTCAATACTCTATGTTGCAAACTAGACGCATCGAATACAAGTACATGAATGCATGTATAACCGAGTTCGAATAATCTCGAATGGTTTTGCTTTACCAAACTGGTATGTTGGGGAAATGCGCGAGAACACAATACATTCAAATACATCACAACTGGCAAAGACTCTCGTCTACTCACAATTTCGATAAAAAGAGAGATAGATTATAGTCTCGCCCTTCATTAATTTACGAATAGCTTCACCAGAATTAACATTATAAGTGCGTATCCGTAATCCCAAAAGCACTCGGTCGGAATTAGTTAGACAGACATTAGTTAGATGAGACTGTTTTTAGGACAAACGAGCAGATATAAATTCAATAGTGTATGTTGGCTATACTCCAAAGTTGGCTATACTCCAAATAGGTGCCGAGAATTCGTACGTGATTGTTGAGAAAGTACAGGCCCATGTGTGTACACAGAATATGTGTAATTGACATGAAATGTTTGCTTTCATTGGACCTCGCTGTATCTATTTGATTATTTGTCCGTATTAAATCAAGTTATAAAGATTGATAGGATTGGAATATAAATTTCGTCTATTAAGTGATTCAGGATGAGAGAGAAATATCTATGAGATAGTCGAATGAGTTGTTTTATACATGAAAGAGTACATCCTCGAATATGCAAGCTGTTGTCCTGTGTCATATAATTGATAGACCCTTAAATTGTAAATTAGTCAGTAGTTAGTAGTCACCTAGAATAATAGACCATTAGTTTAAATAATTTTTTTCTAAAATGCTGTTTTCAGAGCAATAAACTCTAAATATATAATAGTAATTGGTTGCAAATGAGTAATCAGATATTAATAAAAAAAATCACTTTTAAATTACACCCAACTCTTTTCATGGCATTTCTTGGATATTTAGTTGATACCTGTCTTGGGAATTCATTTAAAAAGCATTATTTTCAGAGATATGAAGGCTTAAAGTTCGGATGATTTACGATTATTTGCCAAACCTTGCCATATTCAAAATTCAATATCTTTGATTCTAGTAATCGTATCGGACCCATTTTTGTTTTATTTTAAGCGTGAAATGTTTGCTAGATAACTGCTTATAATTATTATTTTAATTTATTTATTTAAAAACAACTGAATACGTTAAATAATTACGACATAGTCGCCCCCACAATGGATATAATCGAAAAAATATATATAATATCCACCACACTTTTACCTACAAAATCCAATTTTTTCTAGGATAGAGTCTCTTATAGTTCAAAAGATATTAAATTTTATATGAATTTGATATCAGCTACGCGTGGCGTGTTAAAACTCATTGAATTCACAGCAAGCGACTACTCCAGGCGTGTGCGCGACGTTCTTGAACATCTCGCAGACAGCAGGTTGGTTCAACACGCTAGTGCAGCTTGTTTTTTAAGAACGGAGTGAGTGGAAGTGCTTATTTATTAGTTGCTAAAAATATTTATTTATTAAACGCCTTCAAAAAATGCCGAAGTCTTCTAACCGTATCATCGTTCTAAATTTCGAACCGATAGATGTTTCAATCTATTCAATTTGCATCCGCATCCAAATATAAAGAATAAAGCACAGTTATCAGAAAAATCACAGATAACACTGCACTCATTTTCTTCCAAGCAATGTTTTTTGCAGTTCATAAAATCATTTTGGCTTTTCACTACGTATGAATGAAATAGTAGTTTTCTAAACCGGTCTTCAATTTTTGTATCATTAGTTGGAAAGTGATTCTGTCGTCATCAAGTGTGTTGTACCAGGACATTCAGAATATTTTCCAAAATAGCAATTTACTTATGCTTGAATGAAAATACGTTTTAAACAGTCATGACAACTTTTACCTAGATGTTATAGGTATATTTAATGCCAATAATTGGTATTTTATTACTTTTTTGAGAGCTTATTATTCTTTATATTTGGATGCGGAGGCAAATTAAATGGATTAAAATATCTACCGGTTCGAAATTTAGGATGCTTGATACGGTTAGAAAAGTTTTTTAAAGGCGTTTAATAAATAAATATTTTCAGCACCTAATAGATAAGCACTTCAACTCACTCCGTTTTTAAAAAACAAACCGCACTAACATGTTCAATCAGTCTGCTGTCTGCGAGATGTTCACGAACGTCACGCACACGCCATGAAGTAGTCGCGTTTTTCATTGAGTTTTGACACGCCGTGCGTGTCACTCGTGATAGAATTTCATATCTTTTAAACTATAAGAGATAAATCGATTGTACGCAGTTTTCTAGCAAATATTTCAACCTTTAAAATAAAACAAAAGTTGGTCCGATACGTTTACTAGAACCAAAGATATTGTCACGTTAACCTCGTGATTTCCTACTTTAGGGGCTACTCGCTTGGTTACTAATCCACTAATCTAGTGCTGAGGTACCAACTGATATTCTCTATAATAATAATTAACGTCACTTACCTTATATTAACTTCTGTAACACCTTTCAATCACTTGGTAGTCGGGGGGATAATGGATACGCTTCGAGTCCCTTTTACAAGTCCCTTTATTCTTCCTATATTTACACTTAACTCTTACGCTACCTATATTCAATTAAATCTATATCTGTGCTGTTCGTCGTTCACCGCCCGATCCCCCCATCCGGCGACATCCTCCTATTTCATTTATTCAATGTTCACCGGATGTATAGTGACCTATCAGCAAAATATCTGAATCGGCCAGCGAACGACACAGCAAATATCGCCAACGAGAACTTTTCGTGGCAATATGGAATTTTGAATATGGCAAGGTTTGGCAAATAATCGTAAATAATCCAAGCTCAAAACTTTCATATCTCTGAAAATACTTCTTTTCGACTAAATCCTGATACAGGTATAACCTTATTTAGTGCAATAAACTTATAAAAAAAGTTTAAGCCAAATCTTAAATGTGACGTCATAAAAGTTGTACGATTTGTAAAAGTTCGACTCATATATCTCATTGTGAAAAAAGAAGCAGCTATAGATGCCTCTTATTGCGAAGAGGTTTGGAGCTGCAACCAACCCATATGTCAACTGACAAAAAAAGCAACAGGGTTCACCTGCTGTGGGTGCCGAGACATGAAGGAATCAAAGGTAATTAAACGTCTAACAGAAAAACCGGATAAACTACAGCAAATGTGCAGTAAAAGTTAAGAGAATATTCTAAAACTCAATCAAATCAGTTATAGAGAAAACCCCCATAACCGGAAACCCATGGCTTCAAAATGTTATAGATGTCAGGTTAAAGGAAATGATTTGTAATAGTATGACTGAACTCAGTTACAAAAAAATCTGATGTGGCCAGGCACATGACTTTATCATACAATATATAAAATTAATAGTTTAGCTGCATGAGAATCTATTCTATAGAGATAAATAGTAGGTATTGTGAAAGCATCAGCATTTGACACTACCTACACTACGTCATTAGAATAATAGTTATTTATGTCACAAATGCCGAAAGTACGGAATAGCGCGACGAGCGGTCATACGGCGCGTCACCGAAGGCGGAGTGTAGCCGTCGCATATGAGCGAGTCGCGCTATCTAGTTTTTGGCAGGAGCGACATCAACGTTTATTGTGTTGCTTTTTAAGAAACACGTATTTAAAAAAAAATAAATGATTTCTGTATAGTAAATGCTAGGTTGGTACCACTTTGACGAAAGGTGCGTTCCGATTGGTAGGTAATGGTAGCTAATGGCGGTGGTAGAATACGAAATTATAGTATTTCTTACATATCGTGATAATGACACATATTAGTTTGCATGTACATAAACATCAGTCACTAGCAATTTTCTATTGGAAATACTATAACGGCGTCTGCTACCACTGCCATTATCACTAATGAAAACGCACCTTAAAAAGGTAATTCTGACAGATTTATATTTGTTTATGACACATCCCTACCAACATACTAAAATAAAACTACACTCATCGCTATACTTTATTTATAATTTTCTCAATGTATCATTTTTAGAATTAGATATAGAGACGGGTTGATATTTCCTATCAACACACAATCAAATTGGTGATCTTATTTTATTTGAAATTTGTATTTTATAATTTTGCGCACTACAGCGGCACGTTCCATAGTGGTTCTCCAACCTCTGATGAGATCAGCTGTTTTCGAATGTGACAACACAAAAAAATATTTGTCAAAATCCTGGCTACTATGTAATTTCATATCAATGCAGATGCGACCGATCTCGATCAAATAGAATTTGCTCTTGAAGGTAAACTATTAATTTTACCAAAAAATGTTATAGGCATAAATTATTCAAAATGTCCTCTACTTTAATTTATTAATTAACTATTTTGTCGAAATTACAGAAATGGCGGCTCATTTCCAAAATCCTTGAAAAAGGCTTAGAATAAACTAAAAAGCTAAACTATTAATTTCACCAAAAAATGTCATAGGCATAAATTATTCAAAATTTCCTCTGCTTTAATATATTATTTAACTATTTTGACGAAATTACAGAAATGGCGGCTGATTTCTAAAATCCTTGAAAAAGGCTTGGAGTAAACACCCAGTTCCTTTGGACCCTTTTGAACCAAAAGCTTTTCAACTCTAAGTTTGGTCATGAAACTTCTAAATATGAAGTTCCGTGCCGATACCTTTAGTAGTTTCTCCGGAAATGAATTAACAAAAATTGGGTACACACACACACACACACACACATACACACACACACACACACACAGACATTTTTTTGTACCTTGGTCAAAAATGTTCAGGGGACCCATAAAGACCTATTTCCGCTAAAATCTCAAAAAATTTTTTCGGCACGATTACAATACTTTACATACTGCGTATGATAAAGTAAAAAAATTACGATTAGGGTAATTGTCCAATTATTTTTACTGTCCATAAGCAAACTTGTAGTCTACATCACGTATATGATGTAAATTTGTAATTTTACTGTATGAACAAATCGAAAACATGTGGTCTAGGTGAGTCTCCTAAAGTTAGTCCAGTTCTATTTATATCTGCAGCATCCAAATTTTGCCTTTCCAGTCATAAGCCATAAGTTATTACCAAAGTAAAGTCACTAATGTGTAATTTATTTTACGACCGGAAACACCACATATAGTACACAGTTGCGTCAGATAAGGTAGATAGTTGATACCCAACTGGAAGTGTTCAATTTAAAATTTTATTGGCGTGCGATTCGTCTAACGAACGAAGTTTACTCATTCATGGAGGTTTAACACCATCCCCTTCAATTAAGATAAAAGCAATCTCAGCTCAATCGAGCCCTTTCTATTCGTCGAAACCGGGAAGAGCGCTATATCAATTAAAACTTTACTACTTTCAATGGTTTATCTCTTTCAGCCGCTAATAGTTTTCACTTGTCTCTAGAGTTTACCTGTTCGATTTGATGAAGCAAATTTATCCACTGTATAATTAGCGCTACAATGTTGATGATCGATGAAGAATTGGCTTTTTTTCGGTCAATTTATCAGTCGTTTATCGTGTTTTAATTCGGTAGTTTACGATGGTAATAAAATCTTACATTGGCGCACGTTTAGAAGAATCGCAAAATGCTGGTGTTTATTTTTGTAGTTTTTACGAGCCTCATGGTTATTTCTATCTGGCCGTGGTTATCTCATACACTATTATTTTGTAAATAATGTTATGAATTTAGTGATGTGCGTAGTTGAACTGGGTTGACTTTTACGACTGGATTTGAAAAGTGAACCAGGTTAAAATTAGTTATTTTTTACTTAATTTCTTTTGGTGATATCATCAAAAATAAATTTTACAATTAATGTCATTATAGGAGAACTTTCATAAAACTGTCAACAAATTGTTAAAATATAGATATTACATTAATATTCTATTACTTTATCATACGCAGTATGCTATATGCGACACCCCATTGGCTGTCGACTAAAGTTTTCATAACAACAACGTCTACAGCGTAAGATAAACAGCCAGTTCTTTTTCGTGAGCGTTTCTCGTTCACCCACAAGATGGTTTTAGCAAGTGTGTACGCATCTACCTATCGACAAATTAAATAGATCTACTGTAAAATATATTATATTATCCCATAATAACATGATCCCAACCCGTTGCGTTTGAAAAGTTTGTTTGAAGAATTAGTAACCTGGCGAAATTTTCCTACACTTTTACTGTTTTTATTGTCATATAAATTAAAATGTTAACTGAGTTTGAATTCATCTATTATTTACAATTTCTCAATTGGCAATTTCTTCTGTATTGTTTAATGACGTAAAAACTAGCAATATTAAAAGGTTTCTGATTAAAGGGTGTATTGACTTGCAAAATAAATCTTTAGCAAATCATGTCCCTCTTTTTCTACTTTACGCTTAGGGTTGCCGAACCTCCCGATTTAGGCGGTAGGCTCCCGATTTTAAACTTTTTCTCCCGCTTATGCAGAAAACCTCCCGTTTTTTGAAAATAAATGCGTAATCTCTATCAACAAATTAATACTAAGTACACTTGTACGTAGAGCTTTTTATCGCCATATTATTAATTAAGCAATAACAACGCTGCAAGTTTAGATTAAGTTTTCGCTTTTACGTTTGACGTTTGCTATCAATGCTGCTAACTTCCCAAACAAAAAAGTTACTAAACATGCTGTTACAATTTGCTAAAATTGCCTATATCTTTGAAACGGTTGGCTTTAAGGAAAAAAATCTGATGTGACCAGGCACATGATTTTATCATACTATGTACAAAATTAATAGTTTAGCTGCATGAGATTCCAGCAACCATTAACATAAATATATTAATTAGAGAAAATACACGTTATGAATTAAAATAATTTTAAATGCTATAAAAAACGGTGCCTTGCGCCATGGGCGCTTATCCGAAATTGTATTTACAAATTTGAAATTTTTACGATTTACCAGTGACTGAACAGCTTGATGGGTAAATTTTTAAATTCACACGACGATAAAATGATAAAAAATGCTTTAAAAAATATTTAAATGACGTAAAACATTTTGATATAAACATTATTGAATAAAACACAGCAGGCACACTCAGCTACCGCCGCCGCCTTCGCCGTCTCCTTCGTTGATCATGCTCAAGGTCATCTTCATCGCTGACGTCCCGCTCAGCATCTAGTTGCAGAGGTCCTGCATCCGCATCGCCTTCGTGCTCGTCCCCAGGCTGCTCAGGTGGTTCCGGCGCTGCAACCGCTTGCGGATATTTTTTGACGGTAGGTATTGTCAAACCATCACCCTTTGACACTACCTATTGTCATTAGAATACACCTCGCTTACTAGTTTCATATTAATGCTGACACGACCGATCTCGATCAAATAGAATTTGCTCATGCAGCTAAACTATTAATTTGACCAAAAGTATCGTAGACACGAATTATTCAGAATTACCTCTACTTTAATTTATTATTTAATTACTTTGACGAAATTGCAAAAATAGCGGCTCATTTGCAAAATCCTTGCAAAATGCTTAGAGGAAACGTCCAGTTCCTTTGGACCCTTTTGAACCAAAAGCTTTTCAGCTCTAAGTTTGGTCATGGAACTTCTAAATATGAAGTTTCGTTCCCATACCTTTAGTAGATTGTCCGGAATCGTCGCCACAAAAATCTGGTACACACCCACATCTCTTGGTCAAAAATGATCAGGACCCCCAAAAAAACCTATTTCCGCTCAAATTTCAATTTCTTTTTTTGGCACGATTACAGTTAAAAACGTCTAATCTTTTTTCATAGGAAATTAAACCAGCTATAATTTGTGTTCTAGTCATTTTTGCGAGTTGATATATATTTATATAAGTTGATAGCTCTCGTGATAGCCTTTTCCACCCCTGGTGCAAAAAATTCCGCTGGGTTGTGGTCAGCTAGGAAAAGCGTAATGTGTAAGTTATGATTTGTACTATCATTTTAATATATTATGCTTTATCGCTGGGGTTTTTTCCGGTCATCGCATCGCTCCGTCTAGTGCTTGAATTTCTACAAACGAACAATCAATTACTTTAGATTATTTATTAGATATATATTATATAAATAATCTAAATTGCGATGCTAATACATAATAGATTGCAATATATTGCCGTTACAGGTAAAATAAATCGAAACTTGTAAACGAATTCTCGAGTTTTGAGTCCACTCTGAATCAACACAGATTCAAGCACAAACATTACCCCTTTTTAAATTAATTACTCACATACAGGACTACATAGAACTAGAGGAATTTCAATGAACGGCGACAGCAAAGACCTGAGCGCCACGACCTGCCTACCTAGAAAACTCATTTGAAGTTATCCAGTCTCTCACCTGTTTAACAAGAAGTTGCGACCGTTCCTCCTTCCGTTTCACATCACGCTGTGCATTTGCCTCTGGAGCATGTACTCGGTGACCTGGCATGTCCTTTAACTTCCACTGGACGAGGATAATACTCCAAAAAGGAGCAGTGAAACTTCTCAATGACATGCGACAGACGAAATGTATTGCTCGCGCGCTCAGTGGTGCGCTTCATGAATGGAATGAATGAGAAAGCTTCTGTAACAGACTTGTAGCGCGATCCTGCTACAAAGGCAACTGGATTTATTTATGATGTACTGGTTGCATTGTGGGTGGTCGGCTATATATTCATTCTTCTCCTAGGTAACGGATGGTTGGTCTATTCGTAATTTGCATAGAGGAGAATCCCTATGAGCGTTTCTGCATCGCAAATTTTCGAAACAGTTATAGCGTAGCGTACCGTGAATAGCAAGAGAGTCGAATAATAAATATGTAATGGGGTAGCTTGAGATTTACTAAAGTAAATTTATGAAATGGTAAGTCCTTACATATTTGCTTAGATCTACATTATCATAAAAGGAATTTGCAGTATAGAAGGTATTCTAATAAAAATGAACTAAATTAAACAAATGAATATAACCATGAATATAAAAAGTTATAAATTAAAAGTGCTATTATTTTCTGAGTCGCCTACCAAAGAACGTTATCTTTCGGCCATTGTAAATTATTTTACAAGTAAAAATGTATTAAAGGTATTTTTAAAACAAACCGGGCGTACGAATTTGTATATACAGGTATACGAAACGTAATAGCACCCAGCTCAAACGTAGATGCCTGATGTCAAATAGGAAAAACTTTGCACGCCTTAGTCAAAATAGTAAATGTGTGTTCCAAAACGACATGCACATATTTCTAATGTTACTGTTGATGTTAATTCTACAAATATAGGCAATATCGATATATGTTATTTCAATAAAGTGCTTACTTTTTAAGAAAAACACAATTAAACATGTTCATACATTAAGCAAAAATCACTTATTTGTGCTAAATATTGCCAAATTGAGGTTCACTAGGTTGTCGGCGATTCCCACACACTAACGTGCTGAAAATGATGTGGAAAATGTTTAGATTTTACACAAGTTGGTTGAATGATTTTTCGGGGATGAAATAGCTATTGGATCTCCACACGAATTTTTAGTGGCATTTTATCTTGAAAATTGTGCATTTCGTCCACATAAAATCAGTATGCCCGCTATTTGTAAAATAAACGGCTTTATGGTAATTATTATGCATACAAAATTATCCATTATTTTCCGGAGATGTGCAAGTTTTAGATGACAAGGGGGGGGGGACGATATTTTTAAATCAAAACGAAAGTGGTTTGTAATTATAAGGAACTGATCAGTGATATTATCAAAAATATAATTTATAACTGACACCTCCTGTGTTCACAATTGCACTAATAAATAACGACCTAAGAAATAATACCAAAATATTCGACGATATATTTGCCAAACTACTAAAGGTAGTATAGGATGACATTTGAAGATGTACAACTTAGTCTGTAATACAACGATGCGTTATTTATGTTATTTATATTATACAAATATCATAAATTAATAATACAAATATTTAATTAAATTATTTTTTATTGATTTATTTTTTTTAAATTAATATACATGCGTTTTACAATTATAATTTTTTGCGAAGTAGGTATATAAAATACTGAGTGTATTTTACAAACAGAATATCAAAAATTAATTTGGTATGTTGACTTGGCAATACTCAAACATAGTGATGTAAACCAACTGCGGCATTTGACTTTAGTACAATGACGCTTTGATATTTAACGTTTCTATTTTTATTCATTTTTTGGCTCACTATTTTCATTGCATTTAATGCATTCATTTATTAAATAAGTTTTCTGGTTATCTAACTTTTGATTCAGATAACTCAGAACAGAAACAATATTTAAAAAAATGTAACACTTTGATTTCAATTTTAAATGATATTGTTAAGTTGGATTCCAAAACTTTTTACTGGTTATAGTCATATAATTAAACATGTACATACCGGCTGTCCCACAACGATTGCGAATAAACTGAACGGGTTATACGGGACACCTGAACAAGCATTTTTGTTAATAAAGCCATGTCCGGAAAATTGCCGTTTAGGTACAAGGCTGAAATAAAAAATCTGATGTGGCCAGGCACATGACTTTATCATACAATATATAAAATTAATAGTTTAGCTGCATGAGATTCTATTTGATCGAGATCGATCGTGTCGGCATTAAAGTAAAACAAGTTAGCCAGGATTTGAACGATATTTTAATAATAATGACACTACCTACTGTCAGAATGAAAGTAATTGTCGAAATCCTAGCTAACTAAGTTTTAATGCAGACACGATCTCGATCAAAAAGAATTTGCTCATACAGCTAAACTATTAATTTTAGCAAAAAATGTCATAGACATAAACTACAGAATTTCCTCTCCTTTAATTTATTATTTACCTATTTTGTCTAAATTATAGAAATAGCAGCTCATTTGCAAAATCCTTGTAGATGTCACATCGGTACCAACATACTAAAATAAAACTACAGTCATTGCTATACTTTATTTACAATGTTCTCAATTTATCGTTTTTAGAAGTAGATATAAAGACGGGTTGATATTTCTTATCAACAAACAATCAAATTGGTGATCTTATTTCATTTGTATTTTGTAATTTGCCGCACTAGAGCGGCAAGGTTCCATAGCGGTTGTCCAACCTCTGATGAAATCAGCTGCTTTCGAGTGTGACAGCACAAAAAAAATCTGATGTGGCCAGGCACATGACTTTATCATACAATATATAAAATTATAAGTTTAGCTGCATGAGATTCTATTTGATCGAGAACGATCGTGTTTGCATTAAAATAAAACGAATTAGAAGATTTGACAGATATTGACAATACGTATAGTCAAAAAAGCAGCCTTTGACACTACCTACTGCTATTGGTTTAAAAATATCTGGCAAATCCTGGCTAACTTTATATTAATGCAGGCACGATCTCGATCAAATAGAATTTGCTTCTACAGCTAAACTATTAGTTTTACCAAAAAATGTCATAGACATAAATTATACAAAATTTCGTCTATTTTAATTTATTATTTAACTATTTTGACGAAATTACAGAAATGGCGGCTCATTTGCAAAATCCTTAAAAAATTCATAACAACATTGCTATCCGCACTCGAAATACACATTGACTTTGTGTATGACACCAAGATGTTTCAATATTGTTTCACATAGCGTACGTGAGCGCGTGTATCTCCATGCATTTGCGTGTTGAATTGACGTTTCGCAACGGATGACGTTCTGAATACTGTCAAAACTCGCAAAATATCCAGGCTACCTACTATTAATGCAGACACGATTTCGATCAAATAGAATTTGCTACTGCAGCTAAGCTATTAATTTTACCAAAAAATGTTATAGACATAAATTATACCAAATTTCCTCTACTTTAATTTATTATTTATCTATTTTGACGAAATTACAGAAATGACGGTTCATTTGCAAAATCGTTGAAAAATGCTAAGAGTAAATAGCTAGTTCCTTTGAACCGTTTTGAACCAAAAGCTTTTCAGCTCTCAGTTTGGTCATGAAAGTTCTAAATCTGAACTTTCGTCCCGATACCTTTAGTAGTTTCTCCGGAATCATCGTCACAAGAATCTGGTACACACATACACACATACACACACACACACACACACACACACACACACACACACACACACACACACACACACACACACACACACACACACACACACAGACATTTTTTTGGACCTTGGTCAAAAATGTTCAGGGGACCCAAAAAGACCTATTTCCGCTAAAATCCCAATTTTTTTTTTCGGCACGATTACAATACTTTACCATACTGCGTATGATAAAGTAAAAATATTTGTCAAAATCCTGGCTAGTATGTAGTGTCAAATCAATGCAGATGCGACCGATCTCGATCAATTAGAATTAGCTCTTGCAGCTAAACTATTAATTTTACCAAAAAATGTCATAGGCAGAAATTATTAAAAATTTCGTCTACTTTAATTTATTATTTATCTATTTTGACGAAATTACAGAAATGACGGCTCATTTATAAAATCGTTGAAAAATGCTAAGAGTAAATAGCCAGTTCCTTTGGACCATTTTAAACCAAAAGCTTTTCAGCTCTAAGTTATCATTAGAATTAGCTCTTGCAGCTAAACTATTAATTTTACCAAAAAATGTCATAGGCATAAATTATTAAAAATTTCGTCTACTTTAATTTATTATTTATCTATTTTGACGAAATTACAGAAATGACGGCTCATTTATAAAATCGTTGAAAAATGCTAAGAGTAAATAGCCAGTTCCTTTGGACCATTTTAAACCAAAAGCTTTTCAGCTCTAAGTTATGAAACTTCTAAATCTGAACTTTCGTCCCGATACCTTTAGTAGTTTCTCCGGAACCGTCGTCACAAAAATCGGGTACACACATACACACACACACACACACACACACACAGACATTTTTTTGTACCTTGGTCAAAAATGTTCAGGGGACCTAAAAAGACCTATTTCCGCTAAAATCCCAATTTTTTTTTTCGGCAAGATTACAATACTTTACCATACTGCGTATGATAAAGTAAAAAATATGGTGTCCATTGCAATTTAGTTAGGAATCTTTTTAGGTATGTAACCGTTAAGTAGTAAGTTGCTACTTGATACTTGTCTTGTGACATCTAGTTGTGTAGGACTCTCCACCATGCCAACTTATGGATTGATGGCAAAAACACCATATGCAAGAAACATATATTTCTTAGTAAAGCAGTCTACTTATTCTTGATTCAACGTGGCGCCTAAACGGATTATTGATGTGCTGTATTCCCTAGAGTCTATACCATATTAATTTTATCTTTGATTGCCAATACAAAAAAAGACAACAAAATACGAAATTAATTATATAATCAAACAAAAAAATTAGTGCCGCCGCCATCTGTTCGATATTATTTCTTGGATATTGGAATAAAAGAATATAGTGGAAGATATAATACACAATTCTCGAACAAGAAGTTATTTTACATACAATCAACAACCAAACTAAATCCTTTTAACGTGCACCATATCTTTTCTAGATACGCTGGTTGACTTTAACAGCGTACAAAAAGTTGTAGTAAAGATCCGCTAACGTAAAATAAATGTAGCTTACTGTTACTAGCTACAATTCTCTATTTTACATGACTGCATCTTCCGTTGATATTCACATCGCAACTTAATATTTCATATGAGAACTTTCACGTTCCTCCGGAAACAATTCACTCACAAATTACATTTCGATTCTCTCAAGTTCCGGAATTGTATCACCGGCAACTCTAAATGCAAATTGCAAAGCACACCGCTATCTACCGAGTGCACTGAAGTCAACTAAAACTCCTCGTATTCTAGTCAAGCTATGATATTAGTAGACAATGCCATTCGTTTTTCTGCAAGTCACATCTGTATATCAACTGGGACATTACATAATTCTATCCCCATTCCCAATTCAAGAATATTAATGTACATACGTTGCCGCTGAAAACCAGTAAACAACTACCTCATAAATATCAATTTTCTGCACACTGCGACTACGTCAGAATTACGCAACGTCACGACTAATAAATATACTACCATCATAATGTTGTAAACAACCTGGGCACTTTATAAATGTACATACAATCTTTAGAAAATTTGTTGTCATTAATCTTTTTACTTTATCATACGCAGTATGTAAAGTATTGTAATCATGCCGAAAAAAAAAATTGAGATTTTAGCGGAAATAGGTCTTTATGGGTCCCCTGAACATTTTTGACCAAGGTACAAAAAAATGTCTGTGTGTGTGTGTGTGTGTGTGTGTGTGTGTGTGTGCGTGTGTAAACGATTTTTGTGACGACGATTCCGGAGAAACTAGTAAAGGTATCGGGACGAAAGTTTATATTTAGAAGTTTTATGACCAAACTTAGAGCTGAAAAGCTTTTGGTTCAAAAGGGTCGAAAGGAACTGGTAGTTTATTCTAAGCCTTTTTCAATGATTTTGCAAACGAGCCGCCATTTCTGTAATTTCGACAAAATAGTTAAATAATAAATTAAAGTAGAGGAAATTTTGAATAGTTTATGCCTATGACTTTTTTTGGTAAAATTAATAGTTTAGTTTCAAGAGCAAATTCTATTTGATCGAGATCGATCGCTTTTTGTGCTGTCACACTCGAAAACAGCTGATTTCATCAGAGGTTGGAGAACCGCTATGGAACGTTGACGCTCTAGTGCGGCAAACTACAAAATTCAAATGTCAAATAAAATAAGATCACCAATTTGATTGTTTGTTGATAAGAAATATCAAACCGTTGTTATATCTAATTCTAAAAACGATAAATTGAGAAAATTATAAATAAAGTATAGCGATGAGTGTAGTTTTATTTAAGTACGTTGGTACGGATGTGATATCTATAGTATCATGAACAAATATAAATCTGTCAGAATTTGAATTAGCTTTTTAAACTTGACGTTTCGTCGAAGTGGTACCAACCTAAAATTTCCTATACAGAAATATAACAATTTTTTATTTTTTTTAAATACATAATTCTCAAAAAGCAGCACAAAAAGCAACACTCGTCGCACTATTCCGTACTTTCGGCACTTGTGACATAAATAACTATTATTCTAATGACATAGTGTAGGTAGTGTCAAATGCTGATGCTTTGACAATACCTACAAAAAAATGTCTGTGTGTGTGTGTGTGTGTGTGCGTGTGTAAACGATTTTTGTGACGACGATTCCGGAGAAACTAGTAAAGGTATCGGGACGAAAGTTTATATTTAGAAGTTTTATGACCAAACTTAGAGCTGAAAAGCTTTTGGTTCAAAAGGGTCGAAAGGAACTGGTAGTTTATTCTAAGCCTTTTTCAATGATTTTGCAAACGAGCCGCCATTTCTGTAATTTCGACAAAATAGTTAAATAATAAATTAAAGTAGAGGAAATTTTGAATAGTTTATGCCTATGACTTTTTTTGGTAAAATTAATAGTTTAGTTTCAAGAGCAAATTCTATTTGATCGAGATCGATCGCTTTTTGTGCTGTCACACTCGAAAACAGCTGATTTCATCAGAGGTTGGAGAACCGCTATGGAACGTTGACGCTCTAGTGCGGCAAACTACAAAATTCAAATTTCAAATAAAATAAGATCACCAATTTGATTGTTTGTTGATAAGAAATATCAAACCGTTGTTATATCTAATTCTAAAAACGATAAATTGAGAAAATTATAAATAAAGTATAGCGATGAGTGTAGTTTTATTTAAGTACGTTGGTACGGATGTGATATCTACAGTATCATGAACAAATATAAATCTGTCAGAATTTGAATTAGCTTTTTAAACTTGACGTTTCGTCGAAGTGGTACCAACCTAAAATTTCCTATACAGAAATATAACAATTTTTTATTTTTTTTAAATACATAATTCTCAAAAAGCAGCACAAAAAGCAACACTCGTCGCACTATTCCGTACTTTCGGCACTTGTGACATAAATAACTATTATTCTAATGACATAGTGTAGGTAGTGTCAAATGCTGATGCTTTGACAATACCTACGATTTATCTCAATAAAATAGATGGTCATGCAGCTAAACTATTAATTTTATATATTGTATGATAATGTCATGTGCCTGGCCACATCAGATTTTTTGTATTTGGCTTAGGCAATACCGTGGATACTACAAAATAAATATTGTTTACTAAACCAAGAATTAACGTATTGATACAATCGAATCACTGAATGTTCAGTGGTAGTATAAATATTGGTACTATTACTGGAATATTGATTATATCAATTATTCCTATCAAATAGAAATGAAGACGTTCAGTTATATATAGGAATACATTCGACTTGATGGTAATCTTGACCAAATTTATTTGCTTCTTCATGAAAGTAGTTGGTGGTTTGCGTTTTGCGGTGGCAGTTGCTGAAAAGGGCAAGTCTTGATAAACTTAGGCATTAACTAGGATTAGGTAATCTGTCAAAGGGATATTGCCGTGGAAACCGAATAGACCCCAGCTTAGAGGGATAAGATGGATAAAATAGCCGCTCGGCCCATTTGATCTAAGAAATATTGGACAAACTGGTAGAAAACGTAGGAAATTGAACACAAATAATGTGCAATACGGATGCTGTAACACTTTCAAGTAAAAACTACTTTAGTTTCAGAAAACAATTTTCTAATCTGTTAATTATTTATCATCTAATTCTTTCGGGTCATTGTTTTTTATTCAATGTTGATGCTTTTGTAACATAAATGCACGGGCGTTCTTTCGATGTTCTACTAAGTATTTTTTGCATTACAAAATTTCCTGCAATACTAAAGATAATAAATTAAATGCAATACTTAGTATTGCATTTAAAAACTTTAAAACATTTTTTTTAGATGGAAAATTCTGTATATTAATACACCAGCCCGTGGTATATGATGCATTTTATCATGCAATACTGGGATTTCCTATACACCATGGGGATCTCGCCTATTAGTGGAGATAGAGCCGATGTTTAAATTTGGCCAAGTTTCGTATTTTTGTGTTAATCAATTATCTGAAAAGAAACTTAAGCTATCATTTTTCATTTTGAAGATATTCGCAAAATGCTGAAATGTTAAGATATCGTTTTTATTCTTTTTATTCAAAACCAGGAGTAGCTAGACATTTGAAACAAAAACATTCTACAGCAACTTTTTAATAAGAAATGCTGTGTTATTTTTTAATTTGAAATAACATCAAAGATGGCGGCCTAACCATGGCCAACTTTTGTTTTTCTTGTTGAATCCATGTTGAATTTTGGAATTTTCCGATAGTCGTGTTTTTACTCATTTCCGCAATGTATTACATGTTGGATATAGTTTTCAAACAATGGTGTAATAATAAAAAAAACTTGATAAGCAACGTCAATGAAATGCTCTTGGATCAAGCGGCGGGCGCATCGTTGAGTTTGCCATTCAACCAAATTAGCCTTAATTGTGGTTGATTGTGGATGCAAAATGCCGTTTACCAATAACGAAAACCGTTGTATGATAAGGGGTTATTATTGTTCTCATAAAAATGCCCCATCGTTCTATATTCCTGACCTTGGCCAGAAATTTAGGGTACCATGGATCGTTTAGTAAATTCCGTAATTCTTATAATCCTCAACACTTTAACTAGGCCGTTCATGTTCCAGAAAAACTTGAATGGCCAACGATTTTTAAATCTTTCGCGTACCGAAATGGCAGACTATTTTGACGATGTTGAGGACCAGAGGAGAATAATGTGGATAATGTGAATAACGTAGTGGCAGCAAGATGGAGAACCGCCTCACAATAAAAATAAGCTTTTTGTTGTATAAACTTGTTTCTTTTACAATCTGAATGTTGTTAATCCAAAGCAGCCTTGGTCAGTCCGGCGGTCTGTAACCAAGCTCCAGTTGGGTACCTGATAAGCATGACAAACAACGAGAAAAAGCATATTTTTTTTTTTATTATTATACCATTGTTTTAAAAATTAATGCCAACATGTTATTTAATGTTTTGTCAGGTACTGTATTTTATTATCTATGACGTTTTATAACATCATTTTTGATCTAGTGGCATTTCTAACTGTAGTATCTCAACAATACTATTCTTCATGCATGTACAATTTTGGAAAAACTCGTTCTTTTATTAATATTTCAAAAGATACATACGAGAACATAATAATGTATGTATAATAACTATGTTCATATTGATTCTTTTCTCGTATATTTTTAAAATAAGCCCTTTACTCGTCGCCCTTTATTATTACAGGTAGCCTCCTAAAAAATTCCTAAGAAACCTTAAAAAGGGCAGGCTCTTAATCAGAGAAGTGTGGATATCTATGGGGTTTCATAGTATCCACTTTTTGTAGTGTCCCTACTAATTCGTTGATGGTTTTATCCACTATTGCATTGACTCGGTTTGGAGACTTGGCCAGTTCTTTGTATATTTAGTTGGTTTAGAGCAGTGATGTCAAACCTGCGGCCCTCAACACTATACAGTGCGGCCCGCGTGCCCTCGCTAAAAGTTGTATTACAATACAATGAAATTTAAAAAATCCGTAACTGATTGGTAATATTCTTTAAATTAGGCTTGCAATGAGCTTCGGTGTATAGAAACTAGTTATTACTTATTAGGCAGAACAGTAATAATAAAATTATAAACCCCTAACCACAACAAGTATTTTAGAACCTAAATACGTATTTCAGCAACTAAGTTGCCATCTTCAGTAGAACCTAAAAAGAGGAAAAGAGAGATTAGCACTTCATAGTATCTTTACTGGATATTGTCCAAGCAAATCACTAGTGGATGTGACGTCCATGTTAAAAATTACCCTATATATACCCATTTGTTGTTCACAGCTCAGTGAATTTTGATCATTGAAGCGTAAAAAACAAGTTTTAATTAAAGCAGATCAAACAATGGCGAACTAGGTATAGGACCCCTGTCTGAATTTATTAATTTATCTCTATTCAAGTGAATAAAGATACTTTCCAAGCTGTTTAGTTTCCTATTATTTGACACAGCTTTTACAAGTTTTAAGTCATCTACAACTACTTTATGACTACTTTGTGTCTAAAATATGATGAGCCACACTAGATTTTTCAAAACGATTATATTTAAAATGAGCTACATGTTCTTTGAACCTAGTTAAAATTGTTCTTCTAGTCTGGCCTACGTATTCTTTTTCACAGTCATGACATTTGATACAATATATACCAGATTTATCAAGTACATCTACCTTATCCTTTGGGTTTCCAAGAAGGTTTTTTATGCTATTATGAGACGAATATGCTATACAGAGATTTTGTGATGTAAAAATACTTCTCAAACCCCTTGTATATGCACAATCGAACGGTATTTTAACATATTTCTTCTTTTCTACAGACAAAGTATTTAAAGTAGATATTTGATTTACATACATTTTTTGATTCTGCTTCTTAATCATTCTATCAACCAATTTCTCAGGGTATCCATTATGTATGACAACATTCTTAATAAACAATAATTCTTGCTGATATCTATCTGCGGACAATGGAAGTTTCAATAACCTATTTACTAAACAACTAATAAAAGACATTTTTTGTTGAAAAGGATGCTGCGAATCATTAGGGATAAACCTGATTGTGTTAGTATCTTTCCGATACACGTCAATTTCTATTCCTGACTACCAGAGTATCTAAAAATGGAAGTTGGCCGTTAACTTCTTGTTCTACAGTAAAGTTAATGGTGTTGAATTTAGCATTCAAAACGAGAAGAAAATCTTAAATACTGCACTTCTTGGTGTCAAAAATGGCAAAAATATCGTCGACATACCTAACCCAAGTCTTAGGGAAATATGGTGCTATAGACTTTACATTGGTTTCAAATCTGCTCATAAACAAGTTGGCAATAAAAGGTGAGAGACAGTTGCCCATTGCAGTTCCCTCAAGTTGTTCAAAAAACTTTCCGTTTATTTGAAAACAATTTTGAGACATACAAAGGGCAGTCAATCTTACATAGGTATTCATCTATTTCTGACGGGTCAAAGTTGTTATTGCTCAATAATTCCCTAAGAAACTCCAAAGTTTCCGGAATAGGCACACTAGGAAACAGTGAAGCAACATCAAATGAAATCAACAATTCCCCATCCTCTAATTTTAAATTGTTAACCTTATTGATAAACTCCAATGAGTTATTAACAGAGAAGCTTGGTTGAGGAACAGGTAAATTGTTGAACTTATTCGATAACCATTTCGCTAACTGGTAAGTAGGTGAGTTAATACCTGATACAATAGGTCTCACTGATTTACCAGGTTTGTGAATTTTGGGAAGAACAAATAATCTAGGTACAGTAGGATTGGAAACTTTGAGTTTAAATCTAGTTTGGCGGGTGATAAGATTAGGACAACTGGACAGCGTACTATTTATTTGACGGACTAGTTTGGGCAGTGGGTTTTTTTTGATTTCCTTATAAGGACCATTTTCAATTAAGTTATCAATCCTATTAAAATAATCCGCTTTATCCAGGATGACCACCTTATTACCTTTGTCAGCCTTAAGATCAGCCTTCAATAATTTTGTATTGATCTTTACATTCATTACTAACTTTAAAGTCCTGTTGATTCATTAAAAGCTGATTCTTACAAGAGCTCCTGATTGCAGATTTTGTGGTGTCATTACATTGGCTAATTGAAGATTCAATTCCTGATATTAACTCTATAGTAAGCATCGTTTTATTAGGCAAGTTGTATTTTAAGCCTTTATTCAGAAAGTTAATTTCAGTTTTTGAGAAGGACTCATTGATAAGGACTAATTGATAAAGGATTCATTGATAACTATGTTACAATCTAAATTCTTAGTTGGAAATTGTTTCAACAAAACATCACTGTTTCGTTGAGATAGCAAAGAGAGTTTCTTCCTATGGTTGAAATTAACCTTATCCATTTTGTGATTGATGATTTCGTACATGTTTTGTTGAAACACTAACCATTGTTGGTAATTGAGATCTGAAAGATCTTTACAAAGTTTTAAATGCAAATTATATTTTTCTAACTCTAACCTACTTCTTTTTGCGTATAGATATTTAATTTCCAAATCAAGCCATTTTCTTTTAGCAAACAACGTCAAGGATTCTGTGAATCTTGACTTAACATTTAAATTAATATGAACAAATTTAGGAAACAAACATTGATTTTTGGATTTCTTTAGAAATGAAATATCTTCACCTATTTTACAAATCTTAGTACTAAGTGAACTATATCTATTTAACTCCGTTGACCGGGAAGCCATGTTAATGACAATATTTTGGAGACTGTGGCGAACTTAATAATAAAATTATAAACCAGGTTTATAATTTTATTATTAAGTTCGCCACAGTCTCCAAAATATTGTCAGAACAGTAATCATTTTTATTTTTATTTGGGTATTCCTACATTACATCGTGGGCTTACTGTAAATAGAATCGAAAGTAAATAATTGGAATTTTCGTAAATATATCGTTTAAGTGAAATTTACGGAACATCTATTTCATGAACGTCACAAGGTGTTATCGGAACATTTTATGGGCTACATATGAACCGTGTGTCTAAAGTCCACTTGCGTTGTTTACCGTAGCGGAAATTTAACACTGCTCATTACTAGGCATTAGACATATAACTGGTTATGCAATGCAGAAAATGTACTAGGAATAGCCCAGAAACAACATGAACAGAATTGTCCGAAATTTTGCAAAATCAAAAAGCATTATTAAAAAACAAAATGTTCTTAAAATAGTTTCGTAAATATTATTTGAATGAGATTAGAACCATACTGTGGCAATTGTTTTTTGGTTAAACGGTAAATGTGAATACTACACATTCACTATTATTCATATTATTCATATTATATTTCATTATCTTTTAATGTTCATAAAACTTTGTATTTAGAGATTGGGGGTAATTTTGAACTAAACTGGTAAAAATAATTAAGGAATATGAATTTTTTTTAGAAAATTTGTTGATTCTCTCCCGAACCATTTTAATTCTTTCACTCACTGGTAGCCTACTTTTTCTGGAGAAGTAAGGAAAAGGTGTAAGAATGATGGTATGTTTTTTGCCTGAACTTTGAAGTTCTATATCGGGTTTTCCAGCTATAACAAACTCGCGCAAACTGGGACAACACAGCAATACTTTCTGAATTTTGTTTTTCGATTTACTTCATTAGTATTATTAAAGGAAATATAACAGGAACAGTAATAATAAAACGGCACGATTTCAAGGTTGATTTTCTCTGGGAACGTTTAACTGATTTTAATGATTTTTTATTCACATGTGAGTTGATTTTTCAGTTTTAAACATATACTGGGAGCAAGAATTAGTACACATTTTGTTGACAACAAAATAATAAAAATTGTTTTTTTTAAATATCTTTGTTAATTAAAAAAATTAACACTATTCTTTAATGTTCATGAAATTGTGTAAATAGAGTTTTTATGCAATAAAAAATCCCTAATATGATTTGTTTTCTTCGAATCTCGAACTTGTTTCAATCTTCGAACTTGTTTGTGTTCGCACGCGCAAGCATAGATCATCAATCATCAAAAATTAACATCCTAAAATCAGGAAATTTCAAATAGGTCAACAGAACTGTATTACCAGTTAATCACTTTTTGAGTTTTTTTTTGTAGCCGCCTTTTAATCAGAATTTGTATTCCGCGTCCATTAATGAGTTTGACACCACTGGTTTAGAGACCTGCTGTCATATTTTTTTTTTCAATCGTCGCATATTTGCTGTTATGTTATTTTAGTAGGTACCTGAAGTATTGCCAATAAAGTATCGTAACTAACTCCGAAAAATATGCCAGACTCCTATACAAAATCAACAGCTATATCGTCCTAAATAACTTATTCCAGTTGTACCGACCCTTTGCAATTTCAGTCACGTTTCGCGATACATCTCTTTCTGAATTATTTTCGCACTTTCAAACTTGGAATTCTGATCAATATTCACTTGACCATCACATTCGCGAGAGAGGAATTGAGGGCACCGTAGTGGGTCTCCAATACACAGAAATATATATAAATATATTGGATAGCGAAAGCGGGATATTCTTCCCGCTTGATGACAGTATTGATACCCAATAGCCTGCGATACGTGATGCTATAAATTTAAATTTTCTGCTGAACACAATGTGCCCTCCTACGAGATATTCCATATTATATTTGTTGTTTTATTTTCTGGGACGGTGCTATTTACTGAGTACAGATCATAAAAATAAACTACTACTATAGATAAAAGTAATACAAAAATAATATTGTCTGGTAAACCTACAGATAACAAAAATATTGGACAATAAAAGTAGAATATCAGTGAGATGGCAGCATATTTTTAAGGGGAGCGTAGTATGAAAAACGCAAATTAGGTGCTACCATAGTGACGGTGTTGATAATTGAAGCCTCTTTGTCCGTGAGCCTGTGGTCATCTGTAATCTGTATTGGCAGTCAAAGGGCAGAAATGGCGTTGCCGTAAGCTAATTTTCATAGTGTAGTTAACAATGGCGTCCTGCTTTGGCAGTATCTTCTCTTGCATTAATAGGTGATATTGCATAAACCACTGTAACGCTACTGGAACATTTTTATGATCTAAACGTGGTCACACAATTACATGGGCTAATAGTGATACCTTGACCATTGAGAATTAAAGTAAAATAATACACAACGTAACCATAAACTCATTAAGAAAGATAAGAGACTGCAAAACAAAATTAAGCAAGGTCACACGTACACATTTCTGGAAAAAATATATCTAACTATTGATATTCTTTGGTGAAAATTTTTTACACGTGAAGAAGATGTTATAAATATTATTTCGCACTTTTCTCAATTTTCCAAATGCTAATTTTCCGTAAAAATAATGCAAAAATCCGTTGCAGATTGCAAATTTAATTTTTTTTAGGTAGTCTTATTTATGTCAGTCTTGAAGTAAAGTAATAGCATAATGTGTACCAAGCCGAGAAAGTGGTTCTTTTCCGGGGCGAGAGAAGAGTCTGTACTTCTTGAGGCCCGGAAAACCACTTTCTGGGCGTGGTGCACACATAATTTTTTATCCTACACAACAATATCGTAATAAAATCACCCGTTTCTAAAGACTAATCTCTGCGTTATTGGCTTTTGACAAATAAAATCCGTTGACGTTTTAATCACAAACGTCAAACCGAACCTAAAACTGTGTTTTGATTGGACAGGGTTATTGGATTTTCCTGGCTAGCGCCGAAAAGTGTTCATTACAAGCCGGGTTGGGGCTGGCTGGAAAATAGCATCTTTTGTGTCTCCATAGAGACGCCAAAATGACATTTTCGCATCGTCTAGGATAAAAAGTAATTTTGTCAGTCCAAATATTTGTTTTTATTTATTTGATGTTATATTTATGATAAGTGGTGTCTTTGTTGTTATGTTGATGATGTGGCATTGAGAGCAGCGTATCATGGACTGGTGGGCATTGATACGATATGGGATAATATTTTGGGGATCAGCGACGGATGTGAATATCATATTCGTATTAGAAAAGAGAGCAATCAGAACTGTGACGAAAGTGCGAAGCGGAACCGGATGCTGTGAAATTTTCAAGCAAGAACGAATATTAACACTACCATCAATATGTATATCTTCGAACTCCGAATTTTTACTTTATCATACTCAGTATGTAAAGTATTGTAATCATGCCGAAAAAAAAATTGAGGTTTTACCGGAAATAGGTCTTTATGGGTCCCCTGAACATTTTTGACCAAGGTACAAAAAAATCTGATGTGGCCAGGCACATGACTTTATCATACAAAATATAAAATTAATAGTTTAGCTGCATGATAATCTATTTGATTAAGATAAATCGTATCTCATTAAAATTAAACTAGTTAGCCAGGATGTGACAAATATTTTGATAGTCAATAGTATCAATAATAGGAATTGTCAAAGCATCAGCATTTGACACGACCTACTGTCATCAGAATAATAGTTATTTGTCTCACAAGTGCCGAAAGTACGGAAATGGTACGGAATACCGCGACGAGCGGTGATGCGGCGCGTCACCGATGGCGGAGCGTCGCCGTCCATGTGAGCGAGTCGCGCTATGTGGTTTTCGGCAGGAGTGACATCAACGTTTTTTGTGTTGCTATTTGAGAAATGCGTATTTAAAAAAAATCAAAAATGGTTATATTTCTGTATAGGAAATGTTTGGTTGATACCACTTCTACGAAACGTCAAGTTTAAAAAGCTAATTCAAATTCTGACAGATTTATATTCGTTCATGACACTGTAGATGTCACATCCGCACCGACATACTAAAATATAGCTACACTCATGGCTATACCTTATTTACAAATTTCTCAATTTATCGTTTTTACAATTAGATATAACAACGGGTCGATATTTCTTATCAACAAACAATCAAATTGGTGATCTTATTTTCTTTGAATTTTGTATTTTGTACTTTGCCGCACTAGAGCGGCAACGTTCCATAGCGGTTCTCCAACCTCTGATGAAATCAGCTGTTTTCGAGTGTGACAGCTATATACATTTCTGTGGTGACAGCACTAAAAAATATTTGTCAAATCCAGGCTACTTATGTATTTTCATATCAATGCAGATGCGACCGATCTCGATCAAATAGAATTTTCTCCTGCAGCTAAACTATTAATTTTACCAAAAAATGTTATAGACATAAATTATACAAAATTTCCTCTACTTTAATTTATTATTTATCTATTTTGACGAAATTACAGAAATGACGGCTTCTTTGCAAAATCGTTGAAAAATGCTAAGAGTAAATAGCCAGTTCCTTTGGACCCTTTTGAACCAAAAGCTTTTCAGCTCTAAGTTTAGTCATGAAACTTCTAAATCTGAACTTTCGTCCCTATACCTTTAGTAGTTTCGCCGGAATCGTCGTCACAAAAATCTGGTACACACATACACACATACACACACACACACACACACACACACACACACACACACACACACACACACACACACACACACACACACACACAGACATTTTTTTGTACCTTGGTCAAAAATGTTCAGGGGACTCAAAAAGACCTATTTCCGCTAAAATCTCAATTTTTTTTTTCGGCACGATTACAATACTTTACCATACTGCGTATGATAAAGTAAAAATGTCTGTGTGTGTGTGTGTGCGTGTGTAAACGATTTTTGTGACGACGATTCCGGAGAAACTACTAAAGGTATCGGGACGAAAGTGCGTATTTAGTAGTTTTATGACCAAACTTAGAACTGAAAAACTTTTGGTTCAAAATGGTCCAAAGGAACTGGCTATTTACTCTTAGTATTTTTCAACGATTTTCGTCATTTCTGTAATTTCGTCAAAATAGATAAATAATAAATTAAAGTAGACGAAATTTTGAATAATTTATGCCTATGACATTTTTTGGTAAAATTAATAGTTTAGCTGCAAGAGCAAATTCTATTTGAGCGAGATCGGTCGCATGCATTGATATGAAACTACATAGTAGCCAGGATTTTGACAAATATTTTTTTGTGGTGTCACACTCGGAAACAGCTGATTTCATCAGAGGTTGTAGAACCGCTATGGAACGTTACCGTTCTAGTGCGGCAAATTACAAAATTCAAATTTCAAATGAAATTATATCACCAATTTGATTGTTTGTTGATAAGAAATATCAACCCGTTTATATCTAATTCTAAAAACGATAAATTGAGTAGAAAAGTATTGCGATGACTGTAGTTTTATTTTAGTATCTTGGTACGGATGTGACATCTACAGTGTCATAAACAAATATAAATCTGTCAGAATTTGAATTAGCTTTTTAAACTTGACGTTTTGTCAAAGTGGTACCAACCTAACATTTTCTATACAGAAATATAACCATTTATAATTTATTTTATTTTAAATACATGTTTCTCAAAAAGCAACACAATAAACGTTGATGTCTCTCCTGCCAAAAACTAGATAGCGCGACGCGCTCACGTGGTACGGCGACGCTCCGCCTTCGGTGACGCGCCGCATCACCGCTCGTCGCGCTATTCCGTACTTTCGGTACTTGTGACATAAATAACTATTATTCTAATGACGTAGTGTAGGTAGTGTCAAATGCTGATGCTTTGACAATACCTACGATTTATCTCAATAAAATCGATTCTCAAGCAGCTAAACTATTAATTTTATATATTGTATGATAAAGTCATGTGCCTGGCCACATCAGATTTTTTTGTTTAGCCATGCTAAAGAATTCCGTGGATGAAGATTTGGTTGACGCTTTGTGATATATTTCGTTTATTTCTTATTTTGTATTATGTAATACCAGGTTTGACGTAATCTATACTTTTGTAGTACAACACAAAAATGTTCCGAATAGACTAAAAAAGTTTACATTAAACCAATGAATATCCTGTGCAAAAGAGTGCTTTGAAACTCACTCCTGTAACAGGGGGTTATTCACACGAATACATTAAATTTACAAATTGTTTGCTACGTTACAAGAGCAAACAGCAAAAATTGCCGCTTTAATAAACATTGTTTGTTATAAACTATGTACATACGTGCATACGGATGTAAACATTTATTTAAAGTGGTTCAAATAATTTTACGTCAGCAATTATTGCAATTATTCCGCCAGTGTAAATTTTTGGGAATGGAACAATTTTAACGCTTCATTTATCTTCAATCATCCATAAATATATTCCATTATTTTTAAATAAACCGTTGTTAAATGTCAGCTATTATTCATTATCCGCTGTTATGTAAATTTGAATTAATTTGAAAAAGATCCAAATTCGAATATTTACGCTCCATACTGGATTCAACTTCCTATTCATTATTAAATTGAAGTTTGAAGTCATATCATACTTAACAAAAGAGCAACAATATTAATACTTTCTAACTTAATATAGTATACCATTGTATGCTTTCATACTTAACTGTTTTAACTATCTGTTTTAATAATATGGAATATAAATTTGATCTGTTTCAAGTTGAAGTTATACTACGTCCCACAACTGGTGATTAAAGATATTCGAAGGGGTTATAACTCGTAAACCTGGGCCAGATTACGTGGGCTGATCTCGTAAGATGGAAAACGTACTACTATTCGGTGTGATAACTAGCTCATAACCGGGTTAGTGTCTTACATTTGCAACAATGTGCAAAGACCTGCGGTACGGTGGTGGCTTCGGAGTTATTACTTCATTATAGCGCTAAATTGGGATATAAAATTGAGCCGTAACGTCTTGTATAGACAAATTCGATTACTAGATAACATTAAACAGTGATAATTAAGTAGTTATTGCCAATTATAGAATCATTGTTTGATTTATCTGATATAATTTTATAAATTTTAAAGATCCCTTTGAATGAATCGGTACCATAATTTTCGATGCATTCAGCTGTCCATTCACACTGTCTATTCTTGTTTAGATTTTGCAATAATTGTGGTTTGTTGCTGGAAACCTTAGTAGACACCCACGTCAAAAAAGAAATGAAACTAAATCAACACAAAACAAAAGGGAAACTGATGACATACTTTTATCGTTACGTTTTTGACATATGTGAAAAACTTAAGATCATACTGAGCAAAAGGGCTTACAAAAACATAATATCAGCATTCGCAGCCAGTTAATGTAATTCTTGAACAAATTTTGTAAATAAAAAAAAACTTGAGTACTTACGCGCTGTGTACTTTAAAAGTAAATTTGGCATATTTATAAAGCTTACGCCGGAAATATTACAATAGTCATAACCTAAAAACGTTTGCCGGATAACATTTTATCATTTCAAAAAGCCCCCCCAACTATCTACTATTGTTTATTTTGTAAAGTGTACGTTCCATAGTTTTCAAAATTTTAGAACCCTGGCGAGCAAGTTTCTCCCAATTTATTTTGTTTTTTATTGTTTTGTTAAAATAGTTTTGCTTCATAAATTTATTCCTGTTTTTAACTGCTAATTTAGTACCCTAGTTATATATAATAACCATTGTATTAGAAAAATTATGTTTTACTACGCTCTTTTGTTACTACATTATTTGTTTTTTTATATGCATATTTCTCAGTCTGAAAATACACACACCCAGGAATTTTGTCGAACTGAGCGGATTCCATCCCTCCTTGGAGTTCTTTAACGTGCACACCCATCATGAGAGCATACGGGACTACCTTGTATTTTTATAAGGCTATACCTCCCCATCCTATGAAAGACCCAAAATACCAGGAGCGTCGATTTTAGCCCGAACCTCCCCGTAAATAGCAACCGCTCTATCATATATAAACGAGTGATCATTAAAAAATAAGCAGGTTAATAAACTCCTAATATTAGCTACTGATACCAGGAAAATACAGAAACTTGGTTACCTAATAATTTTGAGATTCTTAAAAAAATTCTAGCCCGTAAACTGCATGCAAACACACCACTAACGTCTCTTACCAATCCTGGTTTTCTCGGTGCAAAAAACAATACATTTTTTATGAAATTCACGGAAAGAGTGTGAATAATGAAGGTCATATATCCTTAGAATATAAATTCTTCTTTAAAGACAAAGAAACACACTTGTACTGTGTTTGTTAAAGGTACGTGTACATCTATAAAAGTTCCGTAGAAACACTTGTATAACCATTTTACAAAATAATTTAAAAAAAAACGTGCCAATAACAATTGGTTATTTATGAGAGAAGTTTTATGTAGAAGTTCATGACGAAGGTTATGAAAAAAAGCTTACGAAAATGTTTATGAGGAAATTTATGAACAGGTTTATGATTATGACGAAAAACATTTGGCTCAAAACTTGCTGTTTTGGCAGACATGATAATAAATTTGTATTAAGAGATCCCCTTTAAAATAAGAATAGGGTTATTCTTAGGGTCTATTACGGTATGTGTTCATATTTCGTAAATATGAATGAAGAATGATTTTAAATCACCATAAGTATAGAACACACAGTAGAACGAATTAACCTACAGTTTCGTTATATAAATAAAAAATACACTAGTTTGCACTTATTGTAGGATATATTTATGATTCCACTCTTTATCAACAAATTCCACTTATATTTAGCTTCTAATAACTGCTAATTGTTTATATTTCTTATTTAACTAGTTTTGCAAAAAAAAAGTATCCTTGCGTTTAAACGCAATACGAACTTTCAACAAAGTTTTTGGCTGTTATTTATTTATATAAAGTTACATGCAATGCAGCAAACTAATGATAAATACTTTGCCTACATTGGCCAAAAAGTTACAAATTAATGACAAATATTCGCTTTCTAAACTTGGAAATTCTATTAAATGCATGGAGTTGGTGCATGTGCGGCTCTCTGTTACCGTACTAACTTAAAATCACTTAGACGGCGCAGCTACAATTACACTATGGTCTAGGAATACCAAATTGTTAGCCAAATTTTTGTTTTTTGAATTCATTTCAATAATTTAATAAGCGACCTCGAAAACCCCCAAAAGGCCACGTTTCAAGTTAAGTTTTAGTCGTCAGCCATATTAGATCCGCCACTATGTTTTCGGAAGTTTTGATTTAAAATTCGTAAGCAGCGACCTCAAAACCCTTTAGATGCCAAGTTTCAGGATATTGGCCAAATTTTCGCGAATTTAGATGGTTTGATTATGATAAAATTGTAACTAAAATTTTCGTAGCTGTCGTAGCTGTCACTGTACTTAAGTTTTTTGGCAACCATTTAAATACATGTCGCTTCAGCCAAATTCATGTCGCTGCCAAACAAGCATTAAACATACATCGCTAATTTCGATGTGTGGGAGTTTAATGTTATCTTATCTGGCGTTTCTGCCGATTTGCTACCACACTTTGGAACACAACAAGCTTTATTCATACATCGCACCGATCTCATGTAATCTCTAATCTTAATAACAATGTGGCCGCCAGCCTGAGCCCTGGCCTGAGCTGCAAGCACAATAACGGAACATAACAACGTTCGAAACGAAGCAACGCACAGTGGATGAACATGCGAATCTAGCCGTTCAAAATTATTTTAGCGCAATGGGCCAATTTTACCCAAAGTGACATGACCAAATTCTTAGATAACCAATTGACTTAAACCAATCAGTTTGCCCCCCTGGTAAATTTAGATAACGTACACTAAGGGGCTAAAGGCCGATTTTGACTGTGGTGTTGAACAATTTGTTACTAAGTGATTGTGAATGTTGTTGGTGTAAACTTTAATATGGCCTGATTATCTGAGGATGAGACTTGATTTTATATTAAATATTCATTAATAAAAATTTGGAAATTTAATTAAGCTTACAGTTTTTTGCCATAACTAGAAGCAAATTTTGCATGTCCTGATTGCTTACTTACTTAGTTACATGACCACGTAGATATGATTGTCATAATATAATCATATTTGCTTTAAATATTTTTTAGTGTTGGGTGGTGGAATCGCTTATTGGCTTATTAATCGCTTATTGGAATCGCTTATTCTCAGAAAAGTAATTTACGTAACATATAATACCTGATGGAACAGTTTTGATTTCCACAGTACATCGAAAGTAGTGATAACTATGTACATGGGGGTGGAATTTATAACCAGAACCTAGGTCGTGTGTAGTATCATTGGATAGGTATTTTAATAAGAACCTATATTTGGTAATCAGTTATGGCATAGCTGCATTAACTGTAAACGTGACAATAATTACAGGTAATAGTTTTGTATTTAGTTAGTAGAGAAGACAAGTGATATTATATCGATAGTCAATGATTTAGCGCAACTCATTATGGCGAGTATAAGCCCTTTAAGTTAGTTTTGGACAGTCAACTGTCAAAGAATATCATTTTCCATAAATTGGAATCATATGGTTTATTTCGTTCCGTTACCGTTAACGAAAGATTTTAATTTTTAAATATCTATCCAATGATACCACTCACGACCTAGGTTTTATTTTGAAATTCTAAAACTGCGTGCAGTTATGACTACTTCCGGCACGTTCCGGAAACGAAAATTTCCTTCAGTTTTCAGAAGTCTTCAGGAGGGTTTATATATACCAGGAAATACGCCTTACATAAAACTGGCAATATTTACAGATATAATGAACATTATACGATCCCATTGGTATTTAAACATTTTTTAAAACATTTTTTATGTATTTGCAGGTGTAATATTATCATATACACATGGTTTCAGGATTTTTACACAAACTTTGTTTCTCAATTTCAACCCAGTCAAAAACAACCGCATTGTTACTTAAATTTTTTCAACTATTTTTCTTATATTTATAGGTGCAGTATTATTATACTCACTAGTTTTCAGAACTAAATTTGTATCTAAACCACCCCCAAAACCCACCCCATAAGTGCTAGATTTTTTTACTATTTTGCTGTATTTGCAGTTATAAAATTATCATACTGACAAGATTTCAGAATGTTGACGCCAAATATATGTTTCAACCCCCTTAAAACGTCTCCTATACGGCTGAAATTTTTTCATTATTTTTCTGCGCATCTAGCAACTATTTGAAGTGCATTTACAAAAAAATATGATCAGCTAAAACTGCAAAATGAACCACTGTGCAAAGTTATCAAATAACTCATTATATATGCTTTTCAAATTTCGTTTTGACTTAAATAAATGTAAAGTTTGACATTTTATTTGTAAAAGGATGCATAATGTAGCACCCTATTATGTAGATAGGTAGGTACATAGTTTTTCCACAATCCAGTTGGGGGCTGTAAAAAAATAAAAGCGTTGCTTTTAAAACAAACTCATCATTTCTAAAATGCACGTGAGCGCTGTAGGCAGTAGTATTATCATATATTATAATTTCAGAAAAAGCATTCAGTCAAGGAAATTGTCCCGGAAATTTTCAACTTTAGTACTAAAAATAAAATGAAATAGAAAAAGAATTATCTACCGCCAATGACCTACAAATTCGTTTTACATTAAACAAAAAGTTCAAATTACAACTGTCGACAACAGCGATAAAAACTTACTCCGCGTAAAGATACGTATGTCAGTCTACCAACTAAGTATATAAGTAAGTTAAACACACAGTAATTCAGTTACAACTGGTGCCCAACTGACCAGAAAACAGTCGAAGAGACAAGATTACAATTCGATTCCGGGTACTTCTTCGTTTCCGTCTTCATGGCTCGGTGAGATATCGAGTGATCCGCGACGGCATAAAACGACCACCGAAAGAGAATTAAGCTGTCCGACCGGGCCGAAACAAAACGGGAAGCGGGACGTGTTGAACAGCATAAAGAGCTTTCAAAAGTTGGCGATAACAAAACTTCGGCTTTCGCGCGCACGTTTTCTCGCTTGTTTTTGATTAACGGGATTCCGCTCGAACTCCTTTTAACTTTTTATTTTTCGCCCACGATCCTCATTGCCTGCTTATAGCAGGACGACGACAGTGGCGTGCGTTGTTGTCGTCGTCGTCGTGCGTCTGACAATTTTCCGGTAGAAAAGAGGCTTGCATTATTGGTCCGTCAGACGCAGTGTTTCTCACTGGACAAAGAAATATAATAATAGATATACAGGCAATATCCTGTAACATAGGAAAGATACTAATAACAATAATAGTGGTTTATTGTTCAAGTTCAAGTTGTTACAAAAAGGAAATAAATCCATACAAAGTACAAAAAATAAATAAATAAATCAATCCATACAGAATACAATTAATGTTACTAGGGAATCTAAAAGTATATTAAGAAATAGGGTGGATATATAAATCTTTAATGAATAATGATAATAGTAATTTATAGATCTGCGTCTGAATAAGCGAACATGTTGAGACCTATTTGCTACGCCATATTTTTGTTTAACATAAAGTGCTAATAATATGTATTTTTATATTTGCATTTTAGTCCACTGGTGGAATTAAGTATGTTCTGATCCGTATTTCAGCAGTGTGTCGAGTAGCAGTGTACGAGTTTTTTGTTACACTGGTCGGCCGCTCGGCCGCTAAGTGCAAAAAATTGTCCGTTTACGCCGCATACTCGTATATCGGAAATGTATTATTTGCGAAACCTTGTGCGAATGCTTTGAATTGGCTTATAATGATTTATATATATATATATGTATATATTTCTATTTATTAGCTTAATATGTAATTAATTAATGTAATTCCTACATTGCAATGTAATTGTGTTTTTTTTTATTAAATATAATTTATTATATAACATGAAGTGAAAATCTCATTTCAAGATATTGCATAAAACACAACAAACTATACAAACTTATTGCATCTAGTGTTTTGCGTTAATAAATACAAAAATCAATTTCTTGTTGTGAATATTTTTACTGAGGGTTATTTCAGAACTAATATGATTAATATTTATTCACAAAATAGAAATAAATTAATAAAATTAAATTGCTTCAACGATATTTTACAGTGTTTAAGTTAATAATCAGAAAGGAGTATGAATTTTGTATAGCATGAATGTATCATTACAATTTTTGTATATTATTATTTTGTATTTACTTTACAGCAATATTTTTCAAATATCTGACAACTGAAAATAATGACAATTATGTATATCACTAATTTACAAAAATTGATAATAGCTTGTAGAAGCAAGCTCTAAGTTTTCGATGAATTTTGATGGAATGTAAATATGTAATAATTATTATTTAATAAAACAAATAAACCAAAATATACGACCAAATAACATTTAGACAACATAAAAATTATTATTGTTAAAATTAGTTCCCTCTCTGTCCAAAACTACTACAGATTTGAGATTTGAAACAAATCAATAAAATAATGCGAAGTTTTGATAAATTAGCTATAGTTTCCGATAAATTAATTACAATATTCAACAAATAACAAAATGACTTAGGAATACCTGCACTTTATAATTATGTATTGTATTATAACGTACATAATGTATTTCTAATAGAAAATATGAAATATTATTTTAAATTAACAAAAGGCTTCGTTTTTAAACATAATGAACGACTTGGCAACACCTGGAATATGACAACGTGCAATGCATCGGAATGGCATCGGATCGGCATTTTGCTTTTACAGTAATATTTTGGGTCACTGTCTAAGGAATTTTATGCAAATATTCCAAATGAATACAGAAGTTTGGTAATGGCAGATGACTTGACAGAAAGACATTAATCATTATTGACATAATAACCTAATTTTGTAAACCAATTTTCAATATTCTTAAGTAATTAGGTACTTAATTTTAAGACAAATTTTAATAATAATTTGAATTATAAATGAACAAATGAAGAAACCAAAATGTTTTTGTTTTCTAGAAAGTAGAAAGTAATAAGTTTCATAGGGTCTTATTGGTTTTCTCTGTTCCGTCAGAAGGTGGGGCCGTTTAAAATAACATATTGTTAATAATTCAAACGGCTGTAACTTTTTAATGAATTGAAAAAGTAATTTGCTTCCTAAAAATTTTTTTGCCGAAGAAACATGGGACAGCCTGTATATATTATTGCTATAATTTTAATTATTTTGGTTATCAAGCATGTATTAGATCTCATGATAATTTAAACATTAACTGTAAAGGAAATACAGATATATTTCTATTGTCCTTCATACAAAATACATGCTCCGTCCTAAATATAAACTTAAATTAAATTTAGAGAATTTATTTACATTTAGTGAATATATTTTAATATTACCATTCTGAAATGGCAACAAAATGATTTGTACATTTACTTACTTACTTACTTAAGCCCGTCATCCCACTGCTGGGCAAAGGCATTTACTTACGTAATTAATATGTGTATTAGATAAAACAAGTTTAAATAATGTGTCGTGATATTACCCAATATCTTAAAATGAGATTTTCGTATCATATTATCTAATTTCATGTTTATTAATATTATTGTATAAGTAATTCTATATTTAATTAAATTCACTACTCGTAAACTTAACTGTAGTGGTCATATTACATTTATTACATTGCAATGAAGGACATTAAGGAAAAGATCGGACACTCTCAAAATAAACTAAATCCCGTTACAACTTTTTGCGAAGCGCCCGGGTCGAATGAATATATAACCGAATATATAACCGACATACTATTTTTAAATCCTCCGATAGCGATACGAACATACTTATTTCCAAGACTGTACATATGTCGGCCATATTTTTGAATAGTTGTATTGCATATTTGACCTGTATAATACATCATGTGTATAATACATATTAACAGAAAGAAGTCCTTTTGAAGTACTTCAAGACACGGCAAAAATGTGCAAAACATAAAATGGTCAATATTTCAATATTTGTAAACGCTAGCAAATGCACCACCAATATACTTACCAGTTGATAAAACTGCAATAAAATTCTAAAATGCCCGTTTTGTTTTTACTGCGTTATACCCGCCGATCGATTATACCGTAACCAATAAGGTAAACATTGTTTTAACAGTCTTCGATACATTGTACGGGTCGTGTCGATCCACATCATCATGCAGAGAACTACTTTGCACAGGTGGATGGTACCAAATTGAGTGCCAGGAATTGAATAGTACTGGATGAAATTCAAGTTCCTGCCCCAGAAGTGAATAGGGTGGAGTGGAATAGGAAGGGGCTATGCAAGTGGATTGATTGTTCCGTAAAGTGCAGTAGGGTAAGCTTTCAAAGAAAATGTTAGCAATGAATTGCATATTGAGAAGGATTCTATTAAGGATTCATAGCGAGGTTTTGATTTGTTTTGAGAGAAGTAACACTTGTTGTGTTATTATTTTTGTATGATTTAGTTGTCATGTTGTTGTATTTGTTTCTACTTATTGGGATATTTCGTCTAGTGTCTCCTCATATAACCGACAGTTTTTTATGTACATATTTACTTGTCAGATGTAAGTATAAAACCACTGTGCAAAACTGTCTCCTATACAGTAAGGCGTCCAGTTTTCAAAAGTGACGCCATAGACCTTTTAATTATAGGTAGTGAGAACATTTTATGGCCTTACATTGATAAAATTTTGAGAAAAATTAGAAATGGAATGTGATGATGGATTTTGCGTTCTGGATTATTTTCTCTGAGAATCAAAAGCAATGACAGAAAGTGAGATGTTAGTTCGAATAAAATAGCTATGAGATCCATTTTATGCAATATAATTGTTTTTTATAGCGTTTAACTTTTAGGCAGCAGCATGTGTGTTTGAAATATGTATATGCAGGGATGTTAAATTACGGTAATTATTTGTATTCGTAAATTACCGTTAGATATAAAATTATTAATTTCAAATACACTAAATTCCAAAAAACGTACTTGATTTTGACCTAACTTTATTGTCTTATATTTTTTAAACCAGCTGGTCGAAGTCTTTAAAAAATTAAAGTGGTGGATTTTTTTATTGTATCTTGGATTGTAGTGGAAAAGCTAATACAATGTTTTTTCCTCATTTTTTACTCACCCGGTGTGTTAATCTAGTAATGGTATAGAAAGTGCTTACACACTATATGAAGGACGCATTCTTTTACAGGTATTTTGTTTTTTATTCATTGATTTATCCCTAAAATTGTCCGAATTACAGATTTTTTTAACCCTTGCATGTTACCAACTTTCTGAATTTATCGAGAAACAGTTGTCTAGTCATATAAACTAATAGAAATTTTTAAAAACAAATTCGTGTATTTGACGTAAGCCTGCAGGCGCAATTTAGACGTCTAGAATATGTTAATTTAATTGCTAGGCGACCTACAAGAACACCTAAATTATTGTCTGTACATCGTGCTGTTAAAAGAAATTTTGTTGAAAATTATGGAGAATTGACTATTCCTGAATGCTCGAATGTCTTGTTTACGGATGAGTCAAGGTTTTGCCTCCCTACACCATAACCGACCCACCATAATAACTTTTTCGTTCAGTTACAAATGAATGGAAAGATAGTCCCGTTCATGATTTGCCGGCGAGGGGTCGATGACTGCCTAAATTTACATTGTCATTTTACAGCAGCATAAGGACTTAGTGGGCAATAATATTATATTGATGCTGGATAATGCCCAACCACACACCAAAACAATATTGCAAAACTTCTCTGAAGTTACGGGTATCACTACATTACAGGGGCCTGCGAGAATACCCGATATGAACCCTATAGAATATTTGTGGCATGTATTAGGGAGAAGGGTGAGTTCTCTCGAGAGGCGCCAAGAAAGTCTTACAGAAATGGCTATACATTACTGGAAGAATGGGATCGTATACCAATAGAAGCGATAAGAAACCTAATTTCCAGTATGCCGCGTAGATAAGAAACTATTAAAGTTACTAGGGAAGTCAATACACGGTATTAAGCAGTTTTCCCAGTTTATAATTTTGTGTTTAATAAAAACACTTTTAAAAATGTGTATCACTTTATTTCACTAGAAAGTTCTTTATCGATAAATTGAAAAAGTTGGTTAATACAAGGTTTCAGAAAAAGCTGTAATTAGGACAATTTGAGATAAATCAAGGAATAAAGAACAAAATGTTCGTAAAAGAAGCGTCTTTCATATAGAGTGTCAGAACTTTGTATACCATTGTTTGATTAATACACAGGGAGAGTCAAAAATGAGGGAAAAACATGGTTCAAGTTTCTCCACTACTATCCAGGATACACTGAAAAAACTTGCTTCCTTTTAATAGTTTTTTAAAATCAAAGAAATTTCCTACATTAAATAAAAAACGCAGGCTTAAAAAACATAGGACACTAACGTTACTTCAAAAATAAAGTGCGTCGTTTTTTTTGAACTGGGTGTATTAAATTACCACATAATTAAAATTCCAAAATATTAAATTGCTGATTACAGTAAGTTATGTCAATAAAATGTAGGGTACAACCTTAATTAATACATTTGGTAGATAACCACCAATCGCTCATGCTTTTCCTGATTTTAAAGTAGTAATTTACTATTAAAATGAACACCAACGCTACTATAGACATACTATTTATACCAGACGTGTATAACAGGACAGTCTGACAGCATAATAATAGGATAAACTACTTTAATTCACACACAAACAAAAAAATTCACAAAATCAATGTTCGGATTCCAAACCATGATCATTTATTTATTCGGATCACTGGAACATTTGTTTAAATTGTCAATTCCAAAGTTTAATTGGCAAACGGCATCTGATTAAAAATTTTCGTTAGTGGCTCCGCTGAATTGATTTTCCCCTTTCCAACCTCTATTCACTCAATAAAAAAAGATTAGCTATATTTTCTCTAATAATATCATTCGGCAGGTGAATTGAGGCGTGTAAAGAAGCTTTGATAATGAGAAAAAAATATTTAATAATAATAATAGGTTTTATTCTTATACATCCATATACACAATCCAATATACATACATTATACATTAGTATACACATTTGTATACAGTTTCTTCTTTGGAGATGGTATCAAAAACTTTTATAAGGTCGATGAATATGCAAGTTGTCTTTTCTTTCCGGTTCATCCTTTGTTTCATGTCGCCTAATAAGTCTAAATGTAAATGTACCGGTGCTAAAAAACAACAATGAAATAAATTTTAGTGTTATTTAATATAGGTTAATAAATTATTTGAAATTATTATGAATATTGCTACAAAAGCTGTACATTACCGTACATTAATTACAATCAATGTTGTTTTCTGTAAAGCTGTAAACAGTTATTTGTGTTCCCTATTTTTATATTATTATTATGAACCATAATTTGTTATTCACATTTACACTACAAATAATGTTTTAAATTAATATTTTAAACAATATATCAAAAGTGTCCCCGATACCACAGATGCAAGAATATATGTAGCTGCAAATAACTCCAAAATTTCAGTTTTTTTTTATTTTGTACACTTTCAGAGTAACGGTATCACTTTTGTGCATATACAGAGTTGAAATAGTTATTGCTATCATAACTTGAAAACAGTGTTAAGCTTTTAGATGACATTAATATTCCGTCGCCTCCGCCATTTTGCAAAAACATTGCTGCACTAAATTAAGTAGCTAAGATCGGCTTTAAATACCACAATATACTTAATATTATCCAAAATTGATACGAAAACAACAACATCAACCACTAGAACCCGTAACTAAAAGTCTTCCAATAAATAATTATTCAAGAGATTCACGTTCGCTCACAAGTTCTCGTTTGAGTTGTTTGAGTTAATAAACCCTTGAGACTAATTTGTAATTCAGCATTGTGTGTACATCGCGCCCCACCTCGCCTCCTGTCATCGGCGGGTGTACCAACGGTCGGAGATCATGTGCGTGCGTGCTCGGATCCGCTTGTTTGCACATGTTTGCTCTAGGTGGTTACAAATCTGCGTCATGGCTCGAGTCCGCTTCCATTATGGCGACTTATCCGGACATTAGCTAGCCCACGGATAGAATCCGGGACAGGACGGGACGTGCGTTCTTTACCTGGTATTAAAGCATCAAGTGTCACGCGACCGAGCTTAACTGTGAATAATGGAAAGCGGCCGCGTGACTAACGTTGATTTTCAGTGCCCACGGTATCAAAAATTGCGTAGGATACGACGTGGTAAATATGCAAATGGGCTGCCGGGAAGATTTACCGGAGATTTACCTTGTTATAATAAATTTTAAGGCGTTCCTGGGGATTATAATAAATTATGTAGACGTTTCTTATACTTCGTTGGAACGTTTTTGTTTAATTATTGTAAACGACGTCGGTGGACGTTATATGTTACACCCTAATGAATGCTATAAACTGTAGATGGCCTATTATCTTTTAGATGAAAGGCAACATTAATTTTTGTGAAATTTATAATACACCAACGCGTCCGAGGTCTGGCAATGACCTCTGGCCTCAAAACTTGAAGTTATGCATAATCCTTCTGCTGTAGAAGAAACTTTAACCTACATTAATATTCTCGAAAAAGATGCCTCAATTCTTTTGTAAAATATATTAAATTTCTTATCATCATCAGCCTAAATCTACAATCAGAAAAGTGTTGTGTGTAATCAATAATTTAACAGTTAAACTGTTAATTTACTGTCAGGTAATTAAAAGCACAAACGAAGTACGTCTACCATGTGTGAATGGCGACGAAACAATTGATTGACATACGGCTGGAAGTTAGCAAGAGGGATAGCGAAAATTAGCTAAAATGAATAAGTTTTAAAATTATTCTAATGTAAACATGAATACTGGTTTTTGTTGGAAGCCCAATTGATCACTTAATAAAGTTATATTGTGGTTTCTAATATATTTTTCTATCTCGAGTTGTTCTAATAGGTCTAATTTGTAGCTTTTACTACATTCCTAAAGAAGTGTTAGTTAATTGCATTTTATACAATGACCTGTTGAAATTTTGTACGGATAAATGTTAGAAGAAGTTCTGAATTTGTGTTCCGCTATCCGTTTTGACAACCTCCTTCCGGTTTGAGCTACATAAACAGCATCGCAATTAGAGCATTTGACTGAGACTCATCCATAACTGACTGAGGGTTTTTGACATATGAAAGTAATTTATAGATAGTATTATTGCTTTTAAAAGAGTGATAAATTGTTTTGTCGTCATTCACACATGGCACACTTACTTCGCTTGTGTTTTTAATTGCGTGACCGTGAGTTATTGTTTATTTACTTTCGTACCAATACTTTTATGATTGTAGACTTAGGTTGATGATGTTGTAACCAACGAAACCGTTACCTAACAAATTTAATATATTTTAGAAAGGATTACAGGCATATTTTTCGAGAATACTAATCTATATACCTTTGTCGACAGACTCATTCCAAAATATAACCTACATGTTAGTTTTCGACCCAAATTTTCCAGTTGTACAGTAACTGCTTGTATGTAGCCCATTATTTCTTGAAAGTCAGAACCAATTTAGTAAATGATTCCGGTATATAAAATAAATATTATTTAAAGGAGACTTTAAGAAACAAACCGATCGAGCAAAGGCAAGAAAAGCAAAAACTTTTCTGTTGAGTTTGTAATTTTCAGCATGTCATATTGTCCGAAACTGTATCAAGGTGCGTCCAAATCAATAATCATGATTCGAGTTTTAACATATTTTCTACATTATCCCCGTTGATTTGGCTGTTTGACCTATTTTGGTCTCCACCATACGTACTACATTTTATTGTTTTTTCAAAAAGTTACGTTGTCTATTGTACACGAAGTGGATTGTACATCACCCTTCGTGTTCATGGTTCTATTTAGTTTATAGGGTACTACCACCAGTAAAACTAACAACTTTCAAAAAAGGAAAAAGTTGTCCGAAAAATACATAAAAGAAATATTCTTACAGTTGTTCACATGTGTCAAACTGCCAACCTCTTGCTTTTTTTAAGTCTGTTAAATGTGATTTTAAATACTATATATTATGTCTACGAAGATGATGAAATATAAATATAGATATTTTCCCTATACTTGAAGGAGGTTATGGTCTGATTTGGGCTCAGTGATATGGGTTACATAAATACATACTTTCCGTAAATATATGTAGTGTGGAAAATGGCCACAATCTTACTGAATGCTGTTGTCAACGACCAGTATAACACAAAAACAAAGCTATCTAGGAATTTTACGGCAAAAATTACTTTACGTATGTGTAGAGGAATCACTGATTTGTCGTAATTTTTATGAACTAGCCTTTTGGCATACCGATTCCGAATTGTATTGGTCCAAGGAACGTTTGCTAACCAAAATTGAGTTTTCTATAATTTCTAGTTCTCCCCCACCTGCAGGATGAAGCACGTTTGATGTTTGACCAGCAGTTAATTGTCTACAACGACAATTCTGGCTCATACAATAGAGGCAAATGTTCACTCTCAATACTACAAAATATGTTTCGGAAAAACTATTTCGACTCAAAGAATATTATTAATTTTTAAAAAACTTGTAGTTTCGGCTCTAAATCTACAGAATCTTTTTAGGATTTGCTTTAAATTAAAGAAACATATCTGTAAAGCAATGCAATAACAATTTCAAAATTCCAGGAACAATAAAGAAGTTTATTATTTGTTTTATCGATTCGAGTAGACCTATGGCGTTACGTTTAAAATAAGGAATACAAAATAACGGATATAAGAAACACAAGAAAGTCTCACGAGAAATCCGGCAAACACTAAACGTGATCTCCAAAATCGGATTTTGCGAAACAACTTTTTTCCGGTTTATTGCCCGATGATCGAAAACCCTGAACGATCGGTCCCTTTTTTTCTACGATTTCCGGATGACGGTTCCATTACTACCGAATAGCGTGCGAATTTATGTGATTCGCTGTGTTTCGAAATATTTCCAAAGTGATTTCACGAATCGCACTGTCATCGCTGAGCTCTCGGGATCGTCGATCGGGAAAAAGGGGTGGATTTTTATCTACCCTCCATCCAGCTGGTGGAACTCTATTGTTCGGATACATATGTAGGCAGCGGGCGATTCAGTTGGCAAACATAATAGCCATACATTTTATGCCATTCGAATTGAGTAGAATCGGAGATAGATGGCGGTACGCATTATATTCGCGTTGAAATTTAGCGCCACATAAATTTCACGGCAGTCGCGAGGCGAATGACATATTTCACTTCTGGAAATTTCATTTAGTTTAGGCTTGAGGTCGCTTGGAAGATTACGGGGCTTAGGATAATCTTTAAAAATGCCATCCGGAGGGGTTTTTATTATAAGCAGTGGGAAATAAGACAAAAATATACATTCTTCATCCTCAAAATATGCTGGCGTTATTTGTTATATTCTGAAATATATCTATACAGGGTGAGTCACTAGTGTCGCGAGCATTTATGTTTAGAGAATGAAAGTAGTTTTTAATACAAAAGTTGTTAGGCCTACCATTTTCTACAACGGCAATTTATTTGCTCTTATACTGTATTGTATCAGGTAATATTGACGTAAAGCCAATAGTTTCTGCGATATACAATTTTCTATTTAAGAAATTGCCGTCGAAAGCCTTTTTCGAAAACTTTGTAATAACGATGTTTTTGCAGATATTTTCTAAAACTTTGTCACAAAATATCCGAAATTCACAGGGAGGTGATAGTACCAAAAGAAATTTGATACGCTGTGCATCCTGGGACCAAGTCAATTTTGATATTCTTCAAATGGATTTTTCATGAGTTTTTTAAATGGAATGCCCTGTATATCATTTGCTGGTTATATTTCCCATTTAGTTTTATTTAATTTAGTTGAAGTGTGGCATGTACTCGTGATATTTGGAATTTAAAGACAATATATGTATAATAAAGTATCCCATATCGTGCTTTAATATTACACCTTGTATAATTTTGTTCCTCATTTCATGAGTTTTGTTGTAAAAAGAACATTGAGACGAAAAAATATTAGTTTTGTTGAATTTAAAAATGGCAAACTTGCTCAAAATACATTGGACAGGAAGGAAAATTGAATTTTCCTTTTATTAAAGTTACGTAATATGGTTAATTAATATAACTTGAGACAAATCTAAAATATTCTGCTAAAAAATAACCAAATAAACAAATAATTAAGAGAAAACAACAAATAACATTTATTATACTCTTTTTTTAACTTGATAAACATTAACTTTAAACTAGTAACAACTGTAACTATTAAAGATAAAACACAAAAATTTATTCCTTTTCAAGGTATTCAAAATGTCATCCATTTTGCATTCTACCAACATTGAGCAGATTGGTAAAAGTATTTCTTAACATGTGTCTCTTGTTTTCTTTGACGCCAGCAAAATCATTTCAAATTCTAAACTTCATATCTTCATGTGTGGCGCCTGGTTTTTTTTTGTCTAAATTTACGAGCGAGACATCTGACGCCTGTACCAGAAGGCAGCTGCCTTCTCAGGAGTTTTCTTATCAGTATAGCTGGAACAATTATACAGTATGTAAAACCCCAGTGTGAGTTATATTTACATCCACCCTGGCCTGGACCTGTCTGATGACGAGCTACGTAACCATATACAGGGGTTCCATTTCAAAAACTCAGAAAAAGCCATTTAAAAATATCAAAATTGACCACGTGCTAGGAGCACCGGTTAGTTTCTGACAGTTGTCAATAGTAGTAGTAGTAGTAGTTGTTGTAAAATATCTGCAAAAATTGTCGTTATTATGTAGTTTTAAAAAACGCACTGCAACGGCTATTGTTTTTAATAAAACAATGATTATTGCAGTAACAATTAGCTTTAAGTCAATATCACCTAATACAATTGGAAAGACAATTTTCTTCGCTATCACCATATATTATAATATACAGGGCATTTAATTTAAATAACTATATCACTTTTATACCACGCCTAAACGCAACACATAGTATAAATAAAAATAATTTTACGTTGTAGAAAATAATAGGCCAAACAATTTTTTAATTAAATTTTTTTTTCCTTCTCTAAAGATAAATAAATGCTGTATCTATCACCGCGACTTTGTATATAGTTAAAGGCGACAATATCAACTGGACTTCACTCAGTTATAAATAGAGAATATTTAAGAAAAAGAATACTAAATTTAAAATTTTACGGTTCCTCGAGTATGAAACGCACAATATTATGCCGACAATAATACCATTACTTATTTATCTACTAAACTATTATTGGGGGTTTGTTTCTGTATACAGTATAACTACCTAGCTAAAAAGTCACAAAAACGACACCATTCTTAACAAAAAGTCATCATACTCATCATTCAGGGAAAATAATTAATTATTGAAATGTAAATCTTTCTCGGAAAAGTACACGTAAAAAGAAGCTGCAGATAGAAAGACGAAAGTTCAGGATAATTCCTAATTCATACTTTATTTGCGTAGAGCATAAAAATACATAGTTAACGTATCTTAATTTTAATTTAAAATTTCTCATTAATATACACATATACATACATATGAAATATGAAACATATGAAAACATCTGACAAGTAAATAAAGGCAAGAAAAAAGTTATATTGCAGAATTTTAATACCATACAATTGGGACTTATTTACCTCTTTTGTCTGAAAATGCATGTTGCCGCATGGCCTTCGATTCAGGAATTTGTCATACTACAGGTAAGCTAGTAAAAGTAGCGTAACAATATCTAACGTTTCCAAATTTAAATTATATTTTCTATATTATTATGTTTTCTGTTTGAATACATAATTCATTGTTGTTTCTCATTTAATATTGAAAATCGTTATTGTTTTCGTGGTTGTTTAGTCAGAAATTTGTACCTCGAGGAAAGCAAGTAATTTATATATATATATATATATATATATATATATATATATATATATATATATATATATATATATATATATATATATATATATATATATATATATATATACTTGTTTTGTAGTGAAATCATGTTGGCATTTAGCGTTAAAATTAGGTTCTGAGCAAGTTTTTCAAATAACTTTTTCCGATATCTCCAATCCATCGCAAAATGTCGATAATTGGGAATATTTGCGAATTATGCTATTAAAAGAAGCACCAATACAACTCATGGAATCTCTACCTATACATATAATGAGACCTTTCAAATAAAAATTTAACCGACTTCCACCAAGAGCACTAAAATGCACTTTTATGTTTCGTACATACTTTTCAGGTAGTCAGTTAATGCCCTATACCGGGTGGTCGTTTTAACTTGAGACTCCTAAATATCTCGTGAAATATGCATGGTACGACAAAAGTGTCTTAACTAAACTTGTAGGAGTCAAAGGGGGAAATGAGATGACGATATCAGTTTTATTGCAGATGGCGCTGCAATCGGTGAAAATGACGCTTACTTAATTTTTTTAAATGGGAATACCCAAATTTTTTATCAAATTATGATTTTACGCTAAATAAGATGAATCTTTTGTCTGAACCTTTTTTTCGTACGATGCATTTTTTCGTGCGTAAACAAACCCTATGCGCATGACGGCGCAACGCGCGAGAAACCAAAACGTGTCCCGGTTACGCACATACCTTCCTACGTTGTACCATGAGTGTCTACTAAGTCGACGCTTTGACTGCCAGACGGCGAGCGCTTCCCATGCAGTGGCAGCGGTCGTAACTACCGCAGCCGCCACAAACTTCCATCGTCAATAACTTTTAAGAGATGCATCGTACGAAAAAAAATTTTAGACAAAAGATTGTTATTTTTTAGCGTAAAATCATAATTTAATAAAAAATTTGGGTATTCCCATTTAAAAAAATGAAGTTAGCCTCATTTTCACCGATTGCAGCGCCATCTGGAACGAAACTGATATCGTCATCTCATTTCCCCCTTTAGTCCTACAAGTTTATTAAAGACACTTTTGTCGTACCATGCATATTTCACGAGATATTTAGCAGTCTCAAGTTAAAACGACCACCCGGTATAGGAGTGTTCACATCAAAATGCATAGTTTGCGATTTAAAGTTTCCACATTTCCTACATTACCTCCGAAACGGATTATTTTAGGACCCATGCTGATTAGAAATTAAATTAGTCTTAAAACGTTACCTTGTCCATTTCCTGAGTCCATCAAATTCCGACTTCATGGTTAGATTTCTATATTTATGGTTACACCCAGTGAAAAACCATGTTTCAAACGCGTCCAGAATAATCCAATTCGGTCCAAGCATTGGATTTAGCCCAGTGTGTTTAATTTTTAGACCCTTTTAGATCCTTTTAAATATTTCCTTACAGTAATTTTATCGTGTTATCGTCGTTCAATTCATCGTTTGGATTTTTCGTTTAAAATTTTACCCGCCAAGCTGTTCACTCACTGGCGCGTAAATCGTTCTAAAGTTGTAAAGTTGTATAGATAATTACGGATAGGAAGGAAGTTGGCAAAACGGATGGCAAAACATAAATATAAAACTTCTTCTAACATTTATCAACATAAAATTTTAACAGTTCATTGTATAAAATACAATGAACCTACACTACCTCACAAATGTAATAAAAAATAGAAATTAGATTTATTCGAAAAACTTGAAATAGAAAAGCGTAGAAGAAACCACAATATCACCTTACTAAATGATCAATTAGACTTTCAACAAAAACTTAAGTTAACTTAAGTAATCTTAAGTTGCTTACCTTATACAAATTTTCATCTATCCCGCTTGCTAACTTCTGTGAGTACTCTGTTAAATTATTTATTTATTACATTACCTCCACTATTCATTTTGTTGATTTAGGCTGAAGATGTTTTTTAGAAACGAAACCGGTGCCTAAGCAATTAAAACTTACTACAAAGGAAAAGAGTTAAGTTTTTATTCCGTATTATACTTTATTTTATCTTCGCAACCTAATGCTATATTTATTGAATTTAATGATGCAAAACTTTTAACAAATCATGTTTGAATAAATTAAAAATGAAACAGAATTCTATTTTTATAAACTTATTTGTATTGGTGTCTAGTTTTAGTCCATTCTTAAAACAGAATCCAGAAACCAGCAAGAGTTGGTTACCATGTTTTCAGCTGAACAAAAGTACAGATGCAATGCAACTAGTATTGAATATCCGCCGTATCGTGTTAGCGCCGATTTCATTGTTGTTTTCAATTTACGTACCTACTGGTCTGTGTTGGTGCACGGTCCTGATAAGCCCATTTGCGTTAATTAAGTAATTATAATTTATCCGGGGCATATTTTTGAAATGGTCGCTAGTATTGGTAGTGCCGTGGTGGGCCACGTGGCGTGATCACGACTTCAATTAAATATAATTGACCGCGGCCGTGCAGACGGCTGATTGCACTGTTTGTTCCACGCTGGAAATTTAATTAATCGAAAAACTGGTATCAACGCCAGATTGCACGGTACAACGAATTGAAACGGTACAGACGGACTATAAACTTAAAAGGTTTGTACATTAGGGTTAAGAAAATGGCCCACTGCACAAAAATGGCGTTTCTACCGTTCCAATTTTTGGGATAGGGATCCCGATTTCGGGATTACGAGATTCATCAAAAAACATCGGAATTTCGAGATTAATCCCGAAATTCAGGTTTTATTATTTAAAAAATTACAGATTAATATCTTCATATCAACTATTTTTTAAATTAAAAAACAAGGAAAAATGAAGATATTACAATCAGTTGAAATGCTTTTATTTACTTAGTAGATTGTGTATAACTTTTAATCATTTAATTATCATTTTTAACAATAAAAGAGATTTATAATATAAGTATTTTAAAGAAAAGTATGTTCGAAATACTAAATATGCTTTTCAAACGCTACTAAAAGGAAAATACATATTTGGACACACTAGAGAATCCCGTTTAGAATCTCCTAAACGGGATCGACTTATTCTCACAAATACAACCGCCGAGAAGCTTCTTTTCGTTGGTTGGCGGTTGAATAGTTATTAATTTATCAAAACATTTCTGTAACTATGAAAAATCCACGTTTTTGAATTTTCACTCCATTTTAATTTATTTATATCTTTAGTAGACATTGTTATGAATTCTTGATTTTTTTGTTTCAAGTTTTATTTTCAGTTGTCATCTGTACTTTAAAAAAAAGAAATATTGTCCACTGGACTGAAATCCACCACTTCTTCAACAATTCCTTTACTTTCACTGAAATTTCATATTTCCCACATAACATTTACAAAATTTGCGACAGTGCAACTGAAATCAGGTATCTTATAACAATCATTTTCCTTCTGCTGTTTTTGCAGGCAGGAATAAAACTGGTTTTAAACATGTTTTAAATCGCGCAATTATTTTGTTTGTGAGCATTTTGATCGGCGTCTTTTCGTTCCTTACTTAATTGGTATAGCACTGTTATTATATTACTACATTTTATGACAAATATCATATTTGACTGATAAATACAAAATTTAAGTTAATTTTGAAATTTTGATTGTCCTATGCATACCACTCTTAAAAGCCAGTATACAGCTCTGATGAAATAATTAAATATGCTGTTCGAATTTTAATAATTTAAAACACGTTTAAAACACAACATTTAAAACAACCTGTTTAAAACATTTTCAAAACAAAATGTTTAAAACGGTATTTTAACATAAATTGTTTTAAACATAAGAACTATCTGCACTATTTTGAAATCAATTTCGGGGCTGACCGGGATTCCGAAATTTCGTGATTAGAAACCCTAATTGTAACACTGTTTTCGGTGTTTCAATAAACAAATTGTAATACTATCCTTAGTAACTTTTAAAGTTTGTAAAATTGGTGACATTGATGTCAAGCGTCAAACGTAAGAACACATACATAACTTTTTTTGGCGAACATTACAATGAGACAATAACTAGGGCTTCGAGCACGTTCTTTGTTGTTATTTCCATAGTTTCTTTGAAGAAAATGAATGGTGTCGCATTAAAATAATAGCCTCTTAATACAGTCTGGTTAGTACTGACTGGTAAGTACCACGTTTACCTTAATAAGTAATTATAGTAAGTCATCACATGTTTGGGGTTAAAGTAGAATAAAATAAAGTAGTAAAATAAAGTAGTTACAGTGCTATCACATGTTGCCCGTAATGTACACTAAATTGCTGTGTCCAGAATTTCAAAATTTTTATAATATTAAACCCAGAAAAAATAATATGTTTTGCTCGTGTTATAAGACGTTTCGTTCATTTAGGGCACTCGTTGCTACGCTCCTCGTGGCCCAAACAACGCATGCGCCAAGTTAACGTTTCACACCCTGACACTATAGTTTCTCAAATGTTTTTGGTGTGCCTAATTCGAATCCGACCTCAGAATTTCTCCAATACATCAGGTTTTTGAGATGTCGTAACTTAAAAGACTTAAAAAACACGTTTTTACTTTATCATACGCAGTATGCTAAAGTATTGTAATCATGCCGAAAAAAAAAAATGAGATTTTAGCGGAAATAGGTCTTTTTGGGTCCCCTGAACATTTTTGACCAAGGTACAAAAAAATGTCTGTGTGTGTGTGCGTGCGTGCGTGTGTGTGTAAACGATTTTTGTGGCGATGATTCCGGAAAAACTACTAAAGGTATCGGGACGAAAGTTCATAATTAGAAGTTTCATGACCTAACTTAGAGCTGAAAAGCTTTTGGTTAAAAAGGGTCCAAAGGAACTGGTAGTTTATTCTAAGCCTTTTTCAAGGATTTTGCAAATGAGCCGCTATTTCTCTAATTTCGTCAAAATAGTTAAATAATAAATTAAAGTAGAGGAAATTCTGAATAATTTATGCCTATGTAATATTTTGGTAAAATTAATAGTTTAGCTTTTTAGGTTATTCTAAGCCTTTTTGAAGGATTTTGGAAATGAGCCGCCATTTCTGTTATTTCGACAAAATAGTTCATTAATAAATTAAAGTAGAGGAAATTTCGAATAATTTATGCCTATGAAATTTTTTGGTAAAATTAATAGTTTAGCTTCAAGAGCAAATTCTATTTGATCGAGATCGGTCGCATCTGCATTGATATGAAATTACATAGTAGCCAGGATTTTGACAAATATTTTTTTTGTGTTGTCACATTCGAAAACAGCTGATCTCATCAGAGGTTGGAGAACAACTATGGAACGTTGCCGCTGTAGTGCGGCAAATTTTAAAATACAAATTTCAAATAAAGTAAGATCACCAATTTGATTATTTTTTGATAAGAAATATCAACCCGTCTTTATATCTAATTCCAAAAACGATACATTGAGAAAATTATAAATAAAGTATAGCTATGAGTGTAGTTTTATTTTAGTATTTTGGTAGGGATGTGTCATGAACAAATATAAATCTGTCAGAATTTTAATTACCTTTTTAAGGTGCGTTTTCATTAGTGATAATGGCAGTGGTAGCAAACGCCGTTATAGTATTTCCAATAGAAAATTGATAGTGACTCATGTTTATGCACATGCAAACTAATATGTGTCATTATCACGATATGTAAGAAACACTATAATTTCGTATTCTACCACCGCCATTAGCTACCATTACCTACTAATCGGAACGCACCTTTAAACTTGACGTTTCGTCAAAGTGGTACCAACCTAGCATTTACTATACAGAAATAATTTATTTTTTTTTAATACGTATTTCTTAAAAAGCCACACAATAAACCTAAATTGTAGACTTCCGCGGTCTGAGTCAATGATATATTGATTTCCGGGTGGAAACCGCGTTGAGGACTTTGAAGTAGTCGACGTTTCGCGCTCTGTTGCAAGAGGCATCTTCAGGACTAAGTTATCAAACCAAGCGCTAAGAAGATACAGATACAGTATCTTCTTAGCGCTTGGTTTGATAACTTAGTCCTGAAGATGCCTCTTGCAACAGAGCGCGAAACGTCGACTACTTCAAAGTCCTCAACGCGGTTTCCACCCGGAAATCAATATATCAACACAATAAACGTTGATGTCGCTCCTGCCAAAAACTAGAAAGCCGACTCGCTCATATGCGACGGCGACACTCCGCCTTCGGTGACGCGCCGCATCACCGCTCGTCGCGCTATTCCGTACTTTCGGCATTTGTGACATAAATAACTATTATTCTAATGACGTAGTGTAGGTAGTGTCAAATGCTGATGATTTGACAATACGTACGATTTATCTCAATAGAATAGATTCTCATGCAGCTAAACTATTAATTTTATATATTGTATGATAAAGTCATGTGCCTGGCCACATCAGATTTTTTACTTTATCATATGCAGTATGTAAAGTATTGTAATCATGCCGAAAAAAAAATTGAGATTTTAGCGGAAATAGGTCTTTATGGGTCCCCTGAACATTTTTGACCAAGGTACAAAAAAATGTCTGTGTGTGTGTGTGTGTGTGTGTGTGTGTGTGTGTGTGTGCGTGTGTAAACGATTTTTGTGACGACGATTCCGGAGAAACTACTAAAGGTATCGGGACGAAAGTGCGTATTTAGTAGTTTTATGACCAAACTTAGAGCTGAAAAGCTTTTGGTTCAAAATGGTCCAAAGGAACTGTCTATTTACTCTTAGCATTTTTCAACGATTTTCGTCATTTCTGTAATTTCGTCAAAATAGATAAATAATAAATTAAAGTAGACGAAATTTTGAATAATTTATACCTATGACATTTTTTGGTAAAATTAATAGTTTAGCTGCAAGAGCAAATTCTATTTGATCGAGATCGGTCGCATCTGCATTGATATGAAACAACATAGTAGCCAGGATTTTGACAAATATTTTTTTTGTGCTGTCACATTCGAAAACAGCTGATTTCATCAGAGGTTGTAGAACCGCTATGGAACGTTACCGCCCTAGTGCGGCAAATTACAAAATACAAATTTCAAATGAAATAAGATCACCAATTTGATTGTTTGTTGATAAGAAATATCAACCCGTCTTTATATTTAATTCTAAAAACGATAAATTGAGTAGAGAAGTATAGCGATGGCTGTAGTTTTGTTTTATTATGTTAGTACGGATGTGACATCTACAGTGTCATGAACAAATATAAATCTGTCAGAATTTGAATTAGCTTTTTAAACTTGACGTTTCGTCAAACTGGTACCAACCTAACATTTCCTATACAGAAATATAACCATTTTTTATTTATTTTATTTGAAATACATGTTTCTCAAAAAGCAACACAATAAACGTTGATGTCTCTCCTGCCAAAAACTAGATAGCGCGACGCGCTCACGTGCTACGGCGACGGACAGCCTTCGGTGACGCGCCGAATCACAGCTCGTCGCGCTATTCCGTACTTTCGCTACTTGTGACATAAATAACTATTATTCTAATGACGTAGTGTAGGTAGTGTCAAATGCTGATGCTTTGACAATACCTACGATTTATCTCAATAAAATCGATTCTCAAGCAGCTAAACTATAAATTTTATATATTGTATGATAAAGTCACGTGCCTGGCCACATCAGATTTTTTGTATTTGGGATTATATTCCACCGCAAAATGGTGGATCCGAAACGAGGATGTGGCGGTGTTGACTCCATTTTGTTATGATTTTATAAATCTTTTTATGATATTTTTAATGATTTTTTTATTTGTTTTAACTTTTTGTACTCCTATGAAAAGCAACAATTATCATCGATATAGTCTGTCGATGATTATTGATAGAGTATTATTGAGTAGAGATAGCATATATTATATCGAGTATATGCGGAGAAGTATAAGAAAGATAAGAAAGAAAGAGAAGTATAAGAAAATATGCAAATCTGTTGGGATAAATTGGGATAAAAAGGCTGAAACATTTGCTATCTCAAATTATTATCGATGTGCGACTGTTCTACACAGTTACGACTGTTCTAGTATGTCGTAACATAACAAAGGAATACATAAATGGCTACACTACCCATATTTTCCAATTACCTTCAAAAATAACCTGTGTATATGAAATCAATACCTATTAACTTCCAAAAGATTGCCCACTTAAGAAAAGAAAAATCGCGTACTTAAAAATTTCGGTATACAGAGTAACTTATAAATCAATTCGAAAATGTAAAGGTCACATCGCGTCAGCATCAAATTCGTTGCAAATAAATACGAAATAGCTTATTTTAGCATCGGCATTTGTTTACGAAATATGCCACTTCAAAGTTCTTATTATTTATTCCTAAATCAATAAACGGTTGGACTTGTTCTGTTCTTCGACTCGTCGAAAGGTAGTCGGATTTAGCAATAATTATTTTGCGTTGGCAAGCTTGCATGGGAGCTTATTTATGGCGGCTATTTCGAGTGCGCTGTAATGTAAATAATAAAATTTTACGATCAATACATTCTTTCATTTTGCTCATTAATTTATCGCGGTAAGAAAACTTTAAAGTCATGTATCTCGAAAACAAAGGCCGATCGGAAAAAAATATTTCGTATGTATAACCCGTATAGAAGGTAAAGATTGGAGATTTATTTTTATATTACTACTAGTGGACTTGTAACTATAACTAGTAAGTATTTTAGTAATTTTGTTCCAAATATTAAATTTTTATGATTTTTATTAACAAATAAGTGATAATTACTGATGAATATCATGTCGACTAGTCGAAAAACACAATAAGTCCGATGTTTTAATAGCTTATTTATCATTGTTGTTTGAACTAAAATTCAACTTCAGAACAACTACCAATGAGATTTACTTCAAACTTTTCGTTTTAGTCTGCTAGAAATGCCTGATTTGGGATTATTCTGTTCTTTCGCTCACCTATTCAATTATAATATTATTAATTAAAAATTAATTCACAATAGAACGGCGATAATTTTAGTTTGGATTCGCTACTGCTAAAGAGGTATGTTTAAAGCCGAAACTACAGAGACAAATATAATATTATTGATATTACTATAACATTAGAGCAAATCTCTTTATATATTACTCTGGTTAACTACTAATTACTCACATGCGAGCTAGGGGCGTAGCTACGGGAAGCAGTGGGAGCTAACCGCTCCAGGCGCACGGGTAGAGGGGGAGAAATTTAAAAAAAGTAAAAAATGGGCAGAATTTGTAAATAAAATAATAAGGACCAAAATGTTTTTTGGTCTTGACTTAATTATCATAATTTTGGTTTATAGATTGGTGCGTTGTGTTTATACATATACAGGATCTTAGTAAATAAGTGCGACAAACTTCGTGATTATGTAAGAAAAAATAATGACAGTTTGCTATATAAACGTATGTCCGCAAATGCTTCGTTTTCTGAGATACAGGGTGTTAAAGTTTTTCTTAAAAACTGACTTGAATCTTGTCTAAGGGAGGTCATTTTCAACATTTTTTGTATCTTTGCGCCTGTTTAAAATTTTATTAGTGTTATTTTCTGTTATTATTTTAGTTTAATGTTATTGTAGTAAATAGTTATTTAAAAAAATTGAGATCATTAAGATGTTTTATTTTTTTGCATAAAAACGGTGCCCCTACAGAAAAAAGGCAGAGAGATTTTTGTCACTAATTGAACGAGGAATTGCAAAATGATTTTTAATTTGAAATATCCCAGTGGCGTACTACTTTTATCTTTAAAAAATGATATCATTACCCGTATACTCGCCAATTAGGAACATTATATTCTTAATTGCATGGCAAAAAATGCGCAATAACTATCTCTTAAAACCCACTAAATTTCATTTGCATATATGGACCGATTTCAGAGCAATAAATAAATCTCAGAAAACGAAGCATTTGCGGACATACGTTTATATAGCACACTGTCATTATTTTTTTCATGCAGAATCACCCCCTGAAATTAGTGGCACTTATTTACTAATACCCTGTCTAACTCTATGTACATTTGATTTCTGTAAATGTTCGGTTCTTTTAAAGTAAGCGCGCTTCATATTTATTTACTTCTTGAGTGTAGTATATTGTTCAATTTAGTTGACTGCTATTATTTTACTAAATTAGTGTGTTTTTATTCATAAACTTATAAATTAGTGGTTTTCAGTATTTTATTGTAAATATGTAACACATAATGTTACTTGTTTTAAAAGAAAAAAATTTGAAATCACAAAATTTTAGTACTAGCTTAAAGTTTCAATTGCCTAAAACGCTTTCTTCCAAATAATTTTGACGAAAATAAAAAATATTTCTCTTTAAGAAACTTAAAAGATGTCTCTAAACATCATATGAATGGGGTTAACAAATGGTAGTGTGGCATGTCAACCAACCTTCACCTGAACTGTGCAATCTGTTTCAAGATTGTAAGTTATGTTATTATTTTAATGGTAATTTTATTTTATTGCGTTTTAATATTGCGGTTGTAACTGTAGTTATTAGTAGTTTTAAAATGTTCAGGTTAATAATTCCAAAAATATATTATTATAGACAATAAGATTATTTTATTTGATTATTTACAGTGAAATGAAACCAATAATTCACTTCGAAAAAATTCAAACCCAGATAGACTTTTAAATATGCCTTTAGAAATAATGTGTAAAAAGTACCCATCGATATCGGGTCTGAGCTGCGAGTTATTCACGGTCATAGATGACGGAACTGGATTTTTTTATTGATCGGACAACAATGGATTTTTTAGTATACTTATAGATCTTTTAATTCTCTACATAAAATGTGTTTGAAAATACATCAAAAGCACGAATAACATTATTTATATGCTGGGTGATCCATTTCTCGTCCCAAGTATTTGAACATATGATTGAGCATCATATTTAATAATAAGAAGAATAATAGCGTGCAATTAAAACTTGACCATTTGCGAGATAGTCCAGAAGGTTAACAAATGGCTTATGTAATACCCACTTTGGTATTACGGAATTGAAATTTAGTGTAAATGGTCTCAAATCTACGGTAGTGAAGGATACTAGTTTTAGAAAAATTCCATAAAATACGATTATATAAAACTGTTTTGTCATTTGAAGAATATTTGAGTTATTTTAATTTGCTAGAAATCGAAAACAGCTAGCTGTTTAATAATTGTTTTCTATTGTCATTAAAGTCTAAACTGACTTTCTCAAGGATTTTGTACATATAAACACCGTTTTTGGTGCACTCTGGAATTGAAAAATTGCCATTGAAAGTGGTATTCATTAATCTAAATTAATATATTTTTATTGGGTTAGAAGGGCTCCAAATTAAAAATTGTTTATGGTTTGACCTTTTTATTAGTCCAATATTTCGCCGATAATTTTTGGCTTCATCAGGGACTAACATAATACACAACAATGACACATTGCAAAACAAATACAAATCAAACAAACCTATTTATGGTCTCAACAATCAATCACATGTAGACGAAGAAAACAGCATTGAAAACAATATCAAGCAACAACACATCACAACAGTGCAACGATCGATTTCAGACTGTAGGTCAGCACAAGGTTTTTTCCGTTGTTCACGTTAACAGGTACTATTGACATCCTGCAAAAATCACAAAATGAAAATAAAAAGAAAATGCCATATATGAACATATAAACAAAATACATTTCACATCATATAATTAAATAATTTTTTTTGTATGCTTCGTCTAAATGTGATTGATTGTTGAGACCATAAATAGGTTTGTTCGATTTGTATTTGTTTTGCAAAATGTCATTGTTGTGTATTATTTTAGTCCCTGATGAAGCCAAAAGTAATCGGCGAAATATTGGACTAATAAAAAGGCCAAACCATAGACAATTTTTGATTTGGAGCTCTTCTAACCCAATAAAAACTATACTTGATATTAAATTAAATATTAAAAAATTCCAGACCTCTTCCAGACCCAAGGGGGCGCACAGAGTTTTCTTGCTCCAGGGCGCTGAATATGTAACTACGCCACTGATTATTGCGAGCACATGCAGCGTTAAAAAGTACCTACGTCCTCGATTTTTTTATTACCGCGCGTACTCTCTGTACCGGCCATGTCATGACGTTGATTACAATCGAAATTTGACGTGTTAAAGCGGGAACGGTCCCTATTATTAATGGTCGTCCCATGTCGACGTCAGGGGCCTAGCAGAGCTACCTAGTCAGTGACAGGCCGACTATAACGACGGCATATCCGCTCGGATATGCCGCGGAGCAGAGATTTCGCGCGAAGAAATCAGATCACGTCCGTTCCGTCCTTGGTAGTGGCATTTCTAATGAAGGGTGTCGATGAAGGTATGGCATAAAAATCTAGGAATAAATCCGTGCATGTTTCAGTTGCGAGTGGAAAGATGAATGTTAAGACGGAGTACGAGTTTTGTTTTATTTGCAATTGGAACGACCTCAAGTGTTGGCCTCATGCGTCGGAAACTGAAATTTCAATTTTAAATGAATGCACTTTGTTATTCTTTACTCCTACCCTTCTATGTTCCACTTTATTATTCTATACTCCCACTATGTTGTCTGGTGAGTTAAATTACCCTCTGTCGTCGCACAGGCAGACGCTACACGATGCTACGAACACCTTCCAACGTCAGACGTTTAAGTGGGCTTCGAAATGAGTAGGCAACCATATATACCTCATAACTTTGTGATCAGTATTTCACCGAAATGAGGCATTTCCAATGAGGTATATCTATTCAAATTATTTAAGATTCTATGATTGTTAGTGGCTATGTCGTAGTCTTCTTGCGTTCAACAAAAAATCGCCGATATTCATAGAATTCGTCACCTACAGTTAACAGCATAGAGCCGGATCCTTTTTGTATTATCGGCAATGATTTCAGGTACAGTTCAACGTATAATTTGATAGAAAATACCTAATCATTTCGGTGAAATACTGATCACAAAATTATGAAGTATATTTGGTTGTCTACTCATTTCGAAGCCCATCTTAATGGGATGTGGTATCGAGTCTAATTCATAAGTTTTGTTGCTGTTGCTATCTCATATGTACGTCTGTTGATATCTTGTATCGTACTTTGATGCTTTTCCAGTTGGAGTTATGTAGGCAACATCACCTATGTTTGAAGCTCTTGATTGATTTTAAACCACTTGCATCGCTGGCACTTATTTTTTAACTGTAATATGTCATCTTTTGTATGCAAGAACTTGGTAGTTTATATACTTCGTTGCAAATAAGTTCCTTAAATAAGCAAGAAAAACTAAAAAAACTGTAGTATAGTACACTGGTTTTTTGTTAAAAGTTATATTAAATACTAGCTCAGCTTTGCTTACCGTAAAAAATCTGATGTGGCCAGGCACATGACTTTATCATACAATATATAAACTTAATAGTTTAGCTGCATGAGAATCTATTTTATTGAGACAAATCGTAGGTATTGTCAAAGCATCAGCACTTGACACTACCTACACTACCTCATTAGAATAATAGTTATTTATGTCACAAGTGCCGAAAGTACGGAATAGCGCGGCGACCGGTGATTCGGCGCGTCACCGAAGGCGAAGCGTCGCCGTCGCATGTGAGCGAGTCGCGCTATGTAGTTTTCGGCAGGAGTGACGTCAACGTTTTTTTGTGTTGCTTTTTGAGAAATACGTACTTACAAAAAATTAAAAATGGTTATATTTCTGGATAGGAAATGTTAGGTTGATACCACTTCTACGAAACGTCAAGTTTAAAAAGCTAAATCAAATTCTGACAGATTTATATTCGTTCATGACACTGTAGATGTCACATCCGTACCAACATACTAAAACGTAACTATACTCATCGCTATACTTTATTTACAACTTTCTCAATTATCGTTTTTACAATTAGATAACAACGGGTTGATATTTCTTATCAACAAACACTCAAATTGGCGATCTTATTTTATTTGAATTTTGTATTTTCTATTTTGCCGCAGTAGAGCGGCAACGTTCCATAGCGGTTCTCCAACCTCTGATGAAATCAGCTGTTTTCGAGTGTGACAGCCATAGACATTTCTGTGGTGACAGCACAAAAAAATATTTGTCAAATCCAGGCTACTTTGAAGTTTCATATCAATGCAGATGCGACCGATCTCGATCAAATAGAATTTGCTCTTAAAGCCAAACTATTAATTTTACCAAAAAATATCATAGGCATAAATTATTCAAAATTTCCTCTACTTTAATTTATTATTTAACTATTTTGTCGAAATTACAGAAATGGCGGCTCATTTGCAAAATCTTTCAAAAAGGCTTAGAATAAACTACCAGTTCCTTTGGACCCCTTTCAACCAAAAGCTTTTCAGCTCTAAGTTTGGTAACAAAACTTCTAAATATGAACTTTCGTTCCGATACCTTTAGTAGTTTCTCCGGAATCGTCGCCACAAAAATCGTTTACACACAGACATACATACGCACAGACACACACACACACACACAGACATTTTTTGTACCTTGGTCAAAAATGTTCAGGGGACCCAAAAAGACCTATTTCCGCTAAAATCGCAATTTTTTTTTTCGGCATGATTACAATACTTTAGCATACTGCGTATGATAAAGTAAAAAACCTGTAGGCAACGGTAATGAAAGTTACTATCTGAGTTATTTCTTGGTTTTCGCATTTTTTGGATATTTATCCTTTCTTATTTTGTTTTGTTTTGCTGATATTTAAAACTGCTGTCCTGTCTGTTTTTGTTGTCTATTTTTTTCAAGAATAAAAAATGAGTTACCTCAGTCTATATGAAGCTTTTGACTCTATATTAAGACGAGTAGATTTTCAACAGGCCGACGCTGGACGGAACTAGAAACAGGAGATACTTATGTAATGTACTGCTAATAATAATATTTAACAAGATACAAAATTCAACATAGATAGAATAGAATAGAATAGAATAGAATAGAATAGAATAGAATAGAATAGAATAGAATAGAATAGAATAGAATAGAATAGAATAGAATAGAATAGAATAGAATAGAATAGAATAGAATAGAATAGAATAGAATAGAATAGAATAGAATAGAATAGAATAGAATAGAATAGAATAGAATAGAATAGAATAGAATAGAATAGAATAGAATAGAATAGAATAGAATATGGTTTATTTCAGAATATGACAAAAAAATACAAATCTGAAACAGGTCAAACACAAAGAAAAATCATTAATTATTTTGGCAAGCAGTAAAAAATTCAGCCATATTATAAGAATTAACAGAAAATAAAAATTCATTGCTCTCAAATCAGCCGGCAGCACATTTTACAATTTTCAACCCATATACAGTAAACTCCTATATAGATAGTGGGCAAAGTGTAGGTTATGACATAGGTCTTTAATTTTTTTTTCATAATAGAGTATACACGATGTCCGTATTTTTTACCATTATCGATTCTTTGCCAATCAACAACAAAAATGCATCTAGCTTTACTATAAGACTTCAAAATACAACTTCTAGATATCAAGTTCAGTTTTAAATTTCAGTATTTTTATGAAAACTGAAAAAAATCGAAAAAAAAATCAATTTTAATTCATAAAGACGACTAACTCGATGAGTAGTTCTACTAGATTTAAACTTGAAACAATTGTCAATTTTTTAATTTATCTTATTAATCGAGGCATATATCGAGGCATACTATGGTAAAATCTCCAAATTAGAAAATGTTTTTTATTCATAAAAGCGACCAACACAATAAAAATAGCCGAATCCATGAAATAGTTCTTTTGCATGTAAAATAAGTTGAAATTATCCATTTTCTAATTTGTCATATCAATCGATAGCTTATGGTTCCCGTAGTAACATATTAAAATGTTTATAATCATAGTTAAAAGAAGAATTTTTAATTAGCGAAAAACTGTCCAGTTTTTCCTCTCAGATTTTAAACCTTCATTTCTCGAATCTCACTCACATTTTTACAATACTAATAATACTAATAATAATAACAATTATAGTATAAAGTCAAGAATAAGTATTCCAAAAATAGCTTATACTGAACGTATACCTATCGTAGTGTAACAGCGTGTGCGTTTTGTATACTTGGAATAGCAAAGTAAGTCTAGTGACTTTTTGCGGGGTAGATTTTGGTTGGTCATTATAAATGATTGTAGTCGAAGTATGCCGTCATATCAATTGTAAAGATTTCTGGTTGCCGCTCTATTTGAATGGAATACCACTGTTCTACTGTGTTCTACACGCAGAAGTTAAATTGGTTACATAACCTATTGCAAGCTTGACAGTTGTTTGTGTATAGTGGAAAAAAAATTCTAATATAGGCATGGCCTATTTCGACTACCATTCGACAATCATTTACACAGATTATTTGTACACAGATGTTTATTGGTGTATTTGTCAAATATAAATTTTATTCAGATGAAGTCGAGAATTGTGTAACATTATTACATACAAAAATGAATATATATATATATACAATATTTTAGACATGCCAATTTTAGAATCAATAAATTTTGTATTACGTGGTAGAAAACAGGCAATAACGAATAAACTCAATAATGTATTTTTAATGTAGTATAAGTGGTAGGCAGAGAGTATTGTTAGAGCCTTTCTTCGAATCACTTACGATGGAGCTTATTTGTTTTTAAAATATAATGAAAAATAATATCCAAAGCCCCTTATTTGTTTCACAACTGATGATTTTTATGTAGAATCTTTGCTCTCTTGTACATTACAACAAAATAATAGCACGCACTGCACAAACTGACAACTTGACTTTTCTCAACTTTTGACTTTTTATACGACCAGTAAAAACAAAGAAGAAGTTCAGTATATCTGCTATGCCGCTGGTTTTTATTGGAATAAAGGTGTAAATTGGTAGCGACGTCTGCGTCCGCGGCCACGTCCGGTTGCCTAGCACTGCCATAATAAGTATTAATACTTAGCATAATACTTATTATGGCAGTGCTAGGCAACCGGACGTGGCCGCGGACGCAGACGTCGCTACCAATTTACACCTTTAGATATTCCGTATTCACGGTTATTGTTCCATTGATGTAAAATCAATTTTTGGTACATATTCTTGAAAGTTTTATTCCAGGTATATACCACTATTGTAAAAACGGCCCTTAATCGTAAAAAAATACCACAAAATTTACCATAAAGAAGAGGATTCAGAAAACTATACGAGAACATGCAATGTTAATTTAGTATAATTGATTAAAATAATTATTTGCGATTCAACGTCAACTGATCTGTTGACATTAGAAATGCCCGTTATCATGACAAACGATTGTTTGATGTCGGTTAAGATTAGAAATATCCCTTCAAGTGTCTATCGATTGGCTGGGCAAGTTCGAAAGTATTCTCTAGCCATATCATTTTTCAACATTTTGTTTGTTGGTTCTTGCCAATATGTGGATTTTTGGTGATGATATTTTGATGTGAATGTTTGCAATTTGAAATGCAGTTAAACCTTGCAGCGAATGTTATTTGATTGAGAGATCTAGACTATTGTTTTTAATACCAGCAATGATTTAAATTATAAGTAATAACCAGAAGTCAACTGATACTCCAATGGGTTAAAATTGCTTTCTAATCTAAAGTGAAACCTAACCTTTACTTCATACTTTAAGAATCTCTATGTCCACCTCTTGCTGACATATTGAGCCTGAATCGCGAAACTCAGTTTTACCGGTGTTTGTGGTAGTAAACTTTTTTACTTGAAACGTTGTATCTTCTACAAAAATTCAGATGTGATGACTAAAAAGTCAAAATCAGAAGATGTTGTATGGCTTTGTAGCTTAGTGTTTGAACAAATAGTTTAATTCAAAGTAATGATTGCCATAAAATTTTGCAACGTTGCTCCAATTTTATATTGTGACAAACCGTTCAGCGCAATGCTGTGCATCCGGTCATCCAAATTTAGACATACCAGTCAATACGTTTGCTTCTGTATCGACTGGAATTATGGGGCACAATACAACATTTATTAATTGAAAATTTATTACTGTTTAAACTACAATACGTGTTAGAGGTAACTGAAAATTTATTACTGTTTAAACTGCAATATGTGTTAAAGGTCGGGCTTCATTCGACCAGTGTAAGCATGTACAAACGAAACCTACAAAACAGATGTACAAAACAGATGCTACAAAAATATGTAGCGTAATTTAAAATTTATCCCGTCGCAAAATGGTGGCCTTGAATGTTCCACTACACGATCTCCATGGTTTAAATACTTGACAAAACTGGATAATATTGACAGTCGTCATTTACTTGTCATCAGTTTTATTATGGTTTTATTCGTGTTTATTTAATGTCTTAAGACCCCACAAATGCCAAGGCACCTGAAGTCTGTACCATACCAACAAACGATTTCACGTTAAAAAGACAATCATGTACTTATTGAAGTGATGTGTAAACGTCTCAGATGTTGTACAATTAGTCTACCTATACTCGTATGCATAATGACTATATACAGTATCCTTATTATATTAATAATTGCTCTGGGCATTGCTATTCATGTCAATGAATGTATGCTAGACACGCTTATCGGTAATAGGAGTTCCTAAAATGAAGCATGGATACTGAAATACATTAACGGCAAGATAATTCTTGGTAGCATGTCTGTTAAATTATATACACCGTTTTAATCTTGTCTAGTCTAGTCTATATATTAAACAGCTCCATATTATTTGAGTTTTCACATCAATACTGCTGGGGGTGTACTAGTGGAAAATAGACTTTACTAGTTTGTATCAACCTATATATATTTTTTTTTGAGAAGTTTGTTCCTCTAGCAAATAATAAAAGAATAACAGTAGTAATATGTACAAACGTATATATTTATATAAAATATAACCTACAAATAAACTATCTTACAAGATCTTGGCTGGAATTTGAGTCGAGAAGGTGTTCATTACAAGTGTACCAACTGCGCCAAAATTTTCGTGGATTGTTTTTTTAATTGCTTGGTCTGCGACCTCTTTCGTTTTGATGAAGCAATTGTATTTAACTGCAACAATGGTTAGGGCTATTATGATGATAGCCATAATTGCCCATGTCACCAAGATGACGATTCCCATAAACTTCGGGATACCACACACCATTCTGGATAGAACCTTGTGTTAGGGATCTACAAATCCACCACAAAACTGTGATAATGTCACAAAAGTCAAATAAAATGACAATTCACAATTTTTGCCCTATCAAGTCTACTACATGCAGTTTTGAGCACAGGTTTTGAGGTTGGATCTTTAGTTGTCTAGGATAGAAACAGCATTACGCAACGACAGTCCTGATATATTTATGTTAGTATCTATATTGGACAAACTTATGAATAATTGTACAGGTTGTCCCACTCTAGATGCAAAGTATATTATCTATCGTCAACAGCTAAAAAAGTAATTAAGCATCATATTTGACGTACATAACTTATGCATACTAATCTATAAATTAATATTATACGTAACTACCACGACAAAATTCAACAATCTCACAAATTTAATAATTCTGCTCTTCATGCAGCAGCTTTGAAGTAAAAGGCATAAATATTTCCAATGTTTCTTTATTGGTACTTGTGGCTACATGTTTCGAGGTACAATGACCTCATCCTCAGGTCGTGCGTCAAGTGCTGTGTCGAACAACAAAAGAATGTGTTATGTGGTCGTTTGGGGTTATCATTATTGTTCGACACAGCACTTGACACACGGCCTGAGGACGAGGTTATTGTACCTCGAAACATGTAGCCACAAGTACCAATAAAGAAAGGAAATATTTATGTCTTTTACTTAACTGAATTATATCCAGTGGAATGGAGAAATTTATCTCAAGAGCAACCGTTAGTAATATCGTTCAGAAATTTTGAAATACACCAACAAATAATTTGTGACGTTAACTTTCTTCAAAATCAACGAATCAGCAATATGTGTATCATTTCAAATCCGACGCGTTGGGAAACTAGAACAATTGATTTTTTTGTTCTGTAGAGACATGTTCAGAAATATTTATGGGGATATTAGGTACGAAAAACAAAACATCAAGAATCCCATGGATAATGTAATGATGTAACGTAAGTTAGACTTGACCTGAGAGGGGTGATATGTGCACTCTTGAAAATCGTAGTGAAATAATTTATATTTCTCAGTTTGCAATTATCCATTTGTTTAATAATTTATTCGTATGAGTTATGAGCACTTCTTGATTTTGTTCTCTGTAGTAATTGGTACGTTATGCGGATACGTTCTTCCTTAACATGTGCCCGAATAAATAGAATATGTGATTTACTTGGCTAAGGCGTTGCACCACTACAGCCAACCCAAGAACACAATAGTATTCTTTAGGTAATTTAGAATGTAAATAAATAATAAATATGTTAAAAAAAATTTCAGTGGTACCTAAGAATCTAATTCTTGGATGATCATAAATTATTCATTTGTGTAATGAGTAGTTGCAGTTTGCAACTTGTAATAGTTTCTGCAAGAAGAAACACAAGTTTCAATCTCGTAAGAAAGAGCTTTAGCATGTGACGCATTGCACAAAAAAATCAAAAAGCTATATTTTGCAATCAGATGGGAAATTTTAACCACAGCACTAAAGTTTGATTTCCGCAATTGGTGATGTCTATTAGTACAGACCATTATTTTCCCACTCCATCACCGCATGCTGTGATTAAGCACTCAATGGATAGGCATTGACGTTTAGCTGAGTTTTAACAGAACGCTTTGATTTATTGTTAATTATCGAAACCCCGCCGGTCAGTGCGGTAACTGTAATTTGCAAACATGCTGTAATTGCATGTTTATCCGCATTCTAATTGGAACGCGTAGAGTTTTGAACCACAGAACACTACAACATACTGTATTCATTAATATGAGTATAGGATACGATTTTGAGGTTATGTCGGTTTGTGGTTTTTTACCTGGATGCTTCTGACGTCGTTTTCCAGCCACAAGTTTTCATAATGAGCTTATGTTGTGGTATAAAGTTATTAATTTGACATCCGAGTCCAACTCTTTGTTTGTTAATACGATATATTTTGCATATGAGGCAAATTAATAGTTATTTATGTCACAAGTGCCGAAAGTACGGAATAGCGCGACGAGCGGTATTACGGCGCGACACCGAAGTCGGAGCGTCGCATGTGAGCGAGTCGCGCTATGTAGTTTTCGGCAGGAGTGACATACAACGTTTTTTGTGCTGCTTTTTGAGTAGGTAAATATATTTTTAAAATGAAAAAAAAAATTGTTATATTTCTCTGTACGAAATTTTAGGTTGGTACGACTTAAAACTAATTCAAATTCTGACAGATTTATATTTGTTCATTACACTGTAGATGTTACATGAGTACCAACATACTAAAATAAAACTACACTCGCCGCTATAGTTTATTTACAATTTTCTCAATTTATCGTTTTTAGAATTAGATATAAATACGATTTGATATTCTTTATCAACAAACAATCAAATTGATGATGTTAGTTTATTGTAAATTTGTATTTTGCACTTTACCGCACTAGAGCGGCAAAGTTCCATAGCGGTTCTCCAACCTCTGGCGAAATCAGCTGTTTTCGAATGTGATAGCACAAAAAATATATAAAAATCTGATGTGGCCAGGCACTTGACTTCATCACACTATACAGCAGTGTCAAACTGTGTCAAACGCTAATGTTTTGACAATACTGTCAATAGAATCAAAATATCTCCCAAATCCTGGCTAACTACTTTTAATGCAGTATAAGCAATCTCGATGAAATAGAATTTGCTCATGCACCTAAACTAGTAATTTGATCAAAAATGTCATAGATATAAATTATCTAAAGAAGGCTCATTTGCAAAAGCGTTCAAAAATGAAAAAGGAACTGTTCTTTGCTTATGTTTACAGCGGCTTTATATTAGACCAGTTCATAAGGTATTATATTCTTGATGGGACTACTCTCCACTAAAAATATTTTGGTTTGTCAGGGCTTTAGAAAAACAAGAATCATTTGATATTAGATACTAATAGAACAAATTTCAAATTACAATACAACCAAGTGCCAGTTTCTTGATGTAAGTGCAAATTTCTCTGTTGTAATCGTACTTCAATTTTATTAACCTGGGATATTTTCCGCGAGATTAGAATAATTTAATCAATACCGGACCGCCTAAACCGGCCTGCACAGAATCACAATACTGAATAATCCTCGTAACTCCTTATAATCTACTCTCTCTAATATCACTTTGGAACGAGACACTGTGCTTTCATTATTTGAAGTGACGTTTGATCTATAGTTTCTATTGGAATTGTGGAATAGCTTAAATTTCCAACTCTCCAAAGTACATAGGGTTTTCATTACACAAAGTAACTATGTAAATCGCTGGAAATCGTGAACGGTACTGTCACGGATTGACTTCGGACACTTTAATTCAATGGAAGTATGTTCAATTTCAGTTTAGCGATGGTTTTACTTCATTGAGTAAAATACTATTACGTATATTATAACGATTTATTACAATTTGTGTGCAATATCTCTTTCTTTCTTGTAAACTAAGTTGTAAATATTAACACGCGATTTAGAATAATATTCGCGTTAAATCAAATAAAAATTTTCTAAGAAAGAAAAAATTTTAGAACAAAACGTTTTAAGACATTTGAAACAAAAGATAAAAACAACTTATTTAAAATAGTATTTGTGAAAGTATATTGTGTGTAAGGTAACATTAAAAAAAGTGCTCTATCATTAGTATAGAAATAAAAGCACACACAGTCTTTGTCAGTTTGGTTCAGTAGCTACTTAAACTTTAATAGATAAACGATTTTTTAACGTTAATTTATAAAGAGAGTTTACTGTACCACACTAAATACAACACGATAAGGAACAAATCTTATCGTCAGATATAATTTAATACTGATAGATAAGTACCTACGTAGTCTTTGACAGCCAGAATAATTTAAGACAAACAATTGTTTCCGTGTTATGCAGTGCGTAATAGCTGACGTTTCGCAAACCATGTTGCTCGCTTCTTCCGCTCTAACAGAATACTTAAAACCCACCAAAGAACTCGCCTTATATAGGTACCTAGTTTTCACCTCACTGCACACATCTGGAGCTGCCGCTTTAAATGTAGTTTTCCTCTTGTCTGTAATTAACTTAACTGAACTTTAACTTGAATAAATATGAATAAGGGTCGCCGCCCCATAGGGGTCGGCTCACTGACCCAGCTCTCGCCATACAGCAACCATGGTCCACCACCCAGGAAACGTGTCTGCCCCCGAGAGTCCGTCGCCAGTTGAAAGAAGCCATGGCTGGCATTTGTAATATCCCTAAAGTAAGTTGTTTATCTGCACCACTAGTGCCATCACGCGCAGGCTTCCATGATACAATTAAGACCTCGTTCCTGAACAGACCAGCCATGGGGGCCCTCCTACTCCTCGGTACTCGTGATAGTCGAGCTTCCCCGACACCGTTGGACGAGTCAGCGGCGAGGCCACTTGCGCAAACCTCTACTCAACATCTGTACACACCGTAGAAGGGCGGCCATTGACCCACGGGTAGGAATCAGTGTAGCTCCCGGTTGCTCTAGGGGCGTACGAAGAGTTAGTGCATCCCACAGCCTTGAATTTCTCCAAGTACTCGTGACGGAAACCTTCCGGAATCCACGTTTGACGAGTCACCGCCCGGAATGCTAAGGCGTTATCCGTACCCATCGAGATTAGAAAGGTTACCCTTTCATCGGAGGATGGGTGCACCGTAGAGCACGCTTACGCTGAGAACTCTACCACATGTCATCTCTCTCAGCGTCATGTGGTCTATAGCGTTTATCCGCACTTGCCTTAATCCGTATTCGGATATACTAGATATAAGATCGTTAAGTACTCATGGCGGCACAACTTCCGAAGGCCCCGTTTAATAAGTCACCGGCGAGCACCAGATGCCTGGTCGCCGTTACTGACTCTTGCAACCAGAAACCTGGAATAAGTTAGACTTTAAACAAGACAGTTTTACGGCACAGCCTCGTGAGGTCTGCCAGCTGGCCTAACTTAACTTTGACTGTATTTAGTTGTCTGTTTAATACTTATGTAATTCCTTATATAGGTTCGTAGCACTTACGCAACTTAGACCACATACGTGACTCACGCCATAGGTATGCGCGTTTATCTTTTTATATTTGACGGTGGGCGGCTGAATATTTGAGAAATTCTAATAGACCAAAAATGCACGTTTTGGGATCATTTTGAGGTTAGTATGGCTTTTCGGACGTCATTACTGAAATTTTACAGGAGGACAATGATCAAAATCAGCGTAGTGAACTATGGATGAATGCTAACATCCGAATTTGACAGTTCTAGGTATTGCGGGTCACCGTCTTAATATAAAATAGTTGTATTTAGGTTGAGCATTTTTTAAATTGCAATGCAAACAACAATAATCGCCATGTAAACATAAAATTAATTAAGAATCAACAAGAACCAACAATTAATACCGAATACCTGGCAATAACCTCAAACAATTAAGCATACGGAGAACTGTCAAATGTTAGCATTCATCGTAAGCCAATGTTATAACAACCTGAATGTTATAACTCTATAAGAGCACTGTGATGAAACGGCGCCGAAAATGTTGCGTTTATCTATAACAATACGTGGCGGGTTGAATTTATTTAAAATTGATCAAAATTCATTTATTTGTGACACAAATGAAAGAAAATACGGCACCAATTTTTGTTTTTTTAAGTAACAAGCCATTATTACACTGATTAGACGGTCTGAAAGTCAAAGTATACAATTCGCATGGAGGTGGGCTATTTTACTGGTAGTACATGGAAAATAGCGTATCATATGGATTTTATCATGTCATTACCTGAGCAAATTTGTTGTGCAAACAGTTGAACACTGTGACGTCGTTACAAGGAGTGATTTCCAATTACGTGGGACAATATTGAAAGCTAAGTTGTTCTCAAAATAAAATCTATTATATAACGTATTTCTGTAAACAAATCAATGTTTGAATCCGAAAATCAGAATGTGTCGATTTCAAATAACGTACCTCATTATTATATATATATATATATATATATATATATATACCGGGTGCGGCAAAAGTCAGTTTACGCTGTCGGTTATTCGTGCATGCGCGTTTTTTTTTTTTTTAATTTTTGATGTTATATCTTTTCGGAAATAAATTTTTTTTGCCATTATTTTTTTTTGCGTTTTTCTCTAATATGCAAATCGGTAAACTGACTTTTGCCGCACCCTGTATATATATATATATATATTTAACTTTAGATTTTCACGATCGTTATGTATATGTATATGTCGAAACGTTGCAAATAAAGTTTATTTTCTACACGAGATGACCGAAAACTTTTTACATATATATATATATATATATATATATATATATCGAATCTTGTTACTGTCGTTCCTATTATTATATTACTAATTGTTAAGGGGATGTCGACTGGATTCACTCTAATAAAACAAATCTAATAAGACAAATGTAAGAAGAGTAGTTTTATTAGAGTGAATCCAGTCGACATCCCCTTAACAATTAGTAATATATATATATATATATATATATATATATAATTTGATAATTTAATGACTGTATGTTGTTATTATATCGGAAAACTTAGTGGGAATTCAGTCAAAAAACGTTTTTTCTTTTTTATATTTTTTATTCCATATACCAATATTTCGGACTAATTTTAGTCCTTCCTCAGGGTTCTAAAATGTTTAATAATATATTAAAATTATATATAACTACCTATAATTAACACAAACCGGAGAAACTTAGATAATAAATGTAAAAATTATGAGAGATGTCATAAAACAAAGTTGGAAAAGTTTATAAACAATAAAAGGCCTACGTTAAAAAGTATAAGTATGAAACTAGACACTAAAAAATAACCTAAATAGGAATTAAATGACATGAATGACATGTATCGTGTCACAATTCGTTCATATTTGTAGGATGGATGTCTTTAAATTTAAGGAGATAACTATAAATTTCGCTTAGATTACTAATGTCAGTTTTTTTGTTCATTGTACAACGGTTATCATTTATGTAATACATTTCCAGAAAAGAGCGCTTGAAAAAATTAGTTTCACTGTCTAGAATTTCTATATTTTGATAATCCATATTATGTCCGAGAGAGTTAACATGGGAAGCTAAAGCACAAGCGTTTGGTTTAATTCTTGAATCGCTTTTGTGTTGTGTAATTCTTCTCTTTATGTGTTGAGAAGTCTGTCCAATATATTCCTTTGGACAGACACTACATGGAATTTTGTAGATGACATCAGAACGCAACTCTAGCGGTAATGGATCCTTTACTTTTGAGAACAATGACCCTAATCTCTTTAGTGTTCTACGACCAAATGATAAATTTTGATCCTTGAATATTTTGATAAGATTTGGAGTGAGTCCTGCGATGTAAGGTAATACTTTAAATTTAGTTGAACCAGTTCTTCTTGTTATCTCATTATTTGTTGGTGTCCGACTACTAAAAAGTAGCTTCCTAATAAGAGCTTTTGGATAAGAATTTTCTTGTAAAATATTTCCAAATTTGTGCAGGTTTTTGTTTACAAAGGAAGGATGAACAATTTTTGAAAATTTATATAGATCAATGGGTACCAACATCATAACTAATTTTCTACATACTAACAAAAATTGTAAACAACCTTCAGAAAAATTGGTTAAAGATACGAAGTTTTTTTTAAAAAGCAATCCAAATCTACTAATAATGAGAGCTGATAAAGGTAATGTCACAGTAGCAATGGACAGAGAAGAATACCATAATAAAGTATTGGATATAATTAATGACAACGAAAATTATAAGAAAATAAAAAGGGATCCTACTATAACTATACAAAATAAAAATAATAGTTGGGTAAAAAAACTGAAAGAATGCCACGAAATTGATGAATCTACAGCAAAAAAACTTACAACTTATAAAGCGGTAGCTCCTCGTTTTTATGGACTTCCAAAAATACATAAGAATGAAGTACCTTTACGACCTATTGTTGCTTCAAATAACTCACCCACGGAAGGCTTATCCAAATTCATTGCAAGACTACTTACATCTACATGTCTACATGAAAACGAATACTATGTACGAGATAGTTTTCATTTTGCTGAATGTATGCAAAATATGGTTTTGCCGGATGGTTATGTGTTAATTAGTTTGGATGTGGTTTCATTATATAGTAACATACCTTTAGACTTGGTCAAAAGTAACGTAAGTGACAGATGGAACAATATTGCTCAAAATTGCTCAATTTCTCTCAGGATGTTCTTAGAATTATTGGATTTCATTTTTGCCTGTAGCTATTTTCAATATGATAACCAAATTTACAATCAAATTTTTGGATGTCCAATGGGATCGAATTTGAGTCCAATACTCGCTCATATAATAATGGACACTTTGTTGGATACGCAGATACCTAAATTAACTTTCAAGCTTCCTTTCATTAAGAAATTCGTTGATGATTTAATTTGTGCTGTACCAGAGAACAAAGAAGATGAGATTTTGAACATTTTCAATTCCCACCATTCAAGACTGAAATTCACCGTAGAAAAAGAATCTAACTTTTCTGTCCCTTTCCTTGACACCAGGGTTATCAGACATCAAGATAATAAAATAATTCTTGACTGGTATCAAAAACCCACCAGTTCTGGACGATACATTAATTTTCATTCTTACCATCCAATGAACATCAAGAAGAACTTTATTTTAGCTCAAAAGCAAAGAATTTCAAAAATTGTTCATCCTTCCTTTGTAAACAAAAACCTGCACAAATTTGGAAATATTTTACAAGAAAATTCTTATCCAAAAGCTCTTATTAGGAAGCTACTTTTTAGTAGTCGGACACCAACAAATAATGAGATAACAAGAAGAACTGGTTCAACTAAATTTAAAGTATTACCTTACATCGCAGGACTCACTCCAAATCTTATCAAAATATTCAAGGATCAAAATTTATCATTTGGTCGTAGAACACTAAAGAGATTAGGGTCATTGTTCTCAAAAGTAAAGGATCCATTACCGCTAGAGTTGCGTTCTGATGTCATCTACAAAATTCCATGTAGTGTCTGTCCAAAGGAATATATTGGACAGACTTCTCAACACATAAAGAGAAGAATTACACAACACAAAAGCGATTCAAGAATTAAACCAAACGCTTGTGCTTTAGCTTCCCATGTTAACTCTCTCGGACATAATATGGATTATCAAAATATAGAAATTCTAGACAGTGAAACTAATTTTTTCAAGCGCTCTTTTCTGGAAATGTATTACATAAATGATAACCGTTGTACAATGAACAAAAAAACTGACATTAGTATTCTAAGCGAAATTTATAGTTATCTCCTTAAATTTAAAGACATCCATCCTACAAATATGAACGAATTGTGACACGATACATGTCATTCATGTCATTTAATTCCTATTTAGGTTATTTTTTAGTGTCTAGTTTCATACTTATACTTTTTAACGTAGGCCTTTTATTGTTTATAAACTTTTCCAACTTTGTTTTATGACATCTCTCATAATTTTTACATTTATTATCTAAGTTTCTCCGGTTTGTGTTAATTATAGGTAGTTATATATAATTTTAATATATTATTAAACATTTTAGAACCCTGAGGAAGGACTAAAATTAGTCCGAAATATTGGTATATGGAATAAAAAAAATAAAAAAGAAAAAACGGTTTTTGACTGAATTCCCACTAAGTTTTCCGATATATATATATATATATATATATATATATATATATATATATATAATAAGAGAGAAGTAATTTTTAAAATTAATTAAAAGGATACGGTCTCAGCCCGGATCCTTTTAATTAATTTTAAAAATTACTTCTCTCTTGGATTCTATTTACGTCATATTCCTCATATAGTATATTTAAACCGATTAAACCAGTTTCCTATATATATATATATATATATATATTTGTTTTTAACAAACATCTTAGAAAGGGTTTCCTGAATATCGGAACTGTAGATTCGATATGTGGGGATCGGGTGAAAAGAGGTACGGGACTCCCATAAGCCTTTCGGTATACTACATTACCAACATTAGTCTGCCGATGTTTTTGCGGACCTTCAACAAATATTCGTATCATATCTATATATTTATTTTCCTTGGCCTAATTCTATACGAACATTCCAAATAATTCTCTGGGTTTCCCGTCATAAAGAAAGCTGTATTATGGCCAGCTATTCGTAAACTTCATTGGCCGGAACGAGCTGTAACGTTGAAAATAGAATAGAGGTCTCGGTTATCTATAATCGCCATTCATCTTCATTACAGCATTGGGTGGAAAACGCATGATAAAACGAGTGGAATCCTCTCATCCTTTCCCACCTTTTTTTCCGCTAGTTTTCCGCACGGCAATAACGTGTTCTATCCGGGCATTGCTGAGCAAAAAACACGGCAGATGTCCGAGTTCCCGAAAAAAGATTATTGCTTGTGCTTTTTCCATTTCTGGCGATAATTTTCGAGCTGCTGCTGGTGGAAAAATCATTTTTTGCATTATTCTCGGTAACCTACTCCGTTTCATTTTCGTTACCGCCCCACTTTTATTAATATTGATTGTTTTATTTGCCTTGCGGGCATGGCGAATGCAAAATATATTCATGAGGAAGTCTCCAGGGGACTTTTGAAATTTAAACGGAAACATATAAATATGGAAATACCACTTTCAGGTTGAGGAATATTTAAAAGTCGTATTATGATGGGGTCGGCTTAATGCAGAATATATACATGTAAATGAAGAAGTGTAATGGGATTACGCCATTATATTTTTATATTTCATCTGACCCAAATTACATTAATCCTTTTCTATAAAACCGTTGGTGCAGTTATGGAATATATATGCTAATTATTATCAGCGTGGATTAAGCAAACTTAGTATTGCTTTTTAGTGTATCTATCGGTTATTGGTTTTTGATTGCACTGACAATAACAGGTGTTAGTTATGTTAGGTGTTACTTGAAGTTTTTAGTTGTCCCCGAGATAAACCGAAAAAGGTTTGAAGTTAAACAAAAATGGTAATTTGAACGAAAAACTACTGTATAGTCAAATCGTTAAAAATAATTTAAGCAGGTGTGTTCTGCGAAGAGCGGATGAAAACCTAAAACTCAACTTCAGTCAAATCTTTCAGCAAGATTTCAGCAAGAAGAAAACATTCTCCGATCGAGTTCAAATGTTTACCATTTCTTGTTTAAGTCAATATATATATTATGCCACCGTTCGACATTTATCTAGATCACGGTGTTTAGGGTTCTGAACCGACGTAAAAAAGCGAATTTCTCAGCATTGAATAAAGATATCAATCTGCAATTTGGTGTATTTATAAAGCGTGCTAACCCGTATATAGTCTATGTACTTTCACCAAAACGATAAGTAAATGTTTTGGAAGATTGTTTACAGTGGATAGTAACACGATTTCCTATTGAATTCAGGATTGCTGTTGTATGTTTCTTTCAAATAGCTTCTGCGGGCAGAAGAATGACGGTGCAACATTTTCATATAAACATACTTGGACACTCAGAATTTTGAGAAGCTCATTGCCAGGTGTAGCTTTTCCGCCAATATATACACACAGTGTAATTAATAATCAAAAAATCAATTCTCTAACTTTTGTGACTGCACAACTTATGGTATAATCCACCATAATCCTACATAGGTGGATAATATAGACAATGAATTTTTTGTTGAAAATGTTTGTGAATATTCGTGACACAATCGGCAACACTGATGGTTTACAGAAGATGCAAATCTACAAATGTTAGTTTGATCATCATGGTATATAAAAACGGGGGAAGAAATCTCTTACCTAGTGGAATCGACCCAACAAAAACTATGAAAAAAATCTGATGTGGCCAGGCACATGACTTTATAATACAATATATAAAATTAATAGTTAAGCTGCATGTGATTCTATTTGATCGAGATCGATAGTGTCTGCATTGAAATAGTTGGTTATTTTTTCGCTTAATTAATAATTCGTGACTACAAATTTATTGCAGTTAGGTACATTTTTTGCAGCCGATAGCAACACTGAATTTATATATTTTTTATAGAAGAATTGTGAAATTGTCTTTAATTTATGCTTTTGATTATGACATGATATTAAACACATGTGTAAAAATGTGCTGCTAAAATAGTAGATCTGGCAACGCTACTACGACTTTGTCGTAACGATAGCTACAGCCTAAAACTCTCTTTCGTGTTTAATTAAAATTGCGAATAAGTTCAATTTTTTTAATACTAAAGGTTTTGTTTTCTTCTGACACTAACATACCATTAACTTTCAGTCTAGATTTCAGAGCATTTCACACATTTTCAAGTAGTTAATTTGTTAAAAACAGATTAACCCAAGCTTAATATACAGTCATTAAACACAATAATAAAGTAATATCCTGTCCAAACAAGTGAAAACTGTTTCTGGAATGCTTTTTTCGTACAATCTGAATCTGAAAGCAGAAATTCCGAATTGTGTAGTTTTTGAGAAAAATACTGCATTTTAGATGTTTTTGCAGTTTAGCACTGCTTTTCTCAAAAACTAGGGCCAAGTCAAAATAATCACATAGCTTAGATTATTGTATGTTTGACAAATTATGTACTTTAAAATATGTGGAATGCTGTGATATCAAGACCCCAATGTTAATGGTATGCTAGTGATATGTAAATTAATTGTAGTAAAACCAAATAAAAAGGTTCTTATTATTTTTTTTTTCACATTATTAAATTACACTTTAGATATACATCGATCTCAAATTTCACAGGAATTAAGTATGGTAATGGGAACAAATTCAAAGGTCTTGCAAAAAATAACGACCACATATTATTTATTCGACGCCCATTTACTCTCTTAAAATCATTACATTTCCAACATTATATGGACTCACACCGTATTGGAAACCCCATCGAAAACCGCAAATAAATACCAACTTTGCCCGGAAACTTCCCGCGATTTTTTTAACGTTACTGCGATTGCTAAACAAAATATCCCATCCCAGGGGATATTACAGGTTCTGAGTGCCAACTGAACTGTACCCAGTTTCATTTTAAGGACTACTACATCAACTTGTAAATGTAAAATTTGTGTGTTACTTTACACAAATTTACTACTAAGTGCGATGATTTTAAGGTGTTTTTCTAATTATATCTGTACAGTTATATTATCTGAAATCAAGTAGCTAGAATAGCTTGTTTACGATTAAATAATAAGCGACCAAAAGACGACGATACTGTGACACTTTGAAGACTTTCGGGTTCTGTTCACATGCCGCGATGGGCCAACGTTTGAGCCACCAGGTTTTTATAATATATTAGGACCCAGTTTCACCTCTCCTAAAACGCGTTTTCAAATAAAATAGTATATTAAATGACGAGCACATAGTTAAGGATATAAATCGCGAGCATGAAGTTTACACGCGAGCCGTAGGCGAGAGTGTATTCATGCGAGAGATTTATATCCGTTATGTGCGAGTCAAATACGACGGTTGTCTACGACTCATAAATTCCATTTTATGCAAAATATTTTAAATGTATTTGTTAATGATGGCAAGGCGAACTCTCAGATAACTGTCATTGACGTAGGTTTTGACAGAATTTGACACTAGCGTTGTATAGCACTACAAAGTATTCACCAGTTGGTTCAAATAATGAGGTCATTATTTCAACGAACTGTGATTATTGTACAACGCTAGTGGCATTATAATCATTGGCGCGTATAATGATGGGGATTATATAGTTATAGATACAATATATGCAATGAACTTATATGTGGGTCCTAGATAAAAGTAATTTATTGTTAAAAATTTATGAAATTTTCAGTGTAACTTCTTAAATAAATAGGGAGTTGGGCTGGACGAAAAATAATTTTTTGGAAGGATAAAAAGTTTTTACTTCTTCATGTTAGGATTTTTCAAATATAAAACATGTAGCCGAACTCATGATATAAAAATAGATTTTTTTTATTTAGATACAATTTTAACCCAAACATTATAATTGCGATAATAAAGCGTAATTGCCAGAAATGTACTTATTTGCCCATATTACTGCTGCCCGGTGTAGACAGCAGATGTCGGGAGTTTTAAACACCGCATATAACTGGTGACTACAGATTGACGCTGGTGAGGAACAAGCTTACCACTCAAAAATGTCGAAACGAAATATTTCGTGTCGCAGTTGCGATGTTTTTGGACGGAGCCTTTTACTCGCAGTGTAAAACTTTGAACACGTTGTTGCGAAACATAATCAATATGAGTGCACACTGGACACACTGGCAACCCATAGTGAGTGTACGTAGCGATAAAATATTAAACAACATAAAAACTGTCAACTTTTCAAAATACCTTCACGTAAAAATAATAATTACCAACTTCGTGGAATTCAGCTGGCAGTTTAGATCATAATAATTACAACGGTATTTCGTAATAATGCGAAAAGTTTTAAGCTTGTTTCGACGAAAAGGACAGGCCAGCCGATGCGCGATACATTTCCCAGCTTATTTTTAAACTTTTTTTGGTGAGCAGGTTCGAACCCAAATCGTCCGTAATTAGAAAAGTTTCGCCAGGCGTTCGTCTTATTTGAACAAAAATCACCCGGTTAAAAACAAATTAGGTTCGACTTTCGACCCTAGGGGTCTTTTAACGAAATCGGACCAAAGGGACAAATTAATTTTATCAGCATTTGGACGTGCGTATCCGGTACAGAGTGGAGGAGGGGCGATTAGGGTGTAAAGCCAGTAGCGGTTCGTTGATTAGTTCTACAGGGCTGCATACCCCAATATTAAATGTCTAACAAAATACCTATTATAGGTAAAACCACGAGAACTGGACGTGAATCATCGATTTCAGCTGTTATTTTGCTGATACGTTACAGACCATTCCCGTGCGTTAGACAGAAACGCCGTGCTTTTTTATGCGTCTGTTCTTACGATTTTAAGCGATGACTCACGTTCAGCTCTCGTGGTTTTACCTATATTTTCTAGTTTGTGACCAAATCTCGTCGGTACGACCGACGGGTACACAAGACTTTAGACATAAATTAAAAACTAGAACTGGAAACGCGAAAATAAATATGTAAAACAGCACACAGTGCACCGTAGACAAGGACATAACTGAGAACGAGTAAATCGAGTACGAAATGGTGACACTAGCTGAGGCAGTTCCAACCACCAAAATAACCAAATCAAAATTTAAAGGTGGCACTAAAAGTGTGACTAGAAATCGAGCTATGAAAATAAAAAGGTAACAAATAACAGATAATTAAACCGCAATGACAAATGGTAACAAAACGAATTGGAAAAACGTAGGACACGTAAGCAGAAAACTAGTGGAAAAAAATTAAGGTAAGAGAAATGTGGCTAGTAAAAGAATTCCACTTGATCATTTCAAAGGTTGTAATTTCTCATTTTGTGATATTCTATACGGCATTGTTCGAACAAATCAAGTTTGGAACCATTATCACATGTTTTGAGTACATTTACGTTGTCAAAATCAATCTTTGTCCGGTAGCAATTATCTTTTTCTTTGTAATATTTATATGTTAGTATATGTCAGTGGTTCAGAATCGGAGCAGTTATTCAGAGAGTATTCAATAAAATATATGTTTTCATACAACAAACAATAAACTCGCTCGACGATATTCGGTTTATCTCATCTTCCTGAACCATTTTGTATTGTGACCAATTTTGATAACAAATCATCTGTAATAGTTATCATGTCTTATTTTATTGAGTTATAACGAGTTAGTTATGGTCTGTTAACATGTAGTCCAGTTCAGAGCTAATATTGTAACGCATACACCAAATAAAATGTAAGACACGTTGAAGCATCTTAATTCCATCGGGGAAGCTAGCGTCTTTGGCACAGCAACAAATGAAGATATTAGATTAAAACGGTGGTTTACCACGAACGTAACCACTAAAATGTAGCGATATTGCCAATATTACATAAAAAATTTTAATTCATAACCTTTACTTTGACGTATCTTGATTACACAGCCCCCCCAAATACTAAAAACACTTACGTGCCGTCACTGGTGAAAGCGGGCTGAGGGTAATTTTGTTCGTTCTTCAGGAGAGATCAGATTACTTCATTTATTACTTTGGACCAGCAGGCTACTTCTCTCTTCTTATCTCTGTCTCTCTCCGTTCATGTAATTCAAATCTATCGCGCTAACGTTGAATGTAGAAAAAACGTGTAACAAGAGCGAGATTTCATAATATTACCCCGACTAATGAACAAATAAAGTACCGTGTAAGATGGAGGATGGGGGCAGGGTTAATTGCGGAAGACGATAAGGTGAAGGAAATTAATAGGATGTGTAAAAGTGACACCTATCTCGGAAATGCTTTACTCAAATGGGCTTCTTCATTAGCATTGATTAATTATTCTGTTCATTAATTAAATCTTACTATATTGGACATTGGTATCAATTTACGGTCCTACCAAAATCACGTTCACGGTTTATTTCAGTTCGTGTCTACTTTTTTGAATACAGGATGATTCATAAATAACGGCGAAAATTGAAGGAACATATACCCTAGGACGTAATAAACATGTTTTGTCTAATATCGTATGGTCTAAATCAGTGATGACAAACCTGCGGCCTTCAACGCCCTACAGTACGGTCCGCGAGCCCCCGCTAAAGATTGTCTTACAATACAATGAAATATCAAAATTATTAAGTTTGCAAGTTATTACTTATTAGGTAACAGAGCAGTATTAGCCCATTTTTATTTGGGTATTCCTACATTACATCGTGGGCTTACTATAAATAGAAAGTAAATAATTTAAAGGTGGAATTTCCGTAAATATATCGTTGAAGTGAAATTAATAGTATGTTATTTGACGAGCACATATTTAAGGATATAAATCGCGAGCATGAAGTTTACACGCGAGCGATTTATATCCGTTTTGTGCGAGTCAAATACGACGTTTTATCTACGATTAATGAATTCCATTTTATGCAAAGCGAGGCGAACTGTCAAATATCTGTCATCCACGTAGGTTTTCACAGACTTTGACAAGAGCGTTGTATAATGATGACAGTTCGTTCAAATAACGAGGTCATTATTTGAACGAACTGTCATTATTATACAACGCTAGTGTCATTATAATCATTGGCGCGTATAATGATGGGGATTATATAGTCATAGATGCGTATGCTATGTACGTATTATATGTGAGTCGTAGATAAAAAAAAAACATATATTTCATGTACGTCACATGGAGTTTTCGGAACACACTGTGCGCTAAATGTGAACCTTGTATCTAAAGTTCCTACCATGTCTTCCATCGAAAAGTTCAGCCCAGGCGTCCACTTGTGTTGTTCATCATTGTTCGACATTTTACTCTCAAATATGAAACTATACATTTTACGACTTGTTATGCAGCAGCACCCATGTAGAGTATAACAGTCGTTTACGAAAAAATTTACTAGTACTACCCAGAGAAACAACATGAATAAAGTTGCCCGAATTATAGTAAAATCATTATTAAAATTCGAAATTTTCTTCAAATATTTTTGTAGATTAAAACTTTTGACATTTTTAATGTTTATGTAACTGTATTTAGAGATTGGGGGTAATTTTGAACTAAACTGGTCAAAATAATTACTTGTTAATGAAAAATAAAAATTGAAAGTTGATTTTCTCCGCAACCATTTTGATGATTCTTTCAGTTACTGGTAGCCTAAATCTTCAGTAGTTGTACGGATGGAAAATTCTCCATCCGTACAACTATTTCCACTTTCATTTTTGAGTAAATAGGGTGTAAGAATGATGTTCTGATTTTTGCCTGAACTTTGAAGCACTATATGGAGTTCTCCAGCTATAACAAACTGGCCATAACAGGTATGACACAGTAATATTTTTTGATAAAAGATCCTTAATGAATATTTATTTATTTTGTTAACTCCGAACTTGTGGTGGCAGATAAATGCTCGCTTAGATAAATGCAAAATATTTATGTGAGTCATCAAACATATAAAAAATTAACATACTGATGAAATTGATCTAACACGGTATTACCAACATGGTATAAAAACCATGTAAAAAAAATCAAAAGACAAAGACACTGTGTTACCAGTTTCCTTATGCGGCCCGCCAGGATTGAAATCAGAATGTAGTGGCCCGCGCCCATAATGAGTTTGACACCACTGGTCTAAATTAACGAATTCTTGAGACAAATAAAAACTGTTCATATCATCGTAGCTAGCTGTTCGTTAGTTTATCTAGAGTAAGAATCTTTTCGATTGTGGAATCTTAATTGGGTGTGTTTGTTTATTACCAGAGACGCACGGATGGCAACTGTATGCAACAGATGAGTGGTATGCGAAATATGTCTGATCGACCGCGCCGCGCAAGTTTTATAAATCCTCATCACATTTCTTGATGATGTGTGTGCCAATCTTTCCAATTTTCCATTTATAAATGTTTGTAAGTTCGAAATTGTCTTGACGTCATGTGTGATCGACTATTCACCAGGATAGGCCTTAGACGAATTTTTACTAGAATTTTGTTGGTACTCAAAACTTTGAAATAGGTCTTAGGAACGTGAAATATGCTGCTTCTGAAACATCCTGCATACAATATACAATAATTCATTTACGTGCCGAACTTTTTTAAGTGCTCAAACAAGGGAAACTATAATAGTCAATGGTAGTTTTATTTGCGTCATATTAGCTAGTTCGTTAGTAATACCAACAGTTTCCTTGTTCTAAACATACCTTAAGGTGGTCAAAAGTTGTAAGTGTAGTATTTCATACATATTTACATAAATTTTAATTGTATATTATACAAATCCGTACTTTCATAACAAAACTGTTAATTAGAAAACTTATAAAAAGCGTTAAGTTACTCTGTGCCTAATTAAAACAGCGTATTAATCATCGTTAAAAATTTACTTCGCGCTCAGCTAATGTTTATACTTTTGCGCGCAGTAACGAGTTATGAATATTAAAATGCGAAAATTTCATTTCGAAGGGATCCGTAGCGCTAATCAGATAAAAAGTTTTTAACTCGAAACAGACAGCGGAATCGCGAAGGGAAGAGGAAAGGTTGTACGGACAAAAAGAGCGTAAAGTTTGGTAAATTTGGAGTCTTGGTCTTGTTTTGTTTAAAATACAAAACTTCTAAAGGCGTATAAAAAAAGCTTTAAAAAGAGGAGTTAGGAAAGGAAGTTTGTTTTATTAGTTTATCTGTAAATTCACGTTTAGGATGTTTTTATAAAGGAATGTTTTGCCATAAAAACAAAATACTTCTACGTACGTGTACCTTTGTTTTTTCTCATATATCTTTTTTTAATCCTGTTCGTACTATTCGCGATTTTCGTCGTTTTCGTCATTATCGTCCTTTGTATCCTTTTTGCAAGTTTTGTTCTTTACATCATCTTTCCTTTTTATCGTTCACATCCTTTTATCTCTTTTATCGCTTTTATATCTTTTATCCGTTTTATTCCTTTCGTCCTTGTTATCCTTTTTCGTTTTTATAACGTTTTTATAACATTCAAAACAAAAAAAAAAAACTTTTTCTAGAAACATGAAAATGTTTCTGCATTGTATGTATAGTTAGATCTATCTGGGACCAAAGTGTATTATTGGTGGGTACCTACAACCTACTTAATGTTACCAAACCTTCACAATATTTTAAGCCATGTTTTAATTGGATCTGAAGTATTTTTTCTTCTTTTGGGTCAGTTAATTAAATCAAGTGATAAAGTTGTCTGGATTGTGTATACTAATTAAGACTGACTACTCCTACGTTGAAGCATATCATCAAAACATCGAAACCCATGTAAACACAGCTTATTTTTATTATTTTTTTTCTATGTGGTATTTATGCGTATTATTTGTAGTTGATTGTAAGATTGTCAGCTCTCATATACAGTCTCATGAATTTTCATAAAATCCCATACCTTAAACATTTTGCAGATCTCATGTGCTTTAAGTAAAACTACGTTAATGGATTATAAAATTACCTCTAAACGATTATTGTCCTCCGGAAAATTATTGCTTCATAAAATGTGTTAATAAAAAAACTTTTATCATAAATTTGGAAGACACGTTTTTGTGCCCAGGGTAGACGAAACTGATTGATATAAAATATTTTAGGGCCCCGGAAACATGTTTCCCAAGGCTTCGCAAAACTACCAAGCCCACAAAACTACGTACGCAAAACTAGCAATGTCAAAAATGATCATTGCCTTCTAAAGAAAACTGTCTAAACGTTCAAGAAGACCATCCATATTTTATCTACTTCCTATCAGTTATCGCTTGCAAGATAACCTGTATTACCGACCGTCTCGAACACCGAGCGAATGTCCGCAAAAATAGCAATTATAAATCAACGAAAATATTACTTACCGCTTCCGAACCGGTCCCAATCACGACAGAATTGTTCCTTGTACTTTACCTTACCACATAAACGCTGTTTACTCGAGCTAATAGACAATTTTCCGCGAAAAATCAGTGAAAAATGATTAAAAATTGTGTACCCATGTGCACCGTGTTGCAATGCTCAGAGAACTGTCGTAAGTGGTGGTAAGCGTCGCTCCCATGGCAACGGTTTTTCAGATAATTTTTGGTCTGTTCCATAGAGAAGTTTATGACTATAACGGAGTGTTATTTGTTGTTGGGGAATTGCGAGATGAAGATTAGTATGCTTGATTTTGTATCAGATTAAATCGAAAAGAACCAAAGAAAATATGTTATAGTAATAACAGAATAAATAGTACTTGTTAAATAATCGCCGGAGAAATTTCTATATAATTCTGACAGTTAAAATTAAACTTGTTTTTCTCTAAGCGATATATGTAATTGGTATAATGGTATAAATGTTATAATGGTATAATGGTGTAATGTTATAATGGTATTATGGTATAAAGTAGTCTGCAGTACCGTAAAAATATCATGACGACGAAACAGCTACAACGACAAAAATCCCATATAGTCGTAAGCATAAACGAACGTTAATACTTTTGTAGACAGATATGAGAGTCAACGTATGATTATACTTTGTACGAGGGACCTTTAACGCTTTTATATAGTACCGTCTTTTTTAATTGAAATCAGCGGAGATGGCTCATTCCGTTTCAACGGTAACCAGCTGGACTTAATCGTCGCAACAAATGGAGAATTTAAACTACAATAGTGACCTAGGGACGCTTGGAGCCGGTAGGTTGAACACTAGTTGTCGTTTTAAATTTAGAAGAATGCCCGTGTGATTTGTGCAATCAGCTCGTGCATTTGTTTTACGGCAAGCGGAACACACGGCAGGGTAATTGCATTCGCCCGGATCTCACCCAGAACAAATGGAATCAGGAGTGCCGCAAATGCACTCGCGCGGTTTGAGTTGTAGACGCAGAAGTAATATATTGCGCGGTTGGCAAACTTGGCTGGGAGCGCGCGAAAAGTGATTGTGTGTCGTTTACGAAATTGTATTCTGTATTCTCTACGTGTCCGGTTCGTTAGTTTGGAACTATTCTCTTCGTGTTTCCTCTGTGATTTCATACCAGATAAATCCTGCCTAGAATGTTTCAAGTCTTGAACGAGTCTCGAAATTTCTAATAGAACTTTCGCGCCTCCACCACTTCACAATGATTGATTTAACAAGATTTTTTTACTTATATTGAGTATGTGTACTTTCACGGCGATGATCATTTGGAAAACTAACAGAAATCTTCTAGCCCCACAACATTGAATCAGAGCCAATTACGAATGAAGATATAACCTATGACGAAGAAGCCATACAGTTAGTTACTCCAAAGGAAGTTACCAGAGAAATCAAGACAAACCTGAATCCAAGGAAGGCACCTGCATACGATCTTATCACTGGAGAAGTTCTTAAGCAATTGCCTAAGAAAGGTATTGTTATGCTGACGCATCTAATAAATGCATCGTTCAGATTAAAATACGCCCCACATGCCTGGAAAGTAGCAGAAGTTATCATGGTACCAAAACTAGGCAAAGCACCGAACGAGGCCAAATAATATCACCCGATATCACTGTTACCAATGATATCGAAGTTTGAAAAGTTGCTTCTAAAGAGAATGAAACCTATCATTGAGAGAAAGGAACTAATTCCTAATTACCAATTTGGTTTTAGAGAAAAACATTCCACTATAGATCAAGTACATAGAATAACAGATATCATAGCGAAAGCAATAGAAGAAAATCTTATTTGCTCAACAACCATTCTTGATGCGACACATGCTTTCGATAAGGTTTGGCACGAAGGATTGATACACAAACTAAAGAGTATGCTACCCTTACAATACGTCGAGCTGCTAACATCCTATCTATCTGATAGACTATTCAGAATAAAACATATCGATGAATACTCGGAACTAAAAGAAGTAAAAGCTGGTGTACCCCAGGGTAGTGTTTTGGGACCAATTCTCTATCTACTATATACAAGTGACCTACCACGGCTGGGAAATGGAAGTCCCAACATTCGCAGATGACACGGCTCTAATGGCAGTGGGAGCAACTATTGGAGAATCTACTAGGACTCTTCAACAAGCTAGCAATAAAATATATAATTGGACCAAAAAATGGCAGACCAAACTCAACGAACTGAAATCCGTCCACATTAACTTTACAAACAAAAGAATCGAGGACATACCTCATGTTAAGGTTAACGACGCCATAGTTTCATATGCGAACGCTGCAAAGTATTTGGGTATGACTCTGGATACAAAACTAAAGTGGAAAGAACATGTTAAGAAGAAGAGAGTAGAGCTTGGCCTCAAATACAGCGAATTGTATTGGCTTCTCGGAAGAAACTCTCAGTTGTCAGTACAGAAAAAACTACAAGTTTACAACCAAATACTAAAACCGATTTGGTTATTCCAATATACAATATAAATTCCAATACACAAGGAATCCAGACTTTCCAAAATAAAGTACTGAGGAATTTGGTGAACGCTCCTTGGTACATTCGGAATAGTGACCTGCATCGTGATCTTGGTGTCCCACAAGTCTTCCATAAGATTAAAAGAATGCTAAGCATGAATCTCACCTAAACCATCACGTCAACGTAGAGGCCATGCAGCTACTGGACAACCAGAATCTAGTGAGAAGACTAAAAAGAACTAAATCCTTCGAACTAGTGAACCAGTAAAATGTGTAATAAGCAGAGCACAGTGAGTGAAGTGTTAGTGTTTCTTGTTTAGGACAATGAAAATATAGGGCATCAGTTGATAGCCTATTAGAGACAAGTACCTAGTTTTAAGAATTCAGATTTGAATGGATGGTTAATATTTTAGATTAGTTTCAATATGATAAGTACTTTATGCCCATTAATAAAAAAAATGTCGAAAGTAAATTGTTTCTGTGTTAGAGTATTTAGTTAGCGCTGAAAAAGAAAACATGTTACTATTTAAACTGTATGTAAACGAATAGGTATTTATATTTTCCATTCCATATGGTAATTAACTTAGATAATTCACTATCTGTATCGAAAAAAAATATTTATATCACGCAGAATTCATTAATGTCAAAGAATACTGTTTTGGAATTTGTATGAGTTTATTTTGACTGAATGTTGGAAAGTTCAAAATGGCTCAAACTAAATATAAATTGTATTTTCTTTATTAGATATATTAAAGCAAATTAAATTAAAATCACAATAAAATTTTTTCGTAATCATTTAAGTAGATAAAAATGTGTCCAATCATATTGCCGAAGATGTTGACAATGTCCACCATGAAAAAAAAATTTAATAAAAAACGCATATTAATTTTCTTTCTTTTTGTTTGCAGATGCTGACTGATCTCCAGATGTGATTGCAGTGCCGCATAATAATTAGTTTGTGAGTGTGCAAACTGTTGTTGATGTGAAACTTTAATATGAATAACTCGGACGATCTGGTTAGCCAGTGTTACGCTTACCTGAACTCTACGAATACAACGAATTTACCTGGTAAGTAACTATAATAATAAGTATAGTCGAATCAGTCCGAGAGAGATAGACAAAAATATCATATTGCTATATAGCTGAGAAATATATATACATACTATATTCTCAACACAATAATAATAGTGATTCCATAATAAATATGGATAAGGGTATACCAAAAAAAGTAAAACAAAACTTTTTTTAAAATTATACGTCTAACTTGACAAGAAGTAGTCTTGGTGGACCCACATATATCACCAAAGAAAACTATAACTTCTTTCAGATAATTAATGGTGATTGCCACCTGAAAAGAAAATGAAACTTTTGTTTGCGTCAAGGACATTTGTTTTTTGTTACGTAATATTTGTTTGGCTCAAATAAACACTCTTTGGAGCAAATAAATATTATTGCCCATATTCAAACGACGATTTATTTAACGTAACCAATATGTTTACGTAGACTACAAAACAACGCTAAATGTGTTCAAATTACTCAGTTTTAGACAAAATGCGGTGACCTAAAGGTTACATTCGAGTAATGTTTTCTTAAACTTTTAACTTCCACTCTATTGTTAAAAAATAAAAATATAAGAAACCTTGAAGAAAATTAGAAACTTTAGGTCTCAGCAAAAGGCCTATTTTCTTTTCACTTAGGTGTGTTTGTGTTATATGTGGATACACATACACAACATTTTATCAACTTAAATTTTGATTGTCCAAACAATGTGGTTTTTTAATAAACACTATGTACTAGCTCACATTAATAAATCTATTTTCGAAACTTTCGATTATAATCGAAGAAGAATTATTATAGCATAATGATTTTTTTGTTTGGAAGTTTGAAAATTCACTTTAATCTTTTTTTTGTGTCTACCGCGACAATTTTTACAATGTTTATTTGCATTAATCAGCTTTGTTGATGTTAATTCTCATTATATATATATATCTTTTTTATTATTCATTTCTCAGAAACTTCTCTTTATCAAAAAATATCATTTGGAAATGTTGTAGTAAAAATTAAAAATAGACTAATTTAAAAATAAAAAAAAAACATTTTTCGTTTCTATGTTACTTTTCTATGTTCTGTTGCATTTACACCAGTTACCTTAATCAATAAAAATAGTCAATAAACATTTGAATGTAGATCAGAACAGTTTACATATTTCCAACTACATACTTAAATACTGTTAAAAGTACAATAATCAAAGTGAAGTGACTATTCTGGCCAACAACGAACAATAACATACAAGCGAGAACTCATACCAATACAACTTTAAAACTCTATTTTAGCGCTCAAAAAATAGTATAGATATCAGAGCGGATTAATATTTATTGATCGATCTCAAATATCAATACACCGACCACCTTAATGAGCATATATTACGAATTATTTATTTATAATGACAAATAGTAAATCAATAACAGGCAAATCACCCCATTACTATTGTATTGATTATATATAGGTTCAATTATGAGGCTAGTATCAATAAATGCACAATTTTGTTATCGTTGGTACTAGTGTTGGGAAAAATGACTTTTTTCCCGGCCCGACCCGGCCCGGCCCGACACAACCACGACCGGGCCCGGCCCGACAGGCCCGACAGCCTGATTTGGCCCGGCCCGGGCCCGGCCCGAAGCCCGACTTGGCCCGAAAGCCCGTTTCGGCCCGAAAGCCCGTTTCGGCCCGAAAGCTCGACCCGGCCCGAAAGATCGGTTCGGCCCGAAAACCACCCGGGTGTGTGTGGGTTAGATGAAAAACTTTATAATATATTATGCTGCCCTTTTTTAATTGCCGATACAAATAGTATTTTTACTGTGGTCTGTTTTTTTAAGTACTGAATTGCCGTTGTTGAATCTGAAAAAGTATCTGATATTGGTGATAGTCTACAAAATAGTGAATTTTTAGGTTGTACATAAGTAGCTATCAAAACTTTCTGTCATCGGTAGTTATCAGTTTGAATTTTAACTTGTCCGCTAATATAATTTACCATTTTGAAGTTATAATTACGTGGTAAGTTAATAGTTGAAGGTAATGATTTTATCTTTAGCCGTCATTTACCAAAAAAATAAAATAATTACCGATATTTAGCATTCCTAGATATAGATAGTTATCAAAAATAATGACTTTTATCTACGACTCACATATAATAAGATCATACGTATCTACGACTATATAATCCCCATCATTATACACGCCAATGATTATAATGACACTAGCGTTGTATAATAATAATGACGTCCAAATTCGTTCAAATAATGACCTCATTATTGGAACAAACTGTCATCATTATACAACGCTAGTGGCAAAGTCTGTCAAAACCTACGTGGATGACAGTTATTTGACAGTTCGCCTCGCCATCATTGTGAACTACATTTAAAATATTTTGCTTAAAAGGAAATTTATGAGGCGTAGATAAAACGTCGTGTTTGACTCGCACATAACGGATCTAAATCGCTCGCATGATTACACGCTCGCCTACGGCTCGCGTGTAAACTTCATGCTCGCGATTTATAGCCTTAATTATGTGTTCGTCAAATAATATGCTATTATAACTTACAGTGATCGGTAGCAATCATAACTTACAGTGATCGGCATTAACGTCGGTTTAATTTACCATTTTCAATTTTCAGTTACCCGTTGCCTAACTTAAGCCAACGTAATTTGCCATTTTTAATTTGTTTACGTGGTAATTTATTGTTATTTGAAATTAATAATTTTAAATTGAACGGTAACTTACGAAAAAAGAAATGATTGCCGTAATTTAACATGCCTGTTCATAATTATATACATGAGTTGGTATACATGTATATAATTATGTAGCCTTGTACCCGAGATTTCGGGCACGGTAGAGTTTTCGGGCCGAATCAGGCTTACGGGCCGAGTCGGGCTTTCGGACCTAGACGGGCTTAGTCGGGCTTTCGGGCCGAGTCGGGCCCCCGGTCCGACATTGGGCCCGACCAGGCCCGGCCCGACTTTGGGCCCGGCCCGACACCATGTGCGGTCCAGTTCGGCCCGACCGGGCCCGGCCCGACTATAGCACGGGCCCGGCCCGGCCCGACTTCTGGCCGGGCCGGGCCGGGCCTGGCTCGGGCTCGGGCCGAAATTCCCAACACTAGTTGGTACATCTAAAATAATTCAAAATAATTTTGAAAAGACCAAAAACAAAAGAAAACATCTGTTCTTTAAAAACTAGGTAGTTGCTGTGGTATCAAATATCAATATAATTTTTACTTCTTTACTAACCTTTTAAGTGTAAAACCCATTAACTAAAAAATGTCTATGTTATACGAATTTTCCATGACTCTTATTCCATCACAACACATCCTCACAGACTTAAAAAAAAACCCGAATGGAAAAAAATCACCCGGTTCCTCGACTACGTAGAGTTTGGGCAATTAAAAAGAAGCGGTGGTGTAAAATTAACGTTAAACATTTGCATACCAACCGCTCGCCAGGATTGAAATTCTTTCGAGCCTGTTTGTACCACTTGGCGTCATGCAAATTTCAGCCCGCCAAAGCGGTTAATGGAGGCACTTTGCGGCCCACCCGGGCCCATAATTAATTACAGATGGGGGTTGAGTTCTTTAATCCTATTAAGTTGGGACAGTCAATCCGTGCCGTTCGTCGTGACCTTACACTTACCCCTTGAGAAAAGAACCGCCGGTAAATATCAACGCTCAGTATTTACGGCGGCAACGGGGGATCCATTAAGAATCAAATATTTACGGCGGATTTAACTAAAAACGTAGATTTAGGTTTAGAGGTGATCATAAATAACGGTTCTGAATGGGACCTTTATACCTAATGCGAACTTGCCTTTACAAAAGTTACGTTTCTGTTTCCATAGAAGAAAGTACTCTTAATATTAGGGTTGTAACGGAAGTGGCCTTTGCGGAGGCGGATGCGGAAGCCAAAACGTCGACTTCCGCGGAAGCGGAACTTAAACCGGAAGCGGACGTAAAACAACATTTATTCTAAAAACACAAAAACAATATCAAATTACAACAAAACGAACACAAAATTCAGAAATTCAAGAACCTATAAGATTCAATTACTCGTTTTCGTGTGTGTACTTATGGAACTGTATGGTATATAAAAAAAATCCAAATATTATTGCCTTTCCCCCACCCAACTTAAAAACGGCCCAAACATGCCTAAAAATAAATTTCCGGCGGTAAACAACAGAAAGCTAAACGGCATCCAATTATCTATCCAACGCATCGTTAACGTCGGCAGTCTCTTATGTTCGTTGTCGGTACCGGCGGCGGCGGCGGCGTCGATACAAACGCTCGGAATCCCTAACTTCCGCAATAGATGCGGATACAAAAGTGCGGAAGCGGATGCGGAAGCGGAAGTGGAAAAATATGCGAAAGTTCCGCAGTTGCGGAAGCGTATACGGAATTCCATTACAACCTTACTTAATATATTATAAGTAAAATATTGTAGTATAGAGAAACTTTTTAGTAAGTACGTCGTTATAGCGTATGAATACATACTATTTAATATTTATTTTGATTAATTACTCGAGTAAGACACTGATTTAAAAAAAAGGAAAATCAAACTTGTCTGGACTTTTGTTGACTCCTTTCGTTGGGCATTATATACCACGTGCTAAGAGTGCTTATCGATATCGTGTCTGCGAAAATTACCTTCCTTACTATTTATCCATATACAAACCTATTAAGCGGTATTGTTTGCGTAATTAAATTTATCCAGACGAGGCATAAAGGGATTCCACCCTTGCCTCTTATCAATTAAACATGTCGAGTTAGGAGGTACTATTAATCCAGCGACTATAAACATTATTTGTAAATTCCTAGATCTTTTAATTTTCCACACAAAATGTTGTATTACTGTATAGGAACGAATTAACGTTTTTAAGTTATACGTCTCAAAAAAGCGTCGCATTTATGTGCTCGGTAATTCCTTTTGCGTCTCAAGTATTTGAAAATATGATAAAGTTTCATATTATGCTTTGAAAACCGAGAAAATCTCGGAGACGGTTTGTTATTTTTTTATAAAAATACCACGTCGTTTATTAGTTATTAATATACACATTTCGGTGAAAAGCTCAATTTCCAATTGTTACTAAGTTATAACGTCACCAACACTTTTTTTAAACAACAATACCGTTTTGTTCTTACTGATTTTGGTCGATCTTCTAACTGTATGAATGAGTATACGTAAAATTTTATAGTTTTACATAAAAAAGATTGAGAAAAAGACAATTGAAAATTATAAAATATTGTAACTTTAGGCCCAATAACTTTTGTGAATTTAATATGGAATTGCGCTTAGGGTAGAATTAAATGCCCTGAATACAAACCTGGAAAACTGAGGAAAAAAAATTCCATCGAGTAAGGTTCTCGAAAATAGTGGGCTCAATGTGAAAAATACGATTTTGGTAATTTGTAAAATCTCCTATAGTCTTAGAAACCTCAACATAGTCTCTTAGTTAACCATAACCTTTGCACTTTTAGCTGAAATTGCGGAAGTTTGTTCAAAAATAAAACAAACTAAAACATTTTGGCTGGTCGTCCCCCCACAAATATTCCTTTTGTGTCAACAAGTCCGACCGAGACTTCTTGCCTGATCAAAAATAAAACAAACTTAAAAACGCAAAAACGCAATAACTTGACGTGATATGTAACTTTTAAGCTTAGATTTGTATTCAGCGTAAATAAATTAATTGCGAAATGCCTACTCGCTTTACATAAAGAAAAGAGAAGTAATTATTTCTCTAAAAAATGTTCTTATGTAACGACAAAAGATGTTTAACCTACTTTTAAGATAATTCACTCTTCTATCAATATCAATACAAAAATGATGGGGTTGCCATTAAAAAAGTGTCGATGAGTCAAATACAATTGACGCTAAGTAAATTTGATGTAAATATGTGAATTTTGATAATTATATATCGACGTATCCGAGGACATTTTCAAATAACAACCGTCTTAAAGATTTTGTCATGTTTCCATACTTCACGCGCTCACTGTATAATAAAAATTCCAGTAACATGTAATCAAAACTTTTTTCGTGATATGTCCTTCAGAGTATTAAGATATGTCTTATGTTGAAACCACCTTTTTTGCGGAAAACCACCAAAACTAGTAGGACTATGATTTAATGATAAATAACTCTGAAGAACGTAACAGAAGTTTTAATATAGTAGCACTATGTTCTTTACTCTACGCTAGTAAAGGATGCAAGTTTTAGCAAAATCCAACAAAAACATAGCGCAACACCGTTTACTTCTAACGAACATAGATCGAAAATGGAAGTTTTTTATTGTTAAATATGATTTATTATTGTTAAATATGATGCACCTTTAAATTTAAATTGTTGTAAATTGTAAATTTTCCGGGCTTGAAAGGTGACGCTCTGTATACAATGTCTGCAGAGCTACTCTATACGTGTGAGTGTAGACGACGATTATTTTAAGGGATTCCGAATAATAATTATAATTGATGAATCACAATTTGTAATGTCTTGAATTTACTTAACCGATCAGTATGGATTTGTAATTTACAGTATTTTTTTATTATGTCTTTAATATTGAACATTTCCTGGAATAGTCAGTTGTACTTAGTAGCTTATTGAATCGATCAACAATCGCGGCAGCCCAAAATTTAAAATGGAGTGAATATGTATTTCACCTTACGCGACTTCATTGTTACCAATTATTAACAATAATTATTACTTTATACAATAGTAGCATTGTATAAACTTTGAATAAATAATTTTTTTACGCTTCTCTTCAAAATGTATTATTTTCCAAAGTTTACTAGCTCTGTTTTTTTAAATAGTTTTGTTAGGTATAAATATAGACGCACCATGCCTGGGTGGTGCAAACTTAGTCAATTGAGAAATTTATTTCTATGCAGTATTTTCACGAGATAATTTGCCCGCCAATGGTTTCGTATATTTTATTATAAATTCAGGCCACAACGGCGCCTACAAGTACATAGGCTTTCATAGTCAGAATCATTTAGAAAATTAATCGCTTTCGGGTTATCCCGTGTGTCTAAACTCGTAAATGCAGACGTTTTGCAAACCATGTTGCTCGCTTCTTCAGAGCTAACTGAATACCGTATTCAGTTACCTCTGACAAAGTATTCAGCTATCTCTTAAGAAGCGTGCAACATGGTTCGCGAAACGTCAGCATTTACAAATTTTGACACACGGCATAACCCGGAAGAAATATATTTTCTTAACATTATTTAGTTTAAAATTAATATCCCGTGTAATATTAATCTAGCATATAACGATATGAATTTAATCTAGAATTGACGAAGGCGCCGGTATATTCAACATTTTCCCATTTTCAGTAAAACCCATCGATAAAAGACAACTTCTTTTCAAATAAAAAGATCAACTGAGATTTATATTCAAGACGCTAAGAAAATTAAATTAAAACTCTCTTCATACAGAAACGACAAATTAATTAACTTAATTAAGTCTAAGTCGTCTTTGGTGTTCGCACAATAATTCTCATTAACTCAACTTTAGACTATCTAAATCATATCCCAGACAATAATAAGCTTACCACGCACGTCTGAGATAAATATAGACATCCACGAACAATTCAATTCGAGAATTATATTACATATTACGGGAATTCAAAACATATTACGGGAATTCTAATCATTTTACCTTTATAGACTATATAAGCACTTAACTCCCTTATCTATAAGTTCAATAATACTCAACCACACACGAAATCCCTATTGAAACATTATATTAAAATTAGCGGTGTGAAACGATATAACTATCGGAGAATTATTTTCAATGCGCGATGTCCCAGTTAATAGGACTGGGGAGAGAAGCCATGCGGTGAGCCAGAATCCTATTAGTATCATCGTTAACGAAGTTTGCACTATTTCAAGCCTTCATATCGATTGCCTACAAATTACTGCAGTGAGAATTGGAACAATTCCTTATCGAGCAATCGCTCTAAATGTGTTTTAGATTATTCGCGTGTGTACTCGAATATAATGGGAAATTAATCGCCGTGATAAATGTTATGATGGGTATGACGTTGTTGGAGTATTGCGTTGCAACTAGACGGTGTCAGTTAATTCCATACCTATTGAAGGGAGTATAAGGAACAAATGTCCGGAAACTCATCATTTTAAAGATGTAGATAGTTAAAGTGAGCCGACGTTTTCTAAATTTTTTGTAACTAAATGTATCAAGTTATTCTCAAAATCAGTTTTAAAGTACTGAAGAAATATCTCTCTCCTAGCCTGTTCTATGACCACTTTTTTGAAACACATTAAGATAAAATCCATTACGTTTCAAGGCTTTTCTTATTTATGTTATTCATCTGTTGTAGATGAAATTAGTGTGTAAAAATAACAAAGCAAGATATTTGTAATCATGTACGGGGGTGGTTTATTCCGACATATTTTTTCTGAACGTAAATGGCATTCTGAATTAATTGATATGTTCCATAAACACTTATTTATTATTTTAATACCTTAGATATTACAGCCGTTTGAAATATTAACAAACCTCTTAAGGAATTAAAAACACAATAAGACCATACAGAAATACTGAATATTTAAAGCAAAATTATAAAAAGAATTTATATAATATTTTTTTAAAAAATGCTGTAAACGGAGAATTCGTAAACAGAGAGTACTTAAGATATATGGGATATTCCAGCAAAATTACAAGATATATTTGCAATATTACAGAAAATGTACTGTAATAGCACAGTATTTAAATGCAATTTTACACTTTTATCACATACGCTTTTTTAGCAAAATAGTTTTCTCCTCTGGCAAGTCGCAATTTCTTATAATTTACTTAATCAGTGCCTTTTCTGATAAATAAATAGAACCACATAAAGATTGAAATTATTTAGCGAATATGCATATCAATTCAATGCAGTGCTTAATTTCACTAATACCTGACCAGCAAGGCATGGCTATACCATAGCCAACGTATTTCCCCTGCTTTGGTTTCAAGTAAAAAGTAAACAAGTAAACAAGGAAGTATAAAGATATAAAATGACTTGTGGAAATACCCCTAGTAACTGTTAAACAGAAAAAAAAATCTGATGTGGCCAGGCACATGACTTTATCATACAATATATAAAATTAATAGTTTAGCTGCATGAGAATCTATTTTATTGAGATAAATCGTAGGTATTCTCAAAGCATCAGCACTTGACACTACCTACACTACGTCATTAGAATAATAGTTATTTATGTCACAACTGCCGAAAGTACGGAATAGCGCGGCGACCGGTGATGCGGCGCGTCACCGAAGGCGAAGCGTCGCCGTCGCATGTGAGCGAGTCGCGCTATGTAGTTTTCGGCAGGAGTGACATCAACGTTTTTTGTGTTGCTTTTTGAGAAATACGTACTTACAAAAAATTAAAAATGGTTATATTTCTGGATTGGAAATGTTAGGTTGATACCACTTCTACGAAACGTCAAGTTTAAAAAGCTAAATCAAATTCATAATCAAATTCTGACAGATTTATATTCGTTCATGACACTGTAGATGTCACATCCGTACCAACATACTAAAACGTAACTATACTCATCGCTATATTTTATTTACAATTTTCTCAATTATCGTTTTTACAATTAGATAACAACGAGTTGATATTTCTTATCAACAAACAATCAAATTGGCGATCTTATTTTATTTGAATTTTGTATTTTCTACTTTGTCGCAGTAGAGCGGCAACGTTCCATAGCGGTTCTCCAACCTCTGATGAAATCAGCTGTTTTCGAGTGTGACAGCCATAGACATTTCTGTGGTGACCGCACAAAAAAATATTTGTCAAATCCAGGCTACTTTGAAGTTTCATATCAATGCAGATGCGACCGATCTCGATCAAATAGAATTTGCTCTTAAAGCTAAACTATTAATTTTACCAAAAAATATCATAGGCATAAATTATTCAAGATTTCCTCTACTTTAATTTATTCTTTACTATTTTGTACTATTTTGTCGAAATTACAGAAATGGCGGCTCATTTGCAAAATCTTTCAAAAAGGCTTAGAATAAACTACCAGTTCCTTTGGACCCCTTTCAACCAAAAGCTTTTCAGCTCTAAGTTTGGTAACAAAACTTCTAAATATGAACTTTCGTTCCGATACCTTTAGTAGTTTCTCTGGAATCGTCGCCACAAAAATCGTTTACACACAGACATACATACGCACACACACACACACACACACACAGACATTTTTACTTTATCATACGCAGTAAGATAAAGTATTGTAATCATGCCGAAAAAAAAAAATTGAGATTTTAGCGGAAATAGGTCTTTTTGGGTCCCCTGAACATTTTTGACCAAGGTACAAAAAAATGTCTGTGTGTGTGTGTGTGTGTGTGTGTGTGTGTGTGTATGTATGTCTGTGTGTAAACGATTTTTGTGGCGACGATTCCGGAGAAACTACTAACGGTATCGGGACGAAAGTTCATATTTAGAAGTTTTGTGACCAAACTTAGAGCTGAAAAGCTTTTGGTTCAAAAGGGTCCAAGGGAACTGGTAGTTTATTCGAACCCTTTTTGAAAGATTTTGCAAATGAGCCACCATTTCTGTAATTTCGACAAAATAGTTAAATAATAACTTAAAGAAGAGGAAATTTTGAATAATTTATGCCTATGATATTTTTTGGTAAAATTAATAGTTTAGCTTCAAGAGCAAATTCTATTTGATCGAAATCGGTCGCATCTGCATTGATATGAAATTACATAGTAGCCAGGATTTTTAAAATTTTCGGTCTAATGACAGAACCGGTAGTGTCAAATGCTGATGTTTTGACAATATCTCACTATATCTACTGTCAATTGTAAAATGATTTCATATTGTGATACCGTGTACGGTCGTTGCCTGCCGGCGTCGGATAGGCAGCGTGTTCAGCGTGTCCAAACTGCATGTGTTTTGTTTGTTTTTGGTTTGAGGTGGTATGATCATGTATCGAATGGGCTGGGCGACTTGGGGTGGTTAAACATGGATAACACTAGGGTGTTTCATGCAGCAATATTATATCATAAGTTTCTATCCAAGAGGATCCCACAATACCTCATGCGGAAGGTACGCTGTAGAACGGATGTCCATAACCTTAATTTAAGATTCAGGGGTTTGTTTGCTCCACCTCCCCATCGCGCTGAGCTGTATAAACGGCCATTCTCTTACCAGGTCACTCACATATACACTGGATCTCAGGGAAGATACGAAAAAATTATCGTTAACCAGTTTTGGGGGAAAGGCGAAGGGTTATCTGTTTTCTCAACAGGGGGGACTTTAGGCATTGAGCGCACATCGGAAGCTGTTTTAATTTTTATTTTTGTGCGATGTTTTGATGAGTTGGATTTGCTGCAATTACGTGTAATTAGACTCTAGAGTAATTTTTTTGTTTTTGTTTTGATAAATTCTCGGAATTATTGTTATATTATTGATACAACTATGTCTTAGTTCTAGTTTGCGTAACGGGTTGAGTGGAAGAGCAAGACAATTTGGAAACAAGTGTGCTGATCTCCGCCCTAAATATAAATATAATTTTGTTGCATTTAATATTATTTTGTTAATAAAGAAATTACTTATTTATTTAATTATTTATCTGTCAAATCCTGGCAAACTAGTTTTATTTTAATGCAGACACGACTGATATCAAGCAAATAGATTCTCATGTAGCTAAACTATTAATTGTCCCTATATATTGTATGATAAAGTCATGTGCCTGGCCACATCAGATTTTTTTGTACCTTGGTCACAAATGTTCAGGGGACCCAAAAAGACCTATTTCCGCTAAAATCTCAATTTTTTTTTCGGCATGATTACAATACTTTAGCATACTGCGTATGATAAAGTAAAAACAATAAAATAGGCTAAAATTAGCAAATTATTTGTTTTGACAAAAGTCATAAATAAATCCTTAACTTTATAACGAATTTGTAGTCATTTGTACCAATTTGAGCAAGAAATAGGTACTACTAAATTATTTTCAATGATGACGAATCAAAAAAATCTGCTGTTTTATCATTTTCCGATATTCTTATATTCTTCATCTTACATATGGTACGTTTCCATGAGTTCTTTTATCGAAAGATACGGTCTCTGTACCACCCATCCAAAATGAAACAATTAAACTAAAAGCATCTGCACGCTAGCAAGATAGGTAGACTGGATCAGGTTATATATTTAGCAGAAATGAACACCAAAATGCAAACGTGTGCCATTCATATTATATGCCAGCTATTCGCAGAATGGAACTCGGATTTCTATCGTGAATCCTTGCCCTTTTCGGTTGACGTAATATGTATGCGGGCGTTCCTTTTACGACGTTTGAAATTTGAGCCACTCTGAGAATTAATAAACCAGTAGGGTCAGCATAAATTATACATTGCTTTACCCAATTTGTATTTTGTAGAATCCGTGTAATTTAATGTCATAGGTTGTTATTAAGGACAAAGCGTGGCTCTTCGCTTCGTATTTTACAAACCATGATATTAGGGATATTTGTGATATATATCAAAATAAAATTTATTGCTTCATTAAATTATACGTTCCTTCGTTATTATAAATTATGCTTCTTAATTTGTATGTATATAAATCATATAATTTGAAGTCAGCGATTGTTTATTTAGCTTAGCTATGCATTATTTAGTATGGAAACGTGAATTTGCGCTTCCCATACCATTTCTTATCAACTGTTTGGTGATATATTTGCGTGTTGTGCCATAAATTACAAAAGACAATACTAATATTTAGCCAATAAAAATTACAGTATAGAGACTATAGAGAGCGCAAATCGACTAGTCAAGGATGATGATTAAGTATGATTAAGTTAAATTAATTTAAATAAAACCCAAGCCGTTTTCCGATTTTGTTGGAAATTATAAACAATATTTATTTATACATATGTTAAAATATTTAGGTATGCAATTTTCTCATTAGTTAATTTTTTTTTTATTTTTTCCTTGTTTATTACACATTTAGTTTATATTATAAATACTAAATACATATCAAAAATATTAATCATTTTAATGTTTGAATGTAATATAATTGCAATGCAATGTAGTTTAGTTTCTTTTATTTTAAGAAATATAACGTTAATTTTATTTTAATAAGCTCATTTCAAGATATTACATAATAATACAACAAATTACACAAATTTAATGCATCTAATATATTTTCCTTGCGTTATGTAATGCACAAATCAATATCCTATTGTCAATATTTTTACTGATGGTTATATCAGAACTAACATATTTACATTTATTCACAAAATCAATATAAATTAAATTTAAATCTGTTTCAAATTTGTGTTTACATTAATTTGTGATTTGTGTTTTACTGGTGGTTCGAGATGTTTATTTAGCTTAAAAAGTATATTACAGTGTTTAACTTGATAAACACATGTATTTTCAATTGCATGAATGTATCATTACAATTTTTACTTTATCATACGCAGTAAGATAAAGTATTGTAATCATGCCGAAAAAAAAAAATTGAGATTTTAGCGGAAATAGGTCTTTTTGGGTCACCTGAACATTTTTGACCAAGGTACAAAAAAATGTCTGTGTGTGTGTGTGTGTGTGTGTGTGTGTATGTATGTCTGTGTGTAAACGATTTTTGTGGCGACGATTCCGGAGAAACTACTAACGGTATCGGGACGAAAGTTCATATTTAGAAGTTTTGTGACCAAACTTAGAGCTGAAAAGCTTTTGGTTCAAAAGGGTCCAAGGGAACTGGTAGTTTATTCGAACCCTTTTTGAAAGATTTTGCAAATGAGCCACCATTTCTGTAATTTCGACAAAATAGTTAAATAATAACTTAAAGAAGAGGAAATTTTGAATAATTTATGCCTATGATATTTTTTGGTAAAATTAATAGTTTAGCTTCAAGAGCAAATTATATTTGATCGAAATCGGTCGCATCTGCATTGATATGAAATTACATAGTAGCCAGGATTTTTAAAATTTTCGGTCTAATGACAGAACCGGTAGTGTCAAATGCTGATGTTTTGACAATATCTCACTATATCTACTGTCAATTGTAAAATGATTTCATATTGTGATACCGTGTACGGTCGTTGCCTGCCGGCGTCGGATAGGCAGCGTGTTCAGCGTGTCCAAACTGCATGTGTTTTGTTTGTTTTTGGTTTGAGGTGGTATGATCATGTATCGAATGGGCTGGGCGACTTGGGGTGGTTAAACCTGGATAACACTAGGGTGTTTCATGCAGCAATATTATATCATAAGTTTCTATCCAAGAGGATCCCACAATACCTCATGCGGAAGGTACGCTGTAGAACGGATGTCCATAACCTTAATTTAAGATTCAGGGGTTTGTTTGCTCCACCTCCCCATCGCGCTGAGCTGTATAAACGGCCATTCTCTTACCAGGTCACTCACATATACACTGGATCTCAGGGAAGATACGAAAAAATTATCGTTAACCAGTTTTGGGGGAAAGGCGAAGGGTTATCTGTTTTCTCAACAGGGGGGACTTTAGGCAATGAGCGCACATCGGAAGCTGTTTTAATTTTTATTTTTGTGCGATGTTTTGATGAGTTGGATTTGCTGCAATTACGTGTAATTAGACTCTAGAGTAATTTTTTTGTTTTTGTTTTGATAAATTCTCGGAATTATTGTTATATTATTGATACAACTATGTCTTAGTTCTAGTTTGCGTAACGGGTTGAGTGGAAGAGCAAGACAATTTGGAAACAAGTGTGCTGATCTCCGCCCTAAATATAAATATAATTTTGTTGCATTTAATATTATTTTGTTAATAAAGAAATTACTTATTTATTTAATTATTTATCTGTCAAATCCTGGCAAACTAGTTTTATTTTAATGCAGACACGACTGATATCAAGCAAATAGATTCTCATGTAGCTAAACTATTAATTGTCCCTATATATTGTATGATAAAGTCATGTGCCTGGCCACATCAGATTTTTTTAATATTATGTATGTAATACTTTACAGAAATATATTGCAAATATCTGACAACTGAAAATAATGACTTATGCATAAATTTATAACACCTTTGCAGTGCACGTTTTATATTAGAGAATTACCATACTACGCTTTCCTAACCTGAGAACAACCCCGTTCAACCCTCTTGTATTCACAAAACAGTATTCTTTTGTTATTCTGAACAACTATCAGTAAGTGGAACATAGTTTATATTATCAACTAAAGAAGCGAATGAAAATTAACCCAGGTGAGGATAATTTTTGGAAAAAAACACCTTCGCCTGGATTTGAACCAGGAACCCTCCAATTGCCGGTTGACAGCTCTCCCAGTTGAGCTACAGAGGCGATGGAAATTTATCATTCGCTTCTTTAGTTGATTCTATATTACTGACGAGTTTACGTAATAACCATTTTCCCTTGAATAGTTTATATTGTTTGGAAATAAGAAGACCTTTATATTTTATGTAAATGCAGTTTAATTAACCTGTCCACTGCACAATAACGGCTCATGTTAAATAAATGAAATGTCAAAATAGTGGTTTTAGCGTATTGTCGTCGTTAATGGGGGCATCTTACTTTATTCAGAAATATAGAAGCAAATTAGACCTAAAATTTACTAAAATGTTTCACCTAATATATTGTATATAATAAATGAGAGCTTATTGGAATGGAACTATATAACTTTAAAACTTTTAAGCATCCTTGAGAACCACAAAGAACTCTACAGAAGTTTGATTGTAATATATTGTGGGTTAATTTCACCATTTTATTATTTCATTTACATAGACTTTATTGATAACTGCGGAATAAATGAAACACATATTTTATAATATCCAGATTTCTCTTCAGATTGATGTGTGTAATATTAAGCAGCCAAAATTAAACAAACCTCAATGTCCACTAATACGTGAAATCTCCTGGTGTGGGGATTTCACTTGAATGAATAAGCAGTTAATGACAATTATTTTTCAAATATGATCAGGTACCTATTTTGGTAATATTTCTCTTCCATTCCTTTTCAGGTTATTGACCACTTTTAAATTAATAAAGTAAGTTGTAAAGAATAATAATTATTGCATATTTCCATCAAATGTTCGAGCTCTAATTAGAATATGACAACGCAAAATAATTAAAAATGTAAATTAATATAATAATTAAACGCTATTTTGTATTTTTTTACAAAAATCTATGTGAGAAATGTAAGATATACATTATATACAGGTGTCCAACTTTTGTTCAGGCAAATTTGTTTTATAGAACGCAAATGTTATTCTGAGTAAAATATTTTAGAAAAACTTATTTGTTTTTCAATTCTTTAGGACGTTACAGCCCTTTGAATTATTAACAAAAAATGAAAAATAAAAAATTAAATAGATATCAAATAATGCAAGATGAAAAATGCAACAAAATAAATACCTATTACAACAATAAAAGGTTAATAATTTTAAGTAAAAATATTAATAATTGGAACTAATAAATCAACAAGAAACACAACATATTTTTTCTAGAAAGTTAGAAGTAATATTCTCTTTATTATTATTCTCTATTCCTGAAGAAGTTGTAGCCGTTTAAAACAGGTATTGTTAATAATTCACACGGATGTAACTTTTTAATGTTTTCAAAAACTAATAGGTTCATATGAATTTTTTTCTCTTAATATAACATTTACTTTCTAATAAAAGTTTTGCGGGAAGAAACGTGGGACACCTGCATATATTATTCTTGGGTTTTCTATTAAAGTACCCCTCAATTACAACTCCCGAATTGATGAATTAAATTACATTTATAACATTGCTTCAAACAACCTTTTCCCGTTAAAACATATCAATCGTCTTTTACAACAAATCGTTAGCACCTCTGACGCACTTTACATACCTGAAAAAACCCATGACAAAATATATAAACCATTTACTTACTGTAACGTCAATTTAAAACTTAACAAAATTTTACCCAAATTTAACATTTATTCCGCTTTTAAAAGCATTAATACTATCTACAAATTACTTTCAAATGTAAAAACGCCTAAATCGGTTATGGATGCGTCTGGACTCAAATGCTCTAATTGTGACTCTGTTTATGTAGGTCAAACCGGAAGGAAGTTGGCAAAACTGATAGCGCAACACAAATCCAGAACCTCTTCTATCATATATTAGCACAAAATTTCAACAGGTCATTGTATTAAATACAACGAACCTACACTTCTTAATAAATGTAATAAAAACTACAAATTAGACCTATCAGAACAACTCGAGATAGAAAAACATAAAAGAAACACAATTGATCAATTAGACTTCCAACAAAAGCCATTAGTCATGTTTACATTGCAATGATTTTAAAATTTATTAACTCGAAGTTGCCTACCTTGAACCAATTTTCACTATTTTCGCTATCCCTCTTGCGAACGTCCAGCCTTATATCAATTATCTGTCGTCATTCACAGATGGCACACGTGTTTTGCTTTGTATATGTTTTTAATTACCTGACCGTGAGTAATCTGTTAAATTGTTATTTATTTATTTTCATACCAACATTTTCTAATTGTAGATTTAGGCTGATGATGTTGTAACTAACGAAACCGGTACCTAAGAAATTATACATTTTACAAAGGAATACAGACTTCTTTTCGAGTGTATTAGTTTATATACCTTTGTCGACACGGGCACATTTCAGATACATGGTTTGTCAATTAATTAAAACACAATCAATTATCTTTAAGTAGAGGTAGTAGTAAAAATCACAAGTTATAAATTACTCTAAATAAAGTTTTAAATTAAATTGCGAGAAATTAGTTACATTTACTGAATATAAATAAGTATTTTAATAGTACAACTTAACTATAGCGGTTACATTACATTTATTACATTGCATTGAAGGTATTACATTAAGGAAATGAACGGAGACGGTAGAAATAGACTAAATACCGTTTCATTATATCAATCGTAAACCACCATGTTACGGACAACTGTGACACGACTTATAACCAACATACTATTTTCAAAACCAGCAATAGCGATAAGAACGCTTAATTCTATGACTGTACAGTGTACATTAGAAAAGTATTATTTTTAACATCAAGGTACGCATACTGCCTACTTGCTGCATTAAAGAATGGCGTGTTTTACTATGGTAAAGCACGCTATTCTAAGAGGAAGTTTTTGGCTATATACTATAATATGTAGTATATAACCAAAGGCTCCCTCTTAAACTTACTAATTTTCATTTATGAATATTTAATATAAAATCACAGTCTCGTCGTCGTAAACACCTCCCATCTTAAAGTTTACACCAATAATATTCGCAACCGCTCGGTAACAAATACAGAGCAATAGAGAATTGATAAGCTCACAAATCAATATCGGGCTTTAGCCCGCTAGTGTACGTAATCTAGATTTTGCAGGGTACCAAGCTAATTGGTCAATTTAGTCAGAAAGTCATGTGATCCACAATGAACTTCTGTCGAATTCTGTCATTTAGCTTAGAGCTAACATAATTACTGTGTGCGTGTGTATAATAATTTAGTTAATAATAAAATTATAAACCCCTAACCACAACAAGTATTTTAAAACCTAAATACGTATTTCAGCAACTATGTTGCCATCTTCAGTAGAACCTAAAAAGAGGATAAAAGAGATTAGCACTTCATAGTATCTTTACTGGATATTGTCCAAGCAAATCACTAGTGGAAGTGACGTCCATGTTAAAAATTACCCTATATATACCCATTTCTTGTTCACACCTCAGTGAATTTTGATCATTGACGCGTAAAAAACAAGTTTTAATTAAAGCAGGTCAAACAATGGCGAACTAGGTATAGGACCCCTGTCCTATACCTTTATTAATTTATCTCTATTCAAGTGAATAAAGATACTTTCCAAGCTGTTTAGTTCCCTATTATTTGACACAGCTTTTACAAGTTTTAAGTCATCTACAACTACTTTATGACCTGTGTCTAAAATATGTTGAGCCACACTAGATTTTTCAAAACGATTATATTTAAAATGAGCTACATGTTCTTTGAACCTAGTTAAAATTGTTCTTCTAGTCTGGCCTACGTATTCTTTTTCACAGTCATGACATTTGATACAATATATACCAGATTTATCAGGTACATCTACCTCATCCTTTGGGTTTCCAAGAAGGTTTTTTTATGCTATTATGAGTCGAATATGCTACAAAGAGATTTTGTGATGTAAAAATACTTCTCAAACCCCTTGTATATGCACAATCGAACGGTATTTTACCATATTTCTTCTTTTCTACAGACAAAGTATTTAAAGTAGATATTTGATTTACATACATTTTTTGATTCTGCTTCTTAATCATTCTATCAACTATTTTCTCAGGGTACCCATTATGTATGACAACATGCTTAATAAACAATAATTCTTGCTGATATCTGCGGACAATGGAAATTTCAATAACCTATTTACTAAACAACTAATAAAAGATAATTTTTGTTGAAAAGGATGCTGCGAATCATTAGGGATAAACCTGATTGTGTTAGTATCTTTCCGATACACGTCAATTTCTATTATATTTTTTCTATTCCTGACTACCAGAGTATCTAAAAATTGAAGTTAGTCGTTAACTTCTTGTTCTACAGTAAAGTTAATGGTGTTGAATTTAGAATTCAAAACGAGAAGAAAATCTTGAATACTGCACTTCTTGGTGTCAAAAATTGCTAAAATATCGTCGACATACCTAACCCAAGTCTTAGGGAAATATGGTGCTATAGACTTTACATTGGTTTCAAATCTGCTCATAAACAAGTTGGCAATAAAAGGTGAGAGATAGTTACCCATTGCAGTTCCCTCAAGTTGTTCAAAAAACTTTCCGTTTATTTGAAAACAATTTTGAGACATACAAAGGGCAGTCAATCTTACATATTCATCTATTTCTGACGGGTCAAAGTTGTTATTGCTCAATAATTCCCTAAGAAACTCCAAAGTTTCCGGAATAGGCACACTAGGAAACAGTGAAGCAACATCAAATGAAATCAACAATTCACCATCTTCTAATTTTACATTGTTAACCTTATTGATAAACTCTAATGAGTTATTAACAGAGAAGCTTGGTTGAGGAACTGGTAAATTGTTGAACTCATTCGATAACCATTTCGCTAACTGGTAAGTAGGTGAGTTAATACCTGATACAATAGGTCTCACTGATTTACCAGGTTTGTGAATTTTGGGAAGAACATATAATCTAGGTACAGTAGGATTGGAAACTTTGAGTTTAAATCTAGTTTGGCGGGTGATAAGATTGGGACAACTGGACAGCGTACTATTTATTTGACGGACTAGTTTGGGCATATTGTCATAACATATTGTCAATAATTTAGTTGGTTGGTATTGTATCCTTTGCTATTTTCTATTTGTATTATTGTATTAATCGATTGATCAAAATTTGCTTGTGATATAGGGAGATATACTACTTTAGTAACTTGCTTAGAGTGAACCTAAAAGGTACGGTCGAATACACGGACGGCGCGAAATCTGAAAGCAACAACAAGGATATGTGCCCTACTAACCGACGGGTCGGATTCGCATTATAAATGCGATTTCCTTCTAGCAATTTACAGCGCGAGTCATATAGAAAAGGCTAAAGGGTAACCGAAAGCCATAGCGCATAATAAGCAACCGTCGGTCGTCCATTTCAAAGCCGTAAGCTTTAAAGCTCAATAGGTACAACGCTTTGCAGTTTACACTGCGGGTCTCGCTCGAATTTGCTGTGTCATCTTCAATTTTACGACGCGAAACCGAAGCGCGACCGTAACTTTTTTAATTTCGCAATAGCGATAAAAGTGCTCGCACACTTTTTTCTGTTAATAAATGTTTTTCCACTAATTGCAGTGGAAGGCACTAAAACGCTCTGCGATCTGTTCGCGAAGAGTAATTAGTTTTCATGAAATGAGGTTTGCGGATTAAAACGAGTAGGGATTCAATTTACAGTGTGGCATACAAATAATCAACCTAAGTATTAAAAATAACATCATTGCCGACATTTAGAGAAAGGTAATTTATAATGTTATTTTCTGCTGTATAGCAATTTAGAAGATTAGATTGAAATAGAAAACCCTCAACATAAACAATATAAAAGTGCTCCAATTGTCAGTCAACAACAGTCAACAAGGACGACAATTTTTGCATGTGCATCAGTTAGCTTCTCTTACTACCCTGATCTCTCATTTTTACTATGTGATTCCATTTAACATTCTGGTTATTTCTGGTACACACCACAAAAGACGCCAATCTACATTAAAATCGAACGAAAGTCAACGTAAAATAAAATAGACGATACACAGACGAAGATACTTGAACGATGAACAAATTCCAAACATTCCTTCATCAAATTAATTAACTATACAGACTACCGAACGTGCCAGTGCAATGCTCTATTATTATTGTTTGAAATACTAACAAAACGTCTCAAGCATTGAGAGAACAAATAACTCGATTTAAAGCATTTTACTCAGAATTAAATCTACGTTGTAAAAAAATGAATTAAAGGCTTTTTTTACAGATATACAGATTTATTTTTGTTTGTTCATTTGTTTATTCCTTTTATTTTTATTATTTTAAATCGTTGTTGTTGTGTGTTGGTGTAATGATAGAAGTTTTCGCATTGTTTCGCGTGTATTTTTATTATCCGTATTTATCTGTATTTTCAACAAACACTAGACACCATGTTTGGCTTTAAAATATTGAAGGTGGCATCTTGTTAGTATTTTATAAGGTATCACACTTGTTATTTGAATTTAGATTTTAGACTAATGTTTCTGCAAAGGGCGCTTTCGAAAAGGCTCATGTCAAATTGCCAAGCATCAAAACTCCCGTATTTCTGACAACTTTATTTTTTTAAGATGTCGTGTTTACATGTTAAAGCAAGGTATCATACCCATCATACCTTCAACGAGTTCAAGTTTATTTTAGTTGCGATCTACAATCAAATCGCCTGTACAAACAACATAATAAGAAAAAAGAAATCGTGATTAGTCATTGTAAGATGAGTCACAATGGGGTATTTTTTGTTCCCCACGTAATTTGTCTAGTGAATTTTTTATCATATATAGGTGAATCCGCAATATCCACCCCTACAGAGCAAGTAGGTATAGTACCTTTAAGCTTTTCAATGCATTTGATCAAATATTCGGTCAACGGTCGCCTATTTTGATGATTGATTTATTTTCAAATCTATAAACCTTTAATCCACTAATATCATCGAATCCTGTTATGATAAAATTCATAACGAATCCTGCTGAATTGTTTGAGTTACAAAGTCAACTATAGGAATTATATTGTCAAAATCGAGAGAGGCGATAAAATGTTCGTTGTTCCATTTTACAAAATGATCACCATAATAATAGTATGTATTTTATCGTCAGGTTGATAGGCGCATACTGGGGAATTATAATCAAAATCCCTAAATGCCGGGCGCAAACAATCATTAAAGCTGAACGTTTATCATCGTCCCCGTTATTATTTTGGGATTTTGGGAGCCGGACGTTCACAATTCGCCGAATAGTTTACATCGTGCCGTTGTAATTGTCGCTATGCATTGGAATAACGCATCATGCCGATAACAAATTCTATCAGCTTTCGACACATTTTGCGAACAATATATCTACCGTATTCGTCCAAACGAGGTGCTGCTACGGGAATTGATACACCCTACTAGTTTCCACCGAACATTATCTACAGTATTTGCTATGTGCAATATTGTGCATTGTGCATACACAATCACACTTCCTACGCAATATACTCTCTAGTGGCTTGTTTTCAATTCCAGAGGCTGAAACTATATTGAACCAGTTGAAAAGTATACTGTTTGTATGTATGAAATAATTGTAGTTTCATGTGTGTGCTTTTATAATACAAGTTTAACAAATCCTTGTGTTTGTGACTTCTTGTATGGGAAATTGTGGAAAATGTAATTCGGCAAAAACTGTGGACATTTTTTGTCATTAGAATGATCAGAATTATTTCCCTGACTCTAAGTGTATACAAACCAAACTAGCTTTTAGTATTTGTACTGTCCATTTAGACTGGTGAAAAAAATAGTTGGGTCAGGTTGTATTGTTTATGGTAATGTAGCTATAGCTGATATAACTAATCAGTTTAAGATGTATTAATATGATGTTCTGTCATATAGCTCTGCCCGAAGATTATTCCTATTTTAGTTGCACCCTGTACACGGGCTCACCGAAGTAATGGGGTCTATCTACATAATGTAACTTGCTAATTAAATGACTAAACCAAGCATGTCTTAGAAAAAAAGGGTTTTTAAGAAGTTATGGGGTAAAAGAATATATTACATTGTATTATTATATATATATATATATTATTATAAGAATATATGATATATTATTCCGTAGCTGTTACTCATTTATAATTAATGTAACAAACTCCTGACTGCTCCATACCGTAATTATCACATTCAAACGTTTCGGGTGGTCGTATCTCAGAAACTGTAAGTTTTGTTATATAGCTACCTTGGGTTAATTAGTCTTAGAATTTGTCATTGAACCAGAAAGAAAATCAGGTATACCTTAAATTTAAGCTGTAGAAACTAAATCCGGCGCATCCACCATAATTGGTTTATTCTTTTTAAGGTAATTTGTGGATTATAAACTATTTTTTAATTTATGTACGCATCAAAGTATGTTATATATCAATGTGTTCTGCGTTTTAATATCACCTAGATAAATACTTACTTGTTTATACTAGTAAATAAACATCTGATTTGGCCAGGCATATGACTTTCTTCATACCATATATTAATAGTTTAGCTGAATGAGATTCTATTTGATCGAGATCGGCCATGTCTGCATTAAAATAAAACTACTAGAACTAGACAGATATTTTGATTAGATTTAGAGCATGTAATATCAAAACATCAGCATTTGACAGTACCTACTGCCATTAGAACCACAATATCTGACAAATTCTGGCTAACTAGTTTTAATACTATATATAGTGTTTTAATGGTGTACGAGCGATCTCAATGAAATAGAATTTGCTCATGCGGCTAAACTATTTATTTTACCAAAAAATCATAGTTATAAATTATTCAGAATTTCCTCTACATTAATTTATTATTTAACTATTTCGACGAAATTCCAGATATAGCGGCTAAGAAATACTTAGGGGACTCAATAGGACATATTTCCGCTAAAATAAAAAAAAATTGTCATCATTACTATACTTTGTCATACTACGTGTGATAAAGTAAAAAGGTTGTTGATTCTGATGTATTATATTGGCTTCTAGCATACTATATTTGCTGGTATTACCACGTCTTCAGTGCTAACTACAACAGATCATAAAGAATTATGGTCAATATTCCAAATAAGTTTTAAGGTTAACATACCGTCTTTCAATCTTTCTTGCATTTATGCGCAAAAACATAACAACACTGCTATCCGCACTTGAAATACACATTGACTTTGTGAACACCAAGATGTTCCAATATTGTTTTACATAGCGCACGTGCCCGCGTCTTTCTCCTCCTCATCGCATTATCCATACATCTGCGTGTTAAATTGACGTTTCGCAACCGCTGACGTTCTGAATACTGTCAAAAGTTTCAAAATATCCTGGTTAGCTACTATTTAATGCAGACACGATTTCGATCAAGTAGAATTTGCTCCTGCAGCTATACTATTAATTTTACCAAAAAATGTTATAGACATAAATTATACAAAATTACCTTTACTATAATTTATTATTTATCTATTTTGACAAAATTACAGAAATGGCTGATCATTTGCAAAATTGTTGCAAAATGCTAAGAGTAAAAGCCCAGTTCCTTTGGACCCTTTTGAACCAAACGCTTTTCAGTTCTAAGTTTAGTCATAAAACTTCTAAATATGAACTTTCGGCCCGATACCTTTAGTAGTTTCTCCGGAATCGTCTCCACAAAAATCGGGTACACACACACATACATACACACACACACACATACACACAGACATTTTGTTTGTACGTTGGTCAAAAATGTTCAGGGGACCCAAAAAGACCTATTTCCACTAAAATCTCAATTCTTTTTTTCGGCACTATTACAATACTTTATTATACTGCGTATGATAAAGTAAAAATGAATGTTATGTCGAGATACTGTATCTACAGGTGTTAATAAAGAGGAACCAGAGAGAAAAGCAGGTATCTTAAATTTATGCTGTAGTCAATAAATCCGGCGCATCCACCATAATTGCTTTATTCTTTTTCAGGTAATTTGTGGACTAAAAGTTATTTTTGAATTTATGTAAGCATCAAAATATGTTATATATCAATGTGTTCTGTGTTTTCATATCACCTAGAAACATAGTAACTTGTGTATATTAATAGAAATAGAATGTAATGTTGCGATATTGTGTCCAGAGGTGTTAATAAAGACTTTCCATTTATAATAAATTGGCGACGAGGATAATTGATATTGGATATTAAGATATTGATAGAAGCAGAATATTTATAAAGATAAATGGCATTGATTGTAAGCATCGAAAATTTCATCCCAGGAAATGATTTTGTCTCATACTTAGAAAGGGTAAAGGAACTGTTCATTGTAAATGATATAAAGGACATGAAGAAACTGCCTATGTTTATTACCTTATGTGGAGCTGATTGTTATGGCATTTTAAAATCTTTAGTTAGTCCAGAAGATCCTGTAATTAAAAGATTTGAAGAGCTGACTGGAGTTCTACAAATACATTTTTCGCCGAAACGAAATGTGATTTCGGAAAGATTCAAATTTTACAAGCGAACCAAACACCAAAAAAAAAAGCATACCAGAATATATTGTACAACTGAAAGGCACTCTCTCAACATTGCCATTTTGGATCATTTTTGCCAAGCGCATTAAGAGATCGATTGGTATGTGGCATGAGTAACACCCAAATTCAAGGTAATTTGTTAACCCAATGTGACATAACATTTGACAGTGCATGTCAGTTAGCTTTAAATTTAGAAATATCAAAATTGGAAAGCAACAATATCAAGACAGAATCAACGTATGCTGTTAAAGCACAACCCTCGTCAAGGTATCAATCAAGTGGTCGACACAGTCCATCAAGAAGTGCAACGCATTTTATATGCTACTACTATAGAAAACCTGGACATATAGCCAAGAACTGTTTCAGAAGAAGAGGGAGATCACAAGTAAACCTAAAAATTATATTAATTAATTAACAAAGAAGGACAATTTACATTCGTAATACATTATTTAAGAAATGGGTGGCCAGTTATTAATAGTGAAACTAGTAACTGCATACTACAAATTGCGTAATTCGTTGGCATTATTTGTTGGCAATCGTGGGACCATTTTAAAAATAGTAAGAGAAGACGTGTTAGACTTATTACATAAAAGTCATCCGGGAGTAACTCGTATGAAAATACTGGCAAGAGGTTATGTTTGGTTATGTTAATGTTATTATAAAGAGAAAGTCTTGCATTTGGTCTCGTAAACCTTTATTAACACCTCTATATACAATATCTCGACATACATTTTTTCTTATTAATATAAACAAGCAACTACGTATCTAGTTGATATGAAAACACAGAACACTTTGATATATAACATATCTCCCTTTAATAAAAAATGTAGAAGCCCTCTCAGTAAAACTATCCAAAAAATTCCCCTTATTCCATATGTTCCTAAAAAGAATCCCAAACCAACGACAAAATACTCAAATCCATTCCAATCCCACAGTATTGGAAACCATTGAAGAAATGCGACGACTCCCATAGAAGACCAGTCAAGGCTGAAAGACTCCGGTCCATGGCCATTTCCGAAGAAACAAGGAAAAAAAAATATACATATACAATATAAAATTAATAATGCTATGTAATTTAATTTTTTTTTTCTGGAAATAAACTGTTCTATATATAAAAAATGTAATGAACTCATCTAACTTCTCAAAACATATATCTAAACAAATTCGATGAACATCGTAGATGAACATCTTCTTTCGGATAACTTAATGGTATGTCCGGATAATATTGATCTGCTAAACGAGAATGCCTTAACTAATTTTTGTGAGCAATTGTAGTTGTTCCATTGATTATTATTATTCTGTATAAACAACAACTCAAAACTTCTGATACTGTTGCTGGTATCCATTTAAGGTGTGATTTAAATGATTCTCGATATAATACCTTCTCTCCCTTTTCAATTCTTTATATTTTTTATATATTTTTTTCACCGAAAAATCATGTTTATCTCTGGTGAGAAAATTGCATGGCATAAAACTGTAGAATATAAAGAGTTATGGCTGTCTTAGTTGGCTATTTCCTCCCCAAATGTTTGGTGTCCCCTGTGAGTATGAAACTCTAAAACTTTGTAACGGCAGCATTGAACCTTTTATTGGCCAAATCGTAATAATATTTTATATTTCTATTATTAGAATTTTTACTGGTGATTTGTGGGTACGATTATATATTTTATTTATACCTCTGTATACAGCCTATGACATGTAATACAGCTGTTTAGTTAATATATCCTTGTGCTGACGTAGCAAGAAGCACTCAACGGGCGTCCTGTATACCGTATGAGACCACTAAGCAGGATAATCGCAGTACCAACGGAAGGATAAGTACAAAAACCTTTAGAGTTGACCTACATTGCGAGTGTAATAAAACCAAGTGATGATGGAGTATCAGACCGTAAAAAGTTTTAATCTCCCAGGACCTCCCAGGAAGGCAGTGAATGAAGATGCGTTCGGGTGAGGAAATTGACAATGGCGGCTTAATCTTAAAGTTTGCGCTGGTAAAATTTCAGGCCGCAAAGGTTAGAATCAGATTACTACGGGCGAGGACAATATTTAGCAAAATTTTAATTATTTAAGTAAGGATCCTTTTTGTAATTATGGATGTAATTAATGATAAAGTAATGGACATAAAAAAGTGGAAATAAGCTTATCTTTTGGTTGGAGATATGGAGATTGAAATATTAATTGTGGGATCTATTACTATATTAATATAAAAAATTGTTATTATGAGTAATAAAATGTATTTAATTTGCTACAATTCTAGCGATATTGTGAAATATACTTGTAATTACGAGAGTGGCAAGAACATCGTGCTAACATAAATTTCGCACTGAATAAAATATCTCAGGAATTCTTTTTTTTGGGGGGAATTATTGGTGTTGGGAATAAAGGTTGTCCCTACTTCTCGATCGAATGTTACCCCCGGGATTTAAGCTGTCATTATGTTCGATCAGGTTAATCGAAGCTTATCGTATCTCCGGCCGAAACGTGACGCCAGTACAACTTATTATGGATGGAAGGAAGATTTTCCCATTTGTCTTTATTATTTGCACCGCGCCATCTCATCCAATCGGACAAAATAAACCTTTTAGGCTGAAAACGAAACAGTTAATTTAAAGGCAATTACACTTGAAGAGTTCTGTTGAAAAATGAGGAATCTCGTGAAGAAAATTTGTTGAAATTTCTGTTGTCAATTATTCTGTTTTACTGCGTCATTGCAATTTGTTGATTGGTTGTTTGAGATACAAGTAGTCAGAATTTGTTATAGATAAATGTCATCGGGATTCAAAATGACACATTTTACATTTGAAATTGGTTCTGAAGTTTTAAACTTAAATATTTCTATCTGTTTTAACTTGACTGCACTTCCGGTCACAAACAATGACTAAAAAATACAAAACATGAAACTAATAGCACATAAGAACATAATACACATTTACATTCAACAATGCCATTCGATTATAACGATATTTTAAGACACCATTCAACATCACAGTACAATTTCTGTCAAAATATCTCTACATCGGACATTTGCATGTGACGATATAACTCAAAAAGTATCCAGTCAATCTGCTTTTCTTAAATATTCCTTAAATGCAAAGATTTTCTGGGTCAAAGTCAGAACAAAATTCGTTTCTGAGTTATTTCGTAGACCGCCTAAATTTGAAATGCTGATCCAAATCGACGTATTTCGACGTAGAACCTAAAAATGACATTATAGCCATTCCTTAAAAATTATATCGACTTATATCGACATCCGGTAGATAGGAATTGGCAGTCATCATCAGCATATTTTAGTTTTAAGTTTAACAGCAAATAATAAAAATAAATACTTTTCACACACTGTAAGTCAAATAAACACTTTTTTTAAATATAGGCAAAGAAAGATTTATTTGCTTGAAACTGTTTGTTTGATTTAAAAAAAATAATACTTTCCTCCAAACAAATCTTGTTTGTTTCATATTTACGTTATTTGTAACAAATAAATATATTTGTACGTCTATTCAAACAAATGACTTATTTGAGTTAAACAGAATTTTCAATCTGTAGGCCAAAGAATTGAGTGTTGAAGTAGAAATCGTACTCAGAACATAAATCTGGTTCGTTTTTAGTCGGTGACAATGAAGTACGTAGTTGTTCCTTTTTCAAGTATTTTGTTGGACTACGTCACTGTGGGTTGTATATTTTTTGCAGGCCCGCCGCAAGCCATTTGAGCGCCCGCGTGCATAGCCAACTATGTGGCCCCGTCCCCATTCCTTACGCCATGTTTACACTAAAAACTGCATTAAAAATATCACTTGTAAACAGTCAACTTAGTACTAAACATTAGCAGCATAATTGCGGGTGTTGTACATAGTGTGACAAGTACTAACTTGTCCTAAGCTCGTGTAAGCATGGCATTATTTTCCACGAATAGTGAGTAGCTTTGTGCAGATTTTAGTTTCACTCTCTAGAAAACAAAACAAATAATTATCATAATAATTTTTTTAACTTCAGTACGGAGTGACTGAACTTATCAATATATAAATAAAGATATATAAAGAAACACAAAAAACTAAACAAAACTGTCTATAGGAACTGAACTTTCCTTGATTTTATTCTTGCGAAATCTGCTATAAATTCTGATGTATCCAAACTATCTAAGATATCATTTTCTATTGAACCAATAGGTACATTATTAAGCATATCCTGGTGTCTAGTTGAGAGTTATTTTTTTATATAATTTTCAACTTGGAAAGAGATTCTTCACCAGATGCCACCGAACCCATAGTAAGCAATATTCTCAGAAGCATTGATGTGTTGGAAAGGTAGCAATCAAACCATTTTTAAAAGATACTGTAAAATATTATATGGTTCACTAGGCTGATATCTAGAAAATGCGGCTTTAATGCATTAATTTCATTATACGTATCGTTGCCGTCAATATCTGCCTGATTTCGTGGATCATCCATTAGTTTGAGTAGCAAATTTAATTTCATCATGCTGTTCGTAAACAGATTGCTTCGGCCTTCTTTTTAGTTGCAATGTATTATGTGGAAAACTAGTTCCGCGTTGATTTCACCAGCCACTTTGGTAGCTTCTTGTTCATCAGTGCGATAATTTGTAAACTTACTAACCAAATTGTGTAGCAAACTCATTCACAATTGTGTATTCATTGTTGGATTTACACCATTTTAATTAGGGCATTAATACCATTTAACACGTCAAACCTGATAATAAAGAAACAAATAAATTTATGGGTTTGAACATTTAAAGCAAGCGAATGCATTTTATTAGTTGTGTGGTGCACCCCTTGTACACCCGCTTACGGCGGGCCGGTTTTTTTTTTTTTTCAACGCAGATTGCATGTTCTCCTTTACTTTAAGGCGTAAGTGATGGTTGAGTAAGTATTTTATGTTCTATGAATAAACCGTGTTCTACGGTCTGCTGACTGCTATCATTGCTCTTTTCACATCAGAAGGAAAATGTAGATTATTAGTAAAGGACTCCAAGCTTAGGCTTGAAGAATTTCATACACGGATGGAAACTGGCAAAGTACATCATTCTGGCGTCTTGAAGCAAAGATATATATTTTATTCTCTATTTTATTCTATTTTTGGTGCAGTAGGGTGCGTCACGCATCCCGAGATCTGCTTTAGGAGCCGACAATCCATAAATTTCCATTGTTGCTCTTTTTACTACGCTTATCTTAACTTCACATCTAGTTGGTTTGTTACGTTCAAATCTTGTAGTCGATATTATTCATACTTCCCAATCGAGTTGAAATTTTTCGTGACAGATATAAAATGATTTTGATGAATCACTATTTTTTATATTTAGTGCATTTTTTTAAAGCGTAGTTTTCAAAAAATTTGTCATGCACACCCAGGAACGCTGCGTGAAAAATGAGAAACGCCGCTGGTCTCTGTCCATCAATCATTCATTGTGATGGGTTTATAGGTGCTCTTTTCACTTTCTTTACTCAACTAACTCTAACTAAGAGATTGCAGTGACTCATGTCACTCACTGTAGAATAAAGCTATACCGATTTTATGTCGATAAAATTAATACTATTCAAGAAAAGCGTAACTAAACCAATCGGTATCCCACAAATTTGTAATCAATTACCACAATGTCCAACATTTTTAACATATTTTTGTACAGAAGTTTTCAGAAGTCCAGTCATATTTTCTTGTAAGAGAACATGTTGAAAAACATTGTCCAAAGTATGTCAAGGAAAATTAAAACACTACACGAAATGGTTTAATTGCAAACTTGTTGCTAAAAATCTTGAACTGAAAAACAGCATCCTCTACATGTCATATGCATTAATGCTAATATTGTAATTATGTTAGGCCAGACCAAAGGCATCGCATCACTAAAAGTGTACCAGACTTTAGCATAAATAAATAAAATTGAAATAAGATCGCTTTTATGCAAAATCCTTTTTATGCCTTGTACTTTATGTGAAGTATTTAAAACAAAAGTTGCCCGTTTGTATAAAAATTACTCATCACAATTTTTCCATTACGAAATCCATTGACTGCCTGAACTTTCAGACGAGTTCAAGAAGTTACAAAGGAAAATTTTACCCGCAAAAGTAAGCAGCAAAAGCACGGGAGTAAAAACGACGAGCATCAACTCTCTCGACTTTTCGATCTCGAAAATTCCGGTTAATATTGTAAACAAATATCAAGGAGGTACCGGGAGGAACGACGTAGTAGCGGATTTGCCTTTGTGGTGGCTCTGCGATGCTCAAAGGGCGGTCTCTTTGAACGTAACGCGCGACTGGTGTTAACGGCAGCAGCGCGGTTTACAGCCACCCGGAAATATTCAAAGATAGGATACGATTTAATTATGATAACCCTCGTGAAAAGCCAAAATACGTATTCTGTATTGCTTAAGCTTGGTGTTATATGAAGGTAAATTGTTAACTGATTTGTTAACCGCTTTGTGCCTACAAACGTAGGTTATTAGACGCATACTTGTTTAGATTATTTAGACGGAGGAATGATTTATGACGTAGATTATGAAAAGGAAATATTTCAAGAAAAAGGGTTGGCCACATATAAAATATGCGGCAGTCTGAACTGAATGTTATCGTGTTCTTTGGAATAAAGAAGTGAATCTCTTTTACAGAATTTCATAATGCATGTAGGTACCCATCATTATAAAACGCTTAATTCCCTATAATGCCATGGAGAAGACATGAAAGTTAAATGTTTAATGTTTTTGTGCAATTAGAGTTACATCTAGATGTTTTCCATTCATCTTAATATCTCAAGGGATTTTTCATTTGCGGAGTGCTTTTCTTTGCGATAAGCAGCCGATTGTATCCACAATTTTAGAAAAATGTAGTTTAACTTTTAGTGTAACTTAAGTAACACTTACTTTTCTCACCGTAATTCTCATTATGAGCAAAATGTTTTATATAGGATTTTTTTTTCAGTTCCAATAAATATCTAATAAAGAAACTCATTTGTCTAAAATTGTTTTTGTCGTATTATTTCACTTGTTTTCAATTTCTTAAGACGTCTAAAAGCCATTTTAGTTGATATTTTAAAGAGCTGTTACCTTTTAAGGAATTGAAAATGTTCAGAATGACATTTAGTCTTTGAAAAAGACAATTGCGGGAAAAAGGATCCAATCTGTATTTAACAATATAAAAGTGCTCTTTAGATAGTCAGGATAATGTTTTGATCTAGACGTTTTGCTCTAGTTGTTTTCAACTGAAGCGTCAACAATATTTTTTATTTTAAAAATATCAAATATGTTTATAAAAAAGAAAATATTAAGGGTGGATTAACAATTGATCAATGACAATTATTAAGGTGGTACTTTAGTGGCAAAGCTTGTTGAAGTTTTTAAAATACGCTAGACAACATAAAGTGTGCAAATTGCATTTGTGACCGAGAGTTTCTTTTATTCCTTGTAAATGGCGATAGCACAATCTTTCAAAGATTCCATGCAATTTTCTATTTTACCCCACAGCACATTTCTGTAGCAATAACTCAAATTCGGAAAGTTTTCATGTACCACCTGTCAAACTTCTTGGTTGAACTGGTTGAATAAAAAATTCCATAATCGACGCTTGCGATGCTGCGGCCACAATTGTTAGTAAATTTTGAACTGGTATTTCAGACATTTCAAATACTTCCATGGCAACTAAAGGTTCTATGTCTTTTGTCGAATTTCTCTCAAACCTTTCTACTTTTGCGGAAACTCACCATCGTTCGGCTCCAAATGAAGCCGAACGGGTTTCTTCAAATGAGTAGTAACATTCGCGTTATTTGCACATAGCGACCACGTTGACAACACAGGTGTTGTACATAACTCATTTAATTGATAACTATATGAAAGAAAGAGGTGACTCAAAAAGTAAGTGTCGTGGTATTGATTTTCAATTGGTCATTATTGTTAACACAAGAGTATATAGAAGAACGCAGAATTGGTTCTCGTTTTGTATATTATCATCACATGGAACAAATGGAGAGGTTGGAAGTTGGCTTTGAACTTTGAACCTTGTTCTATACTATGATATCTACAGTCTATTCCTATTTTACTAGTTCTACTCTTACAAATTTTAAACACATCGTAAATGTGCTTTTTAATTTTTAGTAACCTTTTTATTATTATCTTGTTATTATCCCACATGGGAATTCCAGTTCTAAAGGTCACACCAAATATGTACATCGACAATAATTGTATAATGTTGGTTAAACTAAACACGATAGCTAACTAATTTGATGTAAATCTAGGACATCTTCACCGATAAGGGTAATGCAATTTGAACCCTTTCCCCAATAAATATAGCAAATGATGGAAATCAGACAAGCCCCAGATTGGAATCTAGTTTCACGACACAGTATATGTATACTGTATAGTATGCATTATTCCCGTTTGTCCCATAACATGGCCTCTCTTCGCATGCAGATATGTTATGGAGAACATGTCTGTGTCCAATGGATAGGCATACGGCTCTGACATGACTGTTTTGCATCGCAAATTCCTGCTTGCCGGAAACTATACGCTGGCCAAATTGCTTTGACATGTTTGCGAGCATGGCCTCTCAATGCGCGTTGTTACATAGAACAACTTGTGGCGTCTAATAAATTCGGATTAGTGGCGATGTCCGGTATTTGCCTAATAATGCTGAGGTCGACGTCGTTTGGAATGTTCTGACAAATTGCAATCCGGTTCATATGGCGCTACTAACGCAATAGCGAGGCTTGGAACTTTATGAATTTTAAGCGGCAATATAACACCTAATATTTTGCTAGTCTAAAAAGCACAAGTAATGGTTTGCTGAATTTGGTTATTTTTCTAGACCTGTTTTTTTAAATAACACGCATACCAGAGTTTCTGGTGGTATAGGAACTGCAAATTTTTTATTCAAACAGATATTAATGTAAATAAACAAAAAAAAAAACAAATGATGTGAATATATCTGGCATTGTAACTTGATAATCTGTAAAAAATTTAATGTGCCAAGGTTATATGATTGTTGACAAATTTATTCTCGCCTTTTTATTGTACTGATAATAACAGTAAAAATATAGGAATAATCTTGATATTTCCATACCGAAAAATTAATATAAATCGGGAAAGCATTATGTTTCAATCAGAGGCATCGTGAGACTGACGTCTTTGTCTCGATTTGTTTCTCCCGTACACCTATTTGCGATAATACAACGTGATAGATTAAGGCGTCACTAGTTTTTCAGATACCTATCGTGGGCCTTTTTACCCGCGGACCATTAAGTCCCTTCCTACCCTACAATGAAACGACGGAATAAAAGAAATATAGTACACTGCTAAAAAGAATAGGGGAACACTTTTTCGAAACCTGAAACTTTTTAAATAACAGTAATTGTAAATAATAGTTCCAGGTAAATCAAATTTGGTATACTTCAACGGCATATATTTAACTAACGAAAGTTACAAAAATGATCTTACAACTCTTAGTTACTTCTAAGTTACACTTAAAATGTAAACTAATAACGCAATACAAAATGGAAATGACTGTCATAGTATCGATGACAGTTGGGTTTTCTGTGGATTGGTTTTGTCCACGAGCAGAAATTACTTCCTCACACCTGCGTGGCATGCTTCGTACTAGCTGCGAAGAGATTCTTGGGGTATGTTTTTCCATTCCTCAATCAGCGCTTGTGTCAGTTCCTGTATGGTGAGTGGTGGATTAGGGCTCTTGCGAACACGTCGGTCAAGCTGATCCCACACGTGTTCAATAGGATTCAGGTCAGGACTTAACGCAGACCATTCCATGACCTGAATTCCACGTTCTTGTAAAAAGTTTCTGACGATGCGGACGGTATATGGCTTTGAATTGTCCTGCATTAGGATGAAATTTTGACCGACGCCATTTGCAGCAGGCACCACATGGTCTTCCAAGATGTTTTCGATGTTATTCATGGCATTCATTCTACCAGGAACCACAAAAGCGTCAGTTCTGTTGTCTATACTGATTCCAGCCCAAACCATCACAGATCCACGAACAAATCTATCCACTTCCCGTTTAGTAGCGGTGGCGTAGCGTTCACCAGGACGTCTATATATACGTACTCGACCATCGCAACGAGTTAAATGAAATCTGGACTCGTCTGTAAACAGTACAAGCGTCCAGTGACGAAGTTGCCAATCTCTGTGATCCAGAGCAAACCTTATTCGCGCTGCTTTGTGATGCTGCGTAAAGCGTGGTGCGCGGACAGGTCTTCTTCGTTTCAAATTCGCTTCTTTTAATCTGTTTCTAACTGTTCGATCAGAAACTTTTATTCCATGTGCTCGTCTTAGGTCGTTTATGAGGTCTCGTGCTGTGGCAGTACGCTGACGTAGACCATCCGTGTAATGCCCTTGGTACATAAATAACTATTAAACCCATTTTAAATGTTTTTTTTTTTTAATTTTGTGTAATCTTGTTGTTCTCCCACATGGGAACCCCACTCCCAAAGGTCACACGATCAATCTATAATAATTGAATAATGTTGGTTAAACTAAACACGGTAGCTAAAGCTTAATACAGCTTTTAAATACTGGGTGGTTTACAGGTGTAGGTACAAACGTAAAACGCCATATCCAAAATTTCATTTGAAAAAAAGATGAAAAAAATAAATCCGTAGGGTCACGCCCAGAAAATAAATGGCTCCCAGGGTAAGGCGTGCGTCCAAATTCCCGTTCGTATTTGTTGAAGTTTCGTTAACCTTGTTGCTCGCTTCTTCAGAGCTAACTGTATTTTGAAGACCTACCAAAACTCCAACTTATATTCCTAGATTTACACCCCACTGCACACCTCTGGAAATACCGCTCCCATGTCTTTTTTTTTATTTTTTTGGGTTGTTAGGATGTTTCTAAACTTCGATGGTTTCTCTAATATGTCTTCGATGATAATAAATAAATAAATAGCCAACATCTTGAAGTGGTATGAAATTTTTTGGGTTAAGCATAAGAGATCCTTTACCTTAGCTGGTGCTCTGTACCTTACTCTGATGCCAGATTTCTGCAGTAGTCTACCGATTCTTTCTGATATCCCTCCTGCGTATGGTAAACATGCGAACCCTTTTGACTCTTGCGGCTTCGTTTGCGTGGCACGCCGTATGTCAGACTTGGTGTATCCAATCTGACCTAAGGTCCACTCCAAGTGTTTCCGTTCGTCGCCCAAGGTACTGGAGTCGCATACCTACTTGACTCTGTTGAACAGAATGTTAATAACACTTCTGGTGGGGATGGTGGTGTGATTTGGCGTGCAAGTATCGATCGGTGTGCGTCTTCTCCCTTCAAAAACACATGGCAGAGGTATGTGTTTTTGGTAGGTCTCCAGTGTTCAGTTAGGTCAGAAGAAGCGAACAACATGTTGCACAAAACGTCAGCAAACTAAAATATTTCCTGGATTCCTTGATTTTAATAATAATTGTTGTTACATTTATTATATCAATAGTGTGTTAATAATTTTGTCTGAACTGTTAACGAGCTGGGCTTTTCGTATTTTGTTTAGTGTGAAAAACGTATAAAAACATTTTTTAATTTTTAATTAAATTGATTGATTTTCCAAAAGTCGATTATTGTCGTAACCCTATTTTCAGTAGACTACATACTGATCTCTAGCATTTTCCCATTTAAATGCTTCAAAATACGCCCTTAAAAAATCCGGATAATTGCTGCAATAAATGTGTTGGACGAAATTGTGTCACTATCTGAATTATCCAAGCTACTATCGACTAGCCTGATTGTTAATTCATGACATCTACACACACAATTTTCACTGTTAATGAACGTATATAGCGACCTGCTAGAATAATTAGAGTATTAATAGCGTCAATTGGTAAATTGGTTTAACCGGAATGAATTGTAAACGCAAATTTCTCAGACACTGTTGCGATTCTTCTGGTTTATTGTAATCATGCATCACAATTTTAAATTTTCCCCACAATTCTGCTAATCAACTTATACCGATTTTTCGCACAACTCGAATGTTAAAGTAGGAATACATTTTGAAACAAAATGTGACACCAAGTATTACGGTTCTTTTATCTTATTGTTAGCAAGAATCATCTTCTCAAACATATTTTTTAAAAAACAATTTCCACTCAATTTTCTAATGCGTAATGATGCCTATAAGTCAATCGAATTATTTCAGTGTTAGTTTCATTTGCGTACCGACTTTTGCTAATGCAGACAACATGTATTATACAAACAAAATCTAATTTAGTCGGCGATTTAAATCAATACACGGCTACGATTCTACATCGCGTGTGACGTTCCAGAACTACTGATTAACTAAATCAGATTACCTACACAAATACTCGACTCTCCGATCTGTTCGTTAACCTAAACATAAACAGACCATCTGAATGATTGCACCATTGCAAAAGAGTAATTCCATCATCCAATACAGTTCATTTTAAGACCATAGTTTTAAGTATGTTTTCGTTTCAAGGTATGTCTATAAAAAATTTATTTTTCCAAGATCTATCAGTTGCTTGTGAACCAGACTAATGGGCGTATCCAGGGGGGTGGGGCAAGGGGGGCAGCTGCCCCCCCCCCCCTTCCGTATTTTGGTAATATGTTTATTACATAGCAATCTTTCCGTTATGGACATTAGTGTGGTTATTTTTATGTAGAAAGCAACGATCCTCCGCAAATAGTTTCCAAGTCCAAAAAAATCTGATGTGGCCAGGCACATGACTTTATCATACAATATATAAAATTAATACTTTAGCTGCATGAGAATCTATTCTATAGAGATAAATCGTAGGTATTGTCAAAGCATCAGCATTTGACACTACCTACACTACGTTATTAGAATAATAGTTATTTATGTCACAAATGCCGAAAGTACGGAATAGCGCGACGAGCGGTGATACGGCGCATCACCGAAGGCGGACTGTCGCCGTCGCATATGAGCGAGTCGCGCTATCTAGTTTTTGGCAGGAGCGACATCAACGTTTATTGTGTTGCTTTTTAAGAAATACGTATTTAAAAAAATAAATGATTTCTGTATAGTAAATGCTAGATTGGTACCACTTTGACGAAAGGTGCGTTCCGATTGGTAGGTAATGGTAACTAATGGCGGTGGTAGAATACGAAATTATACTATTTCTTACATATCGTGATAATGACACATATTAGTTTGCATGTACATAAACATGAGTCACTAGCAATTTTCTATTGGAAATACTATAACGGCGTCTGCTACCACTGCCATTATCACTAATGAAAACGCACCTTAAAAAGGTAATTCAAATTCTGACAGATTTATATTTGTTCATGACACATCCCTACCAACATACTAAAATAAAACTACACTCATCGCTATACTTTATTTATAATTTTTTCAATGTATCATTTTTAGAATTAGATATAAAGACGGGTTGATATTTCTTATCAACAAACAATCAAATTGGTGATCATATTTTATTTGAATTTTGTATTTTATAATTTTGCGCACTACAGCGGCACGTTCCATAGTGGTTCTCCAACCATGCTCCAACCTCTGATGAGATCAGCTGTTTTCGAATGTGACAACACAAAAAAATATTTGTCAAAATCCTGGCTACTATGTAATTTCATATCAATGCAGATGCGACCGATCTCGATCAAATAGAATTTGCTCTTGAAGGTAAACTATTAATTTTACCAAAAAATGTTATAGGCATAAATTATTCAAAATTTACTCTACTTTAATTTATTAATTAACTATTTTGTCGAAATTACAGAAATGGCGGCTCATTTCCAAAATCCTTGAAAAAGGCTTAGAATAAACTAAAAAGCTAAACTATTAATTTTACCAAAAAATGTCATAGGCATAAATTATTCAAAATTTCCTCTGCTTTAATTTATTATTTAACTATTTTGACGAAATTACAGAAATGGCGGATGATTTCTAAAATCCTTGAAAAAGGCTTGGAGTAAACACCCCGTTCCTTTGGACCCTTGTGAACCAAAAGCTTTTCAGCTCTAAGTTAGGTCATGAAACTTCTAAATATGAAGTTTCGTTCCGATACCTTCAGTAGTTTCTCCGGAATCGTCTCCACAAAAATCGTTTACACACACACACACACACACACACACACACACACACACACACACACACACACACACACACACACACACACACACACACACACACACACACACACACACACACACACACACACACACACACACACACAGACACACACACAGACATTTTTTTGTACCTTGGTCAAAAATGTTCAGGGGACCCAAAAAGACCTATTTCCGCTAAAATCTCAATTTTTTTTTTCGGCATGATTACAATACTTTACATACTGCGTATGATAAAGTAAAAAGTAGACAATTTTTTTTCGAAATTCTTATTCTTAATGGTGCATATCGACATCTCAAATTACCATGAGAAGAGGACTTTTTTTTGGTACTTTTCGAATAATTGTTCGGGGTTTGAGAAGATTTCCAAGGACGAAATTAACCTATTATATACGGATTTGTTGAAATAATTAGTTTTTCTCAAAAATCCGTCCGAATTCTGTTTTCTGAGTTCAAAATGGCAGTTTATTACCTTAGACTCTTATGGTACATTATTCATTAAAAAAATTCTTCCTATTGTTTAAACATCAATTATAATACATTTTCAACATTTGTTTCTAATTATCGTAGAAAAGACGTTTTTTTGTGAAATTAACTTATAAATCTCATGTTAATATATCTGGCCTATATTATCTGATAAACCCAATTCCATCAAAATAGAGTACATGTCCTGAACGCATGGTGGTAGGAAATCAGAAGAAGAAATGGAGAAAGAAATGTGAATAATAAAATTTGTTGACGTTAGGAAATTTAATATTTTGAAAAGAACTGTAACTCTCCAAATTCCAGAAAAAAAAAGATTACAAATCATTTCAATTTTTCCGAATAAATGATATTGAAAACGTATAATATTGTATTATTTAAACAATGGAAATCATCACAAAATATAAAGTAATGATGTCACTTGAGAATAACAGTTGGCAAGATCGATTTAAAACAATAAGTTTAAGTGAGTTGCTAACAATAATTGTTTAAACAAATGGAAGTTATTAAACAAATATGGGTTTATTAGATATATCAAACATGAAATTTATAAGTTAATTTCTCAAAAAAAGCTGACTCTTCAGAAAAAAGTTGTAAATGAATATATATTGATTGCTTAAACAATAGGAAGTAATTTTTTATGAATAATGTTATTGTAAGATAATAATTTGCCATTTCACTCAGAAAACAGAATTCATACTGAGTTTCGAGAAAAGCGAATTATTTAAGCAAATAGGATTTCTTTAAACAAACGTAAATTAACTGACATATTTTTATAAACATTTCCCTCGACTGAAATGATTAGAAGGATCAATTATCTGAAGAATGTACATATTTTCATTTAAGGGTACCTTAAGGATATTATGGGGGTGGGTTACGAGGCGTCAAATCCATATTAAGTAATCTTAAGTGTGCCCAAACCCCGAAAAATTATTTGAAAAATACCAACAAATGTCTTCTTCCCATACATTTTCCCATGTAAAGTAAAGTCTTTACTTTACTTTACATGGGAAATTGCAAAAGTAAACTTTATTGGTCTCCCTACAATGCATGAGATAAGTCATGTTGTACTCAGAAACAACGAGAATCAAATGAAATGAAAATCAATGCATATCAAAATCAAGAAAATCAATACAAATTAAAAGCTAATATAAAAACAAAAACAAACCAAAAAAGCGAATGGATACATAAATCATAACAAATACGAAAATACGAATACAAACGCACTAAAGAGAAAACCGAATAGACAACAGCTAGTAAATTTAAGGCCCCGACGGGTAGTTACAGTTAAAAATCAAAATTCCAACGACAAAAAATACGTGTCCACTTTTTTGGATTTGGAAACGATTTGAGGGGGATCCTTGCTTTCTATCATCACAAAAATTTTTGAAATGCTTTTTTCAACCATCATATTGGGCAACATTCCCCCATGCAGCAAGGTAAATTTAGAAAACTGCCCCCTCTGCCGATTTGAGCTGGAGCTGGGACCTGGAGCGCCCATGCTACTATCTATAGATCGTTCATCCATTCCTGCATCAACCCAGAGCGTTGTCACGTTCTGTTATTTAAATCTAATGCTTTAAAATCACAATTTTCGTCATAGTTGGAAAGCACTAAACAAAACTTTCTTTTCCTAAAATTATGACCAAAATCACACAATGTATGATACTTATTGCCTTAGCCATCGGCATATCCAGCTCAAAACGGAAGGGGGACACTTTTCTAAATTTATCTTGCTGTGTGGGTAAGGTGACCAGAAATTTATTGAGGCAAAACGGGTTACAAGCGGGGGAGGGAGTACTAATTAAAACCAAATACTTGCGCTGTGGTAAAAGTCTAAAATCGACGCACTCGACGTTTTTTTTTTTTTTTTCGATATAATTTTTAATTGTGTTGGATCCACAGATATAATTTCACGTTAATGTAATATGCTGATCTAAACATATCTAATTATATTACTACAAAACTTCTAGACATTCTTTGTTCGATATTCAATTAGATAAATGTTTGGAATGTATTTTTTGAGAAAATTATAAATGTTAGGCCTCTTGCGGTAAACGGAGTTTTTCAGTTGAGTAGTTATTTTTGTGATATATTAAGTCCCTAAAGACAACATTATATAAAATTTTTAATAACTCATCTGATTTAAAAAAACTTAAATTTTTGAATATTGATTTAAAAAGAAATGTCTACAACTTATTTGAATGTTTAATTAGCTTGGCTGAATCTTAAATAATTAATCTTAAATAATTCACGTAGTATTTTTTAATTGCTTTCCTTACCATAATTTCTTCAAATATACTTTTTTTGTACCAAATAGATTTACTGAATATGTAAATACATTCTTATCCAGAAATAACTATATTGTTGACTCTAATGAAGTATGTTGTTTCTTTTAATTATACAAAATATCGCCCAGTGTAAGATTGTCTATTAAGTTCCAAGGAGATGGTAAACAAATGTTCTAATTCGCTGGCTTTAAATAATACAACAAAATATGTCAAGTTGAGAAGTACGTAAGTACGAAAGCAAATCCTTTCGTCAGCTTCCATTACAGATTACAAACAAAAGAAGATGAAACTATAAAAAAATTTACAAAAAAAGTTAAAAAATAAAATAAAAATCAAAGACTGCTATGCAATAAACATAACAACAAAATGTAGAAGGGGGCAGCTAAACCCCTTGCCCCCCCCCCCCCCCTGGATACGTCCATGCCCTTAGCTACATGAATCGTGGTCACTTGTAATTGTGTACGTTCTTAAAAGTAAAGTCTTATGTTACTTTAGCGTGATAAAAAAAACTTAGGACTGTTATTACTTGAATTATTATTGCAATATAACTTTGTATCTCATGATATTATACAGCTTGCGAATGTTCAAAGTTTAATTATTAGTTTCCACATAACAGCGAATACATAATGTTTTGACGAGCTTTGCCCGCACAAGAAATTTAAGGTCACTTCGCCATATAATTTAACTTAACGCTAACTTTTTGATGACAATTCCAGGAACAGCTCTCACAACTATCGGGTTTAAATATCCCCAGCACAAATGGCGCGTGCATTCCGACGAGACCAGCGCTCGACTAATTAACAAGAATTTGCATATAAAGTGTCGCCAGTCGTCGACAATTACCAATACAAGTGCAAATATACGAAGCGACTTACGACTGCGAAGAGAAATGCTACAAGATTACCGAACACAAAGCGAAAGCAATATGGTGAAATTTATAGTACGCGATCCAGCAGAATGGAAATCACTCGATAACACCACGAAGGCATTACTGGCTATATAAAGTTTACGGAAAACTAGAAGTTGTTATCGGTGCTCCGAAAAAACACACTTGGGAATTCACCGAACGACAGACGCACTTATATCCTCTCGAAAGCTGATGGAAAGTGTGCTCAACCCGAACGTTCCAGGTGAAAATTGATATTGCACTTGAAATTCTATTTTTAAGTCGATCCTGAAAGAACTTTATCTCTTCTTGTAATGAATTGGAATATGCAATGTCACGTAGCTGCGTACAGCAACTAACCGATATTCAATAATAATAATAATAAATAACTCTTAAGGAGCACATATTTATATTTGTGTGCAAAAATACTCACTAAACAAAAAATTCCAATTTGCAGAAGGTTTTAGTTTATATTGTTGCGAAGTATAGTTTAATTACATTGTATAATTGAGGCCAGGTCAGCCAACCCATCCAACCTGCAGACAGCGCTTGGCCAGAAATGCGGACGTCAGGCTTTTCAAATTGGAACAAAGACATTCCTTTGTGGCACGCGTTCAACACATGCAAATTAACATTAACATATCAAAAGCCGTGTGCAACAGAAAATCCTAACTCTGAATTTTTGGGGGTCCAAAACAGGTCATGACGTGTTGCCGAATTCATATAAAAGCATGGGATGGGAAGAGGATCAGTAGTTTGCAGCACCTGAGTATAGTGTACACTCAGCTATCGTGTTTCACGCACTTCAGTCAGCTGTAGTATTGAAATTCCGTGTGGTCAGTAATATACGAACTAATGTAAACAACGGTGCGAGTTTTATTTACATCTCCATCCTGACCTAGCGCCGTCCCCCTTTAAGGGCCACGTACCATTTTTATCAGGGTGGAAACATCTGAAAACATCCAGCGCGACGGAGAGAAAGCATGTCTGAATCTACTCGGAGAGAAGGCGAATTGTGTTGGCGATCAATCACCAGGGAGATTTTGTAATATTTCTCACTCCCCCAATGAGAAATATGACGTTCCAAGAACAGCTATTAACCACCGCATGGATGAATAGCGTTGGAGTCAAATAACGCTCAACTCTTCGTCTTAGCAATAAGTTAGTACCTAGTGTGCTTATTTTTTTAGTTTCATTCTCGATGGTTGATATACCACCATAAGGGAGAATATGCAATTTCCCGTTCTCTCTTCGATGGATGAAGCTGGCTGGTCCGGGATCACGAAGAGATAAAGAAGCACATAGTGGTCATCTACAAGAAGCAGTTGACACATGACGAACCGGGGTACGATATCAGCATAATTGAGTTATATGCGAGTTTTGGGGTTGCCGATACCGCCAGAGGAAGCTGGCGATGTAGACTGGAGGGGATATGGAGCTACGGATTCTACCGAACCACCCCGATGGGACAAGGGATGTCTCGACCAGTCTGAGAAGAAACAAACAAATCGATTAGAGAGAAATGGTCCTATGGATTCTACCAAACCACTTCGCACGGGACAAGGGGTCCCGACTAGTCCAAGAAGATGTAGAAGAAGGGGAAAAATAAAGAGAATTATAAGAGGCAACAGGAGAGAATTCTGGAAAAAGAACCTGGGTACACGGTCAAAGCCGACCGTAAAGGTCAGGCGTCAGCGTAAATAATGGATTTTCCAATAGAAAGCGCTATGAAGTTCCAATTAAAATTACAATATTTATATGTGTATTATATGTATTACAGGTTATGCGATAGCATTTCAATGTGGTTTTGCGGTTCCAGAAATTTTAGCGCGAGGCTTCCTACTGCAATAGGTAGCGTCCATAAAACTAACTTGCATCGAGTGCAAAAGGTCAAGCATTTGTCAGGTAATTTTATTATTTCAAGCCAATATATTTTTTCTTAAGATTTAGAACAAAGTTCAGTAGAGAATTTAGCCGCGTCGATAAGACTCTTGAAAAATACATGGCATTCCCTAAGTTGACTACCCTTAATATTTTACAATCATTTAGAAAACCAAAAAAGTAATTTCACATATTTGTGTCCCAAACATGATTAGTACACTTATTATTATTAAAACATTGTATAATTATGAACATGCTAAATTGTTATCTGCCTAATAGTTAATGAGATATTGATTCGAGTTGCAAAGTACCGTTTTTAAAGGGATTCCCTGTAATATAGAACAAAGCAATTACGTATAGTATCATCATTTAAAAAAATAGATACTTATTTTGAAATGTATTATCTCAGTATTAAAAATAAATCACATTTTTTTTAAATAAATTGGATACCATAAATCAACATCATACAATCCGAATCTAATAACAACAGAAAAAATAATGAATGTACTTTTGACTGTATAAATATCAGATTTGTAAGTACATTTCACACATTTTAAATGAAAAATAACTGAGAACAACAAACAATTAAATTGTTGGGAACCTAAACTGAATCTGCTGATTTTTTTTTTGTTTTGTAGAGACAGGATCTTCTATCCAGAATGTCAAAATCCATGTAGGTGAACAATTTTATTCAAGTTATTTTTAATAAAATTGCACTACTCGATTTATCGTAAAAAGGTGTATCGTGAAAAACAATGTTTGGATTACAAACGTCCTAATCCAGCTAGTGTTTTTACTTTATCATACGCAGTATGCTAAAGTATTGTAATCATGCCGAAAAAAGAAATTGAGATTTTAGTGGAAATAGGTCTTTATGGGTCCCCTGAACATTTTTGACCAAGGTACAAAAAAATGTCTGTGTGTGTGTGTGTGTATGTATGTCTGTGTGTGTGTAAACGATTTTTGTGGCGACGATTCCGGAGAAACTACTAAAGGTATCGGGACGAAAGTTCATATTTAGAAGTTTCATGACCTAACTTAGAGCTGAAAAGCTTTTGGTTGAAAAGGGTCCAAAGGAACTGGTAGTTTATTCTAAGCATTTTGCAAATGAGCCGCCATTTCTGTAATTTCGACAAAATAGTTAATAAGTAAATTAAAGTAGAGGAAATTTTGAATAATTTATGCCTATCACATTTTTTGGTAAAATTAATAGTTTAGCCTTTTAGTTTATTCTAAGCCTTTTTGAAGGATTTTGGAAATGAGCCGCCATATCTGTAATTTCGATAAATTAGTTAATTAATAAATTAAAGCACAGGAAATTTTGTATAATTTATGCCTATGAAATTTTTTGGTAAAATTAATAGTTTAGCTTCAAGAGCAAATTCTATTTGATCGAGATCGGTCGCATCTGCATTGATATGAAATTACATAGTAGCCAGGATTTTGACAAATATTTTTTTTGTGTTGTCACATTCGAAAACCGCTGATCTCATCAGAGGTTGGAAAACCACTATGGAACGTTGCCGCTGTAGTGCGGCAAATTATAAATACAAATTTCAAATAACGTAAGATCACCAATTTGATTGTTTGTTGATAAGAAATATCAACCCGTCTTTATATCTAATTCTAAAAATGATACATTGAGAAAATTATAAATAAAGTAAGCGATGAGTGTAGTTTTATTTTAGTATGTTGGTAGGGATGTGTCATGAACAAATATAAATCTGTCAAAACTTGAATTACCTTTTTAAGGTGCGTTTTCATTAGTGACAATGGCAGTGGTAGCAGACGCCGTTATAGTATTTCCAATAGAAAATTGATAGTGACTCATGTTTATGTACATGCAAACTAATATGTGTCATTATCACGACATGTAAGAAATACTATAATTTCGTATTCTACCACCGCCATTAGCTACCATTACCTACCAATCGGAACGCACCTTTAAACTTGACGTTTCGTCAAAGTGGTACCAACCTAGCATTTACTATACAGACATCATTTATTTTTTTTTAAATACGTATTTCTTAAAAAGCAACCCTATAAATGTTGATGTCGCTCCTGCCAAAAACTAGATAGCCGCGTGCGCTCATATGCGACGGCGACACTCCGCCTTCGGTGACGCGCCGCATCACCGCTCGTCGCGCTATTCCGTACTTTCGGCATTTGTGACATAAATAACTATTATTCTAATGACGTAGTGTAGGTAGTGTCAAATGCTGATGCTTTGACAATACCTACGATTTATCTCAATAGAATAGATTCTCATGCAGCTAAACTATTAATTTTATATATTGTATGATAAAGTCATGTGCCTGGCCACATCAGATTTTTTTGTAAAAAATATACACATGATATACACTGTGTATAGTGCTGTTACATTGGCCTTTTGTAAATCTGGCCACCCTATTGTGAAGCTCAGTTAGGACATAGCTATGAATATACAGAATATAGCAATTTTTAGCTTTTTAGGCTCATCTCAGGATTTACGATTTTTGAAGTACTGGTTCTAGAATGATCCTTCTTTTATGTTTTTCAGAGTTGAGTACACATTTTCTTGAAATATAACTTCACCGGTTGGTTTTAACAGTTCTGAAGACTGTTTTACTGTTCTACTCCATATACTAATCCCTCGTACCGAACTTTGATGAACGCTTGTGTACATGGACGGTTGAACTACTGTTTTTGGTGCTTTACGGTTTTATGTGCTTCACCCTGCCAGGTTGATAGTCAAACATTCCAACTATTGCTCACAACTACACCACCGTTATAAGGACATCCTAGGCTGTCTATACCACTAGAGGTATTGGCAACACTGGTCGAAAGCCTATTCCTTCTTGCATTCAGGAATATATAGGAACTTAATTGTTATGTTAAGAGATTTTTAGACCTTTTTATTGTCAAATGTAGATTTCTAAAGCCAAAATAATGACTGGGTGCATTGCGTTTTTAGTATGATTAATTTCAGTTCCTTTAACAGAAAATAGAGATATGAAAATATATGATGATTCTTTTAGTAGGATGATTCTTTTAGTGCAATTTTTCTAACTATAAATTTTTTTAAAATAAACTAGCGTACCCCATTTATTTTATTTTATTACTATTTGAAATGATCTCTAACTCAATTTCAGCAATAGAATTTGACAGATTTCTTACGACGCAGGCACTCAATATTTTATTTCCTCCATTCTAAATTGTCAGTTATTGCACATAAAATCCGGACATACATCATTTATTATTAATCGAAATCGCCAACACAGCATTATACCCAATAACAATTTTTCATGCGATAACACTAGCGAAGACGTTTATTGCCGGAAATCGATACGAGGAAACGTGATCTTTATCATAACGAAATGCAGTCACGTGAAAAACAACCCCACACACCTGGACCAGTAGTAGTAGAATTTTCCGTTCTACCTAAGAAACTTGTCTTTGGGACTACACTGGAAAGTAAAGTTTAATATCAAGATATCGGATTTCCGTTACGTCGTAAGTCTACATGAACCGCAACGCCATCTACGAGATTGAATGCATTTAGAAATAGGTGCAATTTCGGAAAGCCGGCGCAGCACCGCCGGCTTGGGAACGTGTAATGAAATTGGGACATTGATATCTAAGAATATCTGGTGCCCGGTTCTTAGACATATTGTAATTTTATGAGATTTGTTCCACATTTAGCACAAGAGGCTAAAAACATATGTATAATGGATATAATTCGAAAAAAAAAAGATCTGAGGGAGTGGAATGTTTTCTTTTGTCTACCTCCTTCTAGAGTAATTGACTTCTGCACCCACACATACCTGAATGATCCAATTTACTGATGAAAGAAAAATTGTGTTATTCTAAAGCAGTAAAATACTCGCTTGTATAACATATCAAATTTTAATCGTGCAAATAAATATACTCGGTAGATTAATAAATAATAAAATACAGAAATAATTTCAATACACAATAGTACCGATAGCCAACGATATCAATATGAAGTGTATAGGTTACATTAACTTAAGAATCAAAATCAAAAATTATCAATATTTCGTTTTCAATCAGTCGCTGCAGAAATCTAATTAATTGGTATTGTTTTGCCATATTAAAAATATCTGTTTGAGTTGAAGTAGATATCATTACATAATCTGCAAACTTATATAGTGATTTCTATCTACGTTTTAAAGTCAAGAATTAAATTATAAAATGTCTTGTGTGGAATGAGATTGCGGTGAATATACACGGCGTGTCAGAATTAACCCACCACGCAGAATTGTCATAATTTCAAAGCTTATTTTCTATCGAGCCGATCTATATGATCGTTTTGTTCAGTTTTAAGTTGATTATGCAGTAACACAATTGTGGAAGATAGTTCTATACAAATTTCAGTTTGATCATATACCGGCTGCAAAAATGAGAATAAGTTTTCTTATCTACTTTGTAGCACTATGTGGTTAAGCTACAACCACTTAAACCACGTGGAGCCCTACAGTACTCAATATTTTCTAAACATTTTGTTCTTTGACACACTTCAATACCTTCTTTAACAAACCGAGATGCAGGAAACACAGTAATAACAAGACCTGTATATGATAGGAAACAAACTAGTAGAGGGCTGTGGGAAAGGAACCCAGGTTTATTCAACAGTTAACATTTGTCAAATTGCTCATGTTGGTCTGTGAGTAAAGGTCATTTGGTCGTAGGAGAACCCTTTCATTTTGGTCGGAGATCTATTCACAAAACATGGGTCTTCCTTCGATTAATTAGACACGAACTCAGTTTCATGTTGTATCTCGGTTATTAAAAGAGGTAATTAAATAAATCAAAGAACAAAATGTTTACAAGAAATTGTGCTACACTTTATTTTTTACCGATTCCCGCGATTGTATCTGGTACAAACCACAGCGTGATACAAATTTCCACCAACAACATATTTCCATTTTTGTGCCCTGTATATGTGTTTCCAGCATAACCAGATTTCACGTAGAACCAGTTTGTCCATGGCGAAACTAGTTCGACCAAAGCGCGTTAGGTCTAACTAGACTTCCTTCGAGTAGTCCACTGAGTGACTTTGACTTATACGGTGACTTTGAACACTAGGTCAACATTTTTTTCGATTTCCTAGCTTCTAACAGCATTTGTACGCTAAGAATGTCAATAAAATACAAAGTATTTGGTGTCTGGCCATCGGGTACCCGTGAAAAAAATGACTCACTGGTCAAAAATCAATTAAATTACGCTAAAACGTAATACAATGTCAGGCAAAATCAATTTAGTTAGTGTTTATTTGACAATTTCGACTATTTTCACCAATTCGTAGCCACCTAGATTAAAACACAAAAAAGTTATTTTTGCGTTGGCTTGGTGATATGTTTTTGTATTCAGAATGTCATCCTGATTGAAATTATCACACAAAGAATATACGGTGCCATTTAAAATTCCAATGATGACGTCATTTCCGGAAAAACCGGAAATGTAATTAACCGCAAGAGTATCCCAAAGAATGCCATTTTTGTCTATTAACACATTCCGTACTTTCATTCGTCCAGCTTTATAAACAACGACAATAAACGGGAGTACCTATGCCGTGGGTCACCCGGTATAATCCCATCACTAAATCGGCGTAGTTTCGCTAAAGCCAGTCATAAGGATTACATTACTTTACCCGTTTACTGGAAAGAACTTTAGAGAAAATTAATAGAATTTCAAGCTGGAGGCAAACTTTAAACTCCATCCACTTTGATTTATCGCGTCTTTCGCGAGTTCATTTAGAGAAACGCTTCCAGCGACAAAGTTTTGAGGAAAAACACACACAAAAACTTATTTTGCGCCGCTATATTAATCAAAACAGATAATGCTGAAATCGATAACTTCTTTACCTCTGTGGAGAAATACTTAATTTAAATAATTGATTTCTATAAGGGGTTTCTTGAAGATTGTATTTCTGTCAAACACTGAAGAAAAGGAATACGCATAATTTCTTTTATTACAAGTCTTTTTTTCTGTCGAAAAAATATAAACTTGAATCTATTAATTCTAAAAGTTTATTTTTACAATTACAAGGAATGTGCTTTAAATCATGAGCGTAAAAATGTGAAAAAATAGCAACTATCTTGAAAGAGTGGACCTAGAGATCATCTTAATAATCTAGGCGTAAGCAGTTTTTATTATACCACGTATTCTTTGTTAGCGAATATAACTCGCGCTTAATGGCTAAAATGTGCTTAAGTGAAGTAGATGATGCTAAATACTGGTCAAGTTAAGAACAAAATATTGTAGTTCTTATATTTTGTTAAATTTTATTTATATTCTTAAGAGTATTTTCCCAGAACATTTAGTGCTATATTTTTCTGTTTGTGCAGAGTAAATATACGAAATTATGCATATTCCAACAGATAGTTGTGTTCAGCTAGAAAGATCTACAAAGTTATTTTATTTTACATCCTCATACAACATGTTAAATTTAGAGTTATTCGTCTGCGAGGGCCATAAAGACAACCCAAAATTGCAGAAAGAATTCTTCAGTTTTGCTTATTACTGCTTTTTTTTCGACAGCCGTTAAAGTTATTTTAAACGTGTAAAAAAGGTTGGGTAGCATTAACAGTGAAATGAATTAAGGATTACGTGTAGTTTGCTGTAATCATAATTTCCTGAGAGTCTTATTAAGTTCGATAAAAGAAATTGTAAGATTTTTTAACTGTTCAGTATTTCGATGGGTTCGTTCAAATCCATAAAATTGTGTTTGTTTTTAAACCACACGTATACTGATTTTCAGAGAAATAAATTTAGTTAACAATTTTCTATCTGTACATGGCTCTGCCCAAAGATCATTTTCTAAAGATTTTTTGCTAAAAAAAGCCGGATACTTTCTACAATTCGACCAATTGGAAATTACGGAATGGGATATGTAAGTCACAAACTAAACCACACTTAAATTGTCAGTTTGTTGGACTTCTTGGTTTGGTAATTTTACTGCTGTTCTTGGGTGGTGTTTATGTATCGCCTTATTGTTTACCCCGCAATAATTGCTGACTTTTGGATGACTTGGCTAATATGATGAACTCCGAACTACAAAAGCATTTGAGCGTTTGCCAGAAAATGTCTGTAGTGAGCCGAAATTGAATATACAACATTTCGGGGTTATATTTAGCAGTCGGTCACCTTGGTCACTATACCACACATCATTCTACATAAAAAGATACTCCCTATGGCGATACCCACATAAATACAGAAAAAGAAACGAGGCGTCACCAACCAATCAACTAGGTAAAAAACAATATTATGCCAAACAATTTCATCAATCCGAATGAGCATCATAAAAATCTATTTGCGTATTTTCCCTCAACAATGATATTTCCCTCGTGTTTCGCGCCAGTAAAACCCTCTTTAGAAGTAATTAAAATGCGACACGTTTATTGTTTTAGTCCGAGCGCGGGTTATTATTTTTTTCGGTCGTTGCGGGAGTATTTTTCTTGTTTTGATAGAAACGTAATTTTTACTTTTATTACGTTCCTTAATTACAGTGAAATCCCACTGAAAATAGCACATCCATCAGTTCGGCACTGCCCTACTGGATTTGATCGTAAAATACAGCGCTCTCGCGGCACAAAGCTTTTAATATATTAAAATCAACCGTGCGCGATGTAATTCAATACACTGGGAAAATAAAATAGGGGGTTGCGCTGTGTTAGAATGGGAACGGTTGATAATTATTTCCGCAGTTGGATGGTTAAGTATGTTTTCTGTTTCTGTGGGTTTGATCTTGATTAATTTTGTCGTACATAATAAGTTTTTGTGTAGGGTTGCTCAGAAAGTTTGTTGCTAAAAAGATGTTGCTTAATAAGAAGTAAACCGAAATTTATTAAGGAGGGCTTAGGAGTGGAAATTATATAGCTAACAAAAGTAACGAATACATTTCGATACAGATAAGAAAAATATACACAGCAACAGCGCCACGTTACAAAGCCAGAGTTTTGAGTTTTCTATTCATAACTACATATCCTTCTTATAATTACTGTTGTGGACGCAGCATCGCCCATAGAATATTTCTATGACTGCAATTCAAATTCTTACTAAGTTCGATAATTCAATTATAGTTATGAAACTAATTAGAAGTTACGTATGCTTTAAAATCTTTGAACAATATGATTTGTTAGTATGATTTGTTTTCTTTCTAACGGCTAAGTATCTGGAATAGTTTCGTATTTTGACACTTTTTGTTTGTCACCTTAATTGTTTTCGACTTATGACGTCTTTAATGCATTCTTTTCTATTAGCAACCCCCAGGTATTAAGATTCCGTATTTCCAAAGTTAGAAAACGGAACCGTGGTTGGGATCACCCGTTTGTCTGTCTGTCTGATGTCTGGCACAGTCGAATTTCTCTGCACTGAACAAAGATAGCATACTGAAATTTGGCATATGTATAAAGCATACTAACCCGCATATATTCTAATAGACATAACCTAACAAAAATGTATATAACGTTCTGAATATAATTTAAAAAGTTATATCAAATAGTATATTCCTAATAATATTATATCAATTATATAAAATAGAATATTTCTAAAAATTACGAAACTACTAATAACTTATATAGACCAGGGTCGATAGTAATTTTTGAAACAAAAAAAAATAATAGTCGGATGAAACCCGTTGGAAAAGGAAGAGAATATAACATAAATGAAAGGAAAAATAAAAACTAATGTAAGAAACGGTTTATCTCGATTTCCGGCAAAACTACAAGTCCTATGGAAAAAAGTTAAATGGCAAAGTTGTAGGTAATAAAAAGATCTACAACTTTTGTAATTACACTTTTTTTCGCATAACCTCAAAATTTATGAAAAACATTTAATTCTTGGTTTGTAATTTCTATCTTCGTTTGAAAAAAAAAATTCACTAAATTTGGTGAAAACTCACGTTTTTATGTCCCAAACTTGTGTCTCAAAACAGACTTAATATCGAAAGAGCACCCTAATTTACAATCGAAAATTACTCACGTCAAAATATATGCTTTTTTAAAAAAGTCGGTGGGCTTTTTGTTCGTTGAAATCTCTACTTTCTGATGGTGTAAAAAAATAATTAATTACTTACTATTTATTAAAATTAATACTTTAAATACTCGAAAAACGTAAGATTCCATGTTACATTGATAAACAAAAAAAATACAAATCCATAAAACATGAAGTTTGCTAAAAACATGTGAAAATAGTTGTTCTAAATATAATTAAGGTACGATTTAAAGGGGATTTCATCTAAAAAATGTGATTGCTCTGATGGTCTCTTTGATGGCATTTCTTCATCGTTAGATCCGACAAACCTTCCCGATTGTAGTAGATCTTCGAAATCTTCAAGACCATCACCGTCCTCGTCTCCAATATTATTTCCAGTCTGCATTCTTCATCCACAATTTCATATGAATCACTAACTTCCTCGTAGCTTTTTTCTTCCACATTGGAGCATTTTTCAGAACAATGACAATTGGTGCATAAATTTGTGTATTGGAAACCATGTTTTTGGCAGCCACATTTTAAACTGGTACATCCAGTTTCACAGCTGCAGCAAATAGTTTTGAGCAATATTTCCGGAATTAATTCATTTTCTATAAATTTGGGCATAATGCACGTTGATGTTGCTTCCAGCCCCAATCTGTACCTGTCAGTTCGTTACCCAGCCAAGTTTGAAGCTGATAATATGCCCTGTACAATGTTGTTCCGCTGCACCTTCTGTGGGTGGGATATTTGCCAATATGAAAGATGATTTAATTTTTGCCAATTGATATATTCGAAATCTTAATTGATTCAGTGTTATATTATCATTTTTACATTTATAAATACATTTGATTAATTGTAATCCATTTTTTCGATGCCTTATGTATTGGCCAAATTTTGCAGATTTTTATCGTGTAATAATGAATTTACGATACTTTTCTTTCCTTTTCCGGCAAATCCAGATGTTGTATCGCAACCAGAAAAACAATGCAGAAATGCAACGATGTTTTGAAGGATTCATATTTGAAACTATTAGACGTGAAAAATAGATCTTTTACATTTCCAGAAACTGGATTGAGAAAATAAATGTCATGATTATTTAATTGATTCAAAAGGACCAAACGATCAATATCTTGGCCCACATCTACGCATATAATTTAAAGAACATTCTGCAACTTTCTCAAAACATTAACTTATTAACTTTATTTGGTTGTTAACTTTATTAACTTATTTGGTTGTTAATTACGTAGTATATTTCGACTTGCAATTTTTTGTTTATCAATGTAACATGGAATCTTACGAGTTTCGGGCAAATAATGTTTATTACCAAGCAGCTTTTACAATAAGTTGTAATATATCGTCCGTTATATCTATCGTTTGAACCTGCTATAACTCGTAAACTAACAATTATCCAATAATTGGTTATATTTGACTATTATCTGGGTATAAATCTAATTTTTTGTTTCGTCTGTAAATCGGAGTCCTTCCATATTCAGAAAAGAAACTCAGATTCGTAATTATACATTAATTAAATTATTTCTGAGTAAATCTGCTAAATATATTTATATATAAACATAATTGTGTGATTGCTTGGACCACTAACAGGGTGAGTAAATCAAAATTTTCGCGCTACGTAAACTAGAGTAAAACATTACTAGTCGTATATTGTTAAAAATTAACAACTAAATACCTTAAAATAGCTGAATTATTATACCCCCCATATTTACCTTGGTGAGGGTATATTGAGTTTGCCACAATGTCCGTCTGTCTGTCCGTCTGTGTACATGATAGCTGCCGTAATTTGGAAGTAATTGATCTGAAGTTTGGTATACAAGCTTATCTCTTATAAACTATTTTAACTTCAGTACGGCTGAAGATAATTTTCTTACTAGTTTTTTTTTTATGTCAAACTTGTCTTGCTAAAATTAGAATCATTTCATTTTAATTCGTTTTATTCCTGGGTTTTGAGCATATCCTCCGTCTTTTTGAGATTTTGTAAGTTGCGCAAACAACAAGTGGAATTGAGATTTTTAATCTTGATATCAGTACCCAAATAACAATTACACTGGATATAGTCTGAAATTATTATTAATCTTTATTGTATTCACTTTTTACTTTATCATACGCAGTATGATGAAGTATTGTAATAGTGCCGAAAAAAAAATTTTGAGATTTTAGCGGAAATAGGTCTTTATGGGTCCCCTGAACATTTTTGACCAAGGTACAAAAAAATGTCTGTGTGTGTGTGTGTGTATGTGTGTATGTGTGTATGCGTGTATGTGTGTGTGTAAACGATTTTTGTGGCGGCGATTCCGGAGAAACTACTAAAGGTATGAAAGTTCATATTTAGAAGTTTTATGACCAAACTTAGAGCTGAAAAGCTTTTGGTTCAAAAGGGTCCAAACGAACTGGTAGTTTATTCTAAGCCTTTTTCCAGGATTTTGCAAATGAGCCGCCATTTCTGTAATTTCGACAAAAAGGTTAAAAAATAAATTAAAGTAGAGGAAATTTTGTATAATTTATGTCTATGATATTTTTTGGTAAAAATAATAGTTTAGCTTCAAGAGCAAATTCTATTTAATCGAGATCGGTCGCATCTGCATTGACATGAAACTACATAGTAGCCTGGTTTTGACAAATATTTTTTTGTGCTCTCACCACAGAAATGTCTATGGCTGTCACACTCGCAAACAGCTGATTTCATCAGAGGTTGGAGAACCGCTATGGAACGTTGCCGCTCTAGTGCGGCTAAGTACAAAATACAAAATTCAAATAAAATAAGATTACCAATTTGATTGTTTGTTGATAAGAAATATCAACCCGTTGTTATATCTAATTGTAAAAACGATAAATTAAGAAAATTGGAAATAAAGTATAGCGATGAGTGTAGTTTTATTTTAGTATGTTGGTACGGATGTGACATCTACAGTGTCATGAACGAATATAAATCTGCCAGAATTTGATTGTATTTCCCTAAAAGCAACACAAAAGACGTTGTTGTCACTCCTGCCGAAAACTACATAGCGCGACTCGCTCACATGCGACGGCGACCCTCCGCCATCGGTGACTCGCCGTATCACCGCTCGTCGCGCTATTCCGTACTTTCGGCACTTGTGAGGTAAATAACTATTATTCTGATGACAGTAGGTAGTGTCAAATGCTGATGCTTTGACTACTATTGATACTATTGACTATCAAAATATCAGTCAAATCCTGGCTAACTTGTTTAATTTTAATTCAAGCAGGATTTATCTCAATCAAACAGATTCTCATGCAGCTAAACTATTAATTTTATATTTTGTATGATAAAGTCATGTGCCTGGCCACATCAGATTTTTATCCTTGTGTGGTAGTATAAATTTCAACCGTTAAAATAATAAATTATTACTCGATTAAGAACAGTGGAAACTAAAACCACCAATCAAAACATGAGCCGACCGACGAAAGTGTTGCCCTGAAAATAGAGTTTGAGTACTGAGCTGGCGTATATAAAGCGACGTTGTTGCTTTTACTGCCCGTCAATCCGGCACAATAAATCTATTTAATTTAACAGTGAATGGAGGCCACGCCATCCGAGATAAAGCTCGTAAAATTGCGTGTGCTCCGCGTTTTATTACTTGTAAATGTGTACGTGACGATGATTTATTTGATATTCGAATGAAGGCCGGCACAACTATACAGGATTTAATTTGTGGTGGGGGATGTCATGTTAATCACTGTTTGTTATTGTCGTATAGTATCATGTAGTTCATTAATATAAGTTAATGAAGTTGAGAGTGCATGTACAAGTCGAGACAGAATTTGTAGAAGATGATATGTTGCATTCTTTGAAGAATGAAAACACTTTTAACAAACTCATTGGTTTTCATACTTTGTGAGAATAATCTCTCTCACATTTTGTATTGTTGTTTCTATATTTTTTTTTCTGAAATTTTGTAAAGTTTGTTATTTTGTTATTTGTTTTGACATGTCCAACACTTTCGTGTCTTCTGGGAAGTAATGAACTAATTTATTTATTCCTATCTAATAAAGCATGTTGTGTGCCTATTTATTTATTACTATTAGTTATTCTTAATTTTACTATGGTACCTCGTAATCTTGCTAGTGGTCTTAAATCCAATTACATTATGAGACTACGACTCCATTTAGATTTTTTACAACAGGTATTGCAATAATTATATTTAAGTAACTAATTGGTAGTAGCATTCTTTTAGATAAAATGATCAGCCATTACAATATTTTCTGAAATAGTATTAATAGTATTAGAACCAGATGAACCCAAAAAAAATCATAGTTTTTTTAGAAAGCAGATTTTATTCGGAGTAAAAGACTTTCATATACATACAAGAAATTGTAAAGTAATCTAATGATATAATGTCACTTCTATTGTGAAATTACCGTACTTTTCTTGTGAAGTTCCCATAATATGCTGTAATAATTATTGTGGTAATCCTGTAATTTTACAGAAATATCTCAGTTTGACTGATTATGATTGAAAAAAACACAGTAATGTTGCTGGTATCAAATAACCAGCGATGTTACAGTGGAAGTAAAGAGAATAACAAGTAGAGAATAACAGTATGTTTGCAAATAATTGACATAATTTTTTCTTAATTTATTTAAAACTTGCACCCTCTTAACTCACCAATAAAATAATTTAATTTATAATAATAACACGTAAATAAATCAATTAATACGTTAATTAAAATATAGAACCGTTTAAAATTTAAAAAAAAACACCCTCATGCTTGATCATAAATATCTTTATCTACGACTCACATATAATTAGTTCATTGCATACGTATCTATGACTATATAATCCCCATCATGATACACGCCAATGATTATAATGACACTAGCGTTGTATAATAATGACAGTTCATTCAATAATGAGATCATTATTTGAACGAACTGTCATCATTATACAACGCTAGTGTCAAAGTCTGTCAATACCTACGTGGATGACAGGTATGTGACAGTTCGCCTCGCCATCATTGACAAATACATTTAAAATATTTGATATAAAATGGAATTTATGAGTCGTAGATAAAACGTCGTATTCGACTCGCACACAACGGATATAAATCGCTGGCCTACGGCTCGTCAAATATTATACTATTTTATAATAATAATAATATTAATAAATGGTTTATTGCATTCTCTACACATTAACACATACAGGTAAACGTAAAAAAGTTATAAAAATCCTGTAAAAACTGAAACAAAAATAAAAGTGATTCTTATAAATATATCAGAAGCAATCTTATGGCGGGTGTCAGCATTTTGTTGCTGTTCTACCAACCCACCGAAACCTGATATAAATAAAGGTAAAATAAATGCAAGGCTCTATAAATGAAATTGTCCAAAACAAAAAGCTACAGCAATAGAAAGGAAAATTGTTCGTGAAATCTCTCCCAGCATCAGGCGACCACTCCCAAACAATCACTGCTCCGCTCAAAATCTCTCCCCTAATCTTAGACAAAGATGTATTGCCCGGTACTGAGAATATATACTTATTGTACGTTTTGTAAATTTAGTAAGAAAAGCTGTACTTAAATCGCTCAGTCCTATGCCGCGGTGGAGAGAGAGCTCCCTTGAATCTTACATTGATCGTGTGCACATCCGAACGCGATTTTATTTTTGACACCAGGTAAGGTGGTTTAGCAGACACAACTACATTATAAAAAGTCTGAACTGCATGCATAGTTCTTCTGTTTGCCATGTTTAGCCATCCGATGGTTTTATTCTTTCAACTCACGTGATCACGCCGCCTGAAACCAAAAACAAGACGCACGCATGGATTTTGGATCCTCTGTATCCTGGCTTTCAGCTGAAATAATGTCAAACACTGTAATTGTATTTCATACTGAGATATGTTTTTTAAGGCAAGCGATAATGTGTTATCGGTAGTACATTGTTTGTAGTGACATATTCATTGAGCATTCATGTTATTTTTTTACCCTCATTTCATCTATGACAGATGATTTTCGTATTTTCTCTTTGTGAAATGAGAAATACTTTGCACACAAAAAGTTTATTACACGAATTCATAGTAATTAATAAATCGAGGCAGAAATGAAATGTACCAGCAAATTCAAAGTAGTAAATATTAATTATTTCAAGCTGTCCACATTTTATTAAAACTTCTCGTTATACCGTGGGATGTGGTTCTGATTTCTAAATACTAACTACTAACACACGGTCTGAAATCATAAATGTTGACATAACTCGGGGAGTACTTTGTTCTTAATGATTGTTGTTGTGATGGCCTTCGGTCCTAAATCCATATCTTTTATAATTTCTTTATGTTTATTTATATATATATATTTTATTAAGAAATGTAGTCACAGAGATTTTGCAGCCTTTTCGGAAACAAAGCTTTTTTAATTAGAATTGTAAATCAGCCCGTATTTTTATTGATCTCCAATGAATGGTAGGACGTAGTATCTTTTACAGGAGATCAGAATTGCTCAGGCGTTCGGTTTATAATCTCATCTGGAATGCAAGATAATATTGAAAGCCACAGTTCTGGTCTCCTAAGGTCAAGTTCCAAGAATGAATAAAAGATTTAATTTATAGGTACATTTATATGGAAAGGGAAAAAAATAAAAAAGAATTTGATTGTTATATTGTAACAAATAACAATATACAGGGGAAACCATACTCATAATTGAAAACTTGAATTTAAATTATTTAGTTATATTTGCAATCAGCATAATATACAGGCATACAATTTACAACAGTAAAATATATATGAAATACGATTTAAATCAAAAGTCATTAAAACTGTCGTATATACCAACTAGACGGTACGTCTCAAAGACGTAAAGTAGATTATCACTTTATATGCATGAATATTATAGCTGTTCAATATTAATTAGCGAAAATGATAGGTTTCAGTGGCGGCGCGTGAGCAGACACGGCAGGCGCGGCCCTTTGTGCCAATTGAGGGGTTACATTTCCAATTAAACCCGTTGGGATGTCAGGTAAAGTTCACCATGAATTGATTTATCTTGACGTCCTGGTTATCGCTTTATCTACCCAGGTATCGATTTTAGGCTACCCTAATAAGCAACTGAAACCTATACGTTACGCTCAGTAGTCAAGTTGAATGTAAAGCTTAATAAGTTTGAATATATTCAATAAATTATCTCTTTGCTACCCATCATGTCAAAAATATTCGAAAAATTGCTATTCAATAGATTGAAATCAATAATTGAGAGCAAAAGACTTGTTCCAGACCATCAGTTCGGATTTCGAAATAAACAATCTATATTGACCAGATACACCGAATAACCAACATAATAGAAAATGCGTCAGAGGAAAAAAAGTTTGTTCTCCAATCTTCCTAGAGCCTGTGCCACAGCTTTTGATAAGGGCATGAAGGACTGAACAATAAATTAGGAAGTATCCTCCCGAAACAGTTTGCACAACAATTACAATCTTACCTGACTGAGAGATATTTTAGAGTCAAACAAAGTGATGCATGCTCTGTCCTTAAGGAAATAAAAGCAGGAGTGCCGCAAAGTAGTGTTTTAGGGTCGATCCTTTACCTATCCTACACCAGTGACCTCCCAGCATTAGAAAATAATACTGTCGCAACTTTTGCAGACGACACGGCTATCCTAGCTGTTGGGAACAGCAATGAAGAAACGACGAGAAAACTCCAAACAGCTCTTGGTCATTGTCAGGTCTGGACAAAGAAAAAAAGAATCAAACTGAACGAGCTCAAGTCAGTACATGTTGGCTTCACCAACAAGAAGATACAACACATCCAGGTTACTATTAATAACCAAATAGTACCGTACGCAAATACAGCCAAATATCTCGGCATGACATTAGACGCCAGGCTCCGCTGGAAAGCCCATGCCAAAAAGAAAAGAGAGGAACTAGGAATCCGTTATAGAGAGATATACTTCCTGCTAGGAAGAAACTCTACCCTGTCTGTACATAATAAGCTTCTCTTGTACCAGCAAACTCTAAAACCCATGTGGACGTATAGTGCTCAACTCTGGAATTGCACTAAAAAAAGCAACATTAAAATTGTCCAGACCTTCCACAATAAAGTATTGAGATGCCATGTCAATGCGCCTTGGTACATTAGGAATAATGATCTCCACACGGACCTCAAAATGGAGTCTATGTGCAAAAAAAAAATCCAAAAATTAGCAAGAAATCACGAGGAAAGGCTTCATCATCACGTAAACGTTGAGGCCATCCAGCTCCTCGGCAACACCGCATTAGTGAGAAGACTCGAGCGAAAGAAGCCTTTTGAGTTAGTGTGAATGTGAGAAAGTGACAAAAGGAGAGTAAGTGGTGGTTGTAAGTGTTAGTTCGAAAAGCAGTCAGTGCTAGGTAAGTGCGCAAGAAAAACGTGCCCAGTATACCAGGACTAACTGAGAGACAGCGATGGGTGCCTGTTAGGTTCAGTTATACTAGTAAAATAAGTTGGAATTAAGTTACTTATGAGTCAGTCATGACTAGATTGTAATGCTCTAATTGAATAAAAAAATTATACTACAAAATTAAGTTATATGGGGAATAGGGAGATGTACTACAGTATATGAATAAATAAAAAGAAGAAAATAATACTCATATGTCGTAAGTTTTTTGTTATGAAATATGCATATCCTGATTGTAGACTATGTATATCCTTTTAGTAATGCTGAAAAATGGGATTATCCTATTACTAGGTTGACGTTATTGACATGCATGCTGATGGAGAATTGTTGTAACTGTTGATTTATGATTTGGAAATGATAGCTTTGAAACAGTGCGCACTGTCCCGACTGCTGATGTAGCAGATGTCCACGCGCGTAATACTGTTGCCCTCGGTGCTAATGCAACAATGCGTTAACGTCAGTTGCATCGGATGATCGGATTTGGTTTGTGGAAGGAGCTATACAGTATGTCCTATGTTGATATATCTGAGCTATAAGCTGATGTGTCTCCTTTATGTAACAATATTTTCATTGATCGATCTACACAGATATCGCTAAAGTGCATGTAATAATCCGAACAACGTTAGCAAGTACCATAGGAGATTGTAGAATATCAGTTAGATAATATGAAGGGAAGAAATATCGTGGATGGAGTAGACTTTTAAACCAATAAATATCAAGATTTCGCAAATTCTTTTTCTGTACAAAAGTAATTCTAATTAAATTCTGTTATTATCAGTATGTGTTCGCTTTTCCGTAAAATACTAAACATAATCGATGCTTTTTTTAAACGCATGCTTTTTGTGTGCTCATTGAGTCTTTTGGTCATGGCTTGCAGTTTTTAAATTCTTGTTTCAGACATATTTTTTTGGGTATACATAAACCAATTTTAAAAAATGCTCTGAAGATGACGGTGTGACGTACCACCCCAACGTTTCCAAAATTATACACCATACACCATACACCTTAGTTTCTAAGTCACTCCATAGATAAAAATCACAAGGGTTAAGATCCGGCAATCTTGATGGTCACAATATTTTAGAATAGGTAGCAATTAGTCTCCGTTTTTGTCTTATATCTAAATAGTTCCTCGCAATTCGGGCATTATGTGCAGGTGCTCTGTCTTGTTGGAACCACACACTTTAGTGTAGGGCCAACGGGTTATCCTCCACTCTTTCTTCCACGTCCTCAAAGAGCAATATTGCCGATACCTCTCCTAAGTTAAATTCTTGTTAAAAAATTGGTTCGATTAATCGGTTGGCAACTATACCGCACCATACATTAAAACCAAACCGCACCTGATTATGGCGGTACAAAAAAGTGCTAATTTTCGTGGACCCAGTACCCAGTAGTGCGTCTTCTTTCAGTCAAAATTACCGCAGATAGAAAATATGTTTCATCGGACCATAAAATTTTGTTTATAAAATTCTGGGTTTTCACCAATTTTGTTCAACAGATGGGTACAGATGGGCAGGTCACTTTGTTTCACAAAATGTCTTCCATGGCACCATGCGATTTTCAGTAATTCACGAAGTGATCAATATTCAGTCAATTCTATTATCTCATTGTATTAAAACCATGGCATGTGGCATACCAAATTACTCAGAAAGAAATGATGAATCCAAACACATATACAGCTCATATGGCGTACGTAAGAAAAACAAAAGTTTCGTTTGTTTCTGACGAATTCAGATTGTAATCAGATTGGAGACAAAAAAGTGCCTTTATAACGTCAAAACGCTTTTTTTAAGTGGATCACAAATAAAGAAGTTATGGCCGTAATTAAAAAGTGACATTTTTAGGTTTTTTCAAAATAACTTCAGAACCATTTGGAATTCAACCGTTTTCTGAACCGATTTTGATGATCCCATAAATATGCACTACTTTGTCCATTAACCGACTTTTTATCTCTAATAATAACAAAAGTCCAACGTCCCGTGAGACACACTGTATAGATTATTGCAATTTTTAAACAAATTAACTTTTTATGTAAAATACTGAATAATATTTAGAAAAAATTCCTTATAAATTTGATCAAATGTAAAAAACATGATGCGATAATATGTAGTTTAGTTTTCGTGCATTGTAATTATCAGTTTATGACATAGATTATGATTTAAGTCTCGGATCAATATATTGGATGTACGATGTTCACCATCCGTCAATGTTTTTATGGACAATTTCCTAATTCAACCTTACAACTCCCCGTCTATGAAAACCAAGTTAGACCTTGAGGGTCTAATTCAGGCAATAATCCTTAAAACAAAGAGCAATTAACCTTGCCGAGATCGAACGAAGTACTCTCGAAGATTTATTAACCAAACTTCGACTAAGCAAAGCCCAACCCCAAGAGCGCACGACCACTACAGATATATCTTCGTTCGACCGGTAATTTATTGCAGTTTCGCGGTAACCCGCAAAACCTATGGTAGATGAAATTTATACAGTGATACAAGCGTTAAAACAGGCGGTCTTCTGTACTTAGCGCGCATAATTACTCAAATTGGGCTCATCCAATACAGTCTGGCAAAACTAATGCAAGCTAAAAGTCTGTCTATTCAGGTTGTTGGTTGTTATTTGTGCTATTTGTGTCCTTTGGTTGCGACGATAATAGCTAAAAGTATGAATTATTAATTGATATTGGCATGGACAAAGCTATGGTACAAAGCGCGAATTCAATAGTTTCAAAGCTCTACTGAACTGCACAGAAACACATTAGCAATGCTTTGTGCCTCAACTGTTGAATATTATGTATATGTACCTTATAAAGGGATTTTAACTACCTATATATTTCGATATTAACCACACATTGTCACCGCAGATTTAGAATATTGAATAATTTGCTTATTTTCACTACATTTATTATTTAATCTTACGTAAATATATGTGCATATATTTGATATACATATATGAATGAGAATATTTAAAGCCTAAACTTGACATTACCAAAATAAGGCATCATTACATAACGGTCTTATGGGGCTTCCTTAGGTCCAGTGGGACAGATGCGGCACACAAAAGTCTTCCTTTGGTAAAATTAACGCATGTAACAAAATTTTTCTACTTTGCATTTACAATGCACACATTGTAACACTGTTTTCGGTGTTACAATTGACAAATTGTAACCAGTCACCGCCAAACACTGGGGTCATGGTTCTATATCTAGATATTTATTTACTGATTGTCGTATAAATTTTTATCACAGTACCCGTTGCGGGTTAATACTGTTGCCCCAAGCTCTATTGTGTTCATACTTGCACCCCGCTAATTATCTTTATTAAAACTTGTAGGCTAAAGTAGAGTAAAATTATCCACAATAAGATTTTGTCATTATATCACAACTTTACGAAGTTGACAGTTTACTACAGTACCAACAGTACACTACAACCAGTACCCGCAAAATACCCTAGATTCTAAATATAGTAACCACAATTTCAAAATGTATATAAAATTAATGACGGAAAGTAGAAAAAATAGTATATTACACTCGATTTATAAGACATCTGGCGCATTTGTTCATTTAGGGCACTCGTCCTCGTGTCCCGAGCAACTCATGCGCCAATTTGACGTCTTAAAATAATAGCAAAACTTGTATAATAATATACTATTTTATTCACGTGAGTAAAATTTTGTAATAACAATATTTTATAAGATTTCATTATCTTGAACTATCTACTGTTTGCTGTTTGCTTGAAATATTTTATAGTATAAAGAAACTCTATTTATTTTAATTGTTATGTCACATGATATATGACTTTCTGATCAATAGCAATAGAAAATGAATTGGTTTTCAATTGTCATCGTGTTATAATTGATTAATTCAATTGTTTCAGATATATATTGTCCTGGGGTGTTCGATGGGTGGTCCTGTTGGCCGGACACCCCGGCAGGTCAAAATGCTAGCAGTCCCTGTCCCGCCTTCATCACTGGCTTTGACCCAAACAGTAAGTATTAATTTCAAAGATTATTTCTTCTTTCCACACAATCGCACACTATCGTGTAACTACTTGCTTTTAATGATTTTTTAATTAACTTTAAGACACACCTCCCACAAAAAAAGTACTGAAAAAAATATAAAAATGTTCATTATTCCAGGTTTGGTGTCTTTGAAACGTATTTGGTTTTGCTATTCCCTTCCCAGGTTTATCTATATCATAAATTTTATTCTCGATTATTGAAAATATGAAGAATCTACTTATTCAATCATTACTATGCATCAAATAAAAAGTTGTTGGTGACGATGTGGCTGAACACACATTATGAAGATGAAGTCATAATGAGCTCTTTTATTTGATTTGCTTCATTTTAGAGCTGACAAATGTTCCTGCCATGGTATTAATATCCGACTGAAGGCGTTTTTTTGGGCCAAAGTTGAAGACAAACTTTGGGTTTGCTGATATGTTCGGTCGACAACGAAAAAATATCTAAAAAAAGAAATTGTAAATTTTAGCCAGGAGTAAAGTTCACTTTTCACAATTAAACGTAAAATACCAATCTGGAAAATGTGCAAATGTTTTAAATGTAATCTGACCATCAGATATCAAGTTTGAATATTTCACATCAATTGTAGTATTTTATCTGTTATTATCATTTGATTTTTATTAAACATTGCTAGCGTTAACAGAGTTACATAATTAAAAATAACCATCAGAATTTGTAGAAGCTTGATACTAACCTCGCATATTAAATATATAAAAAATTAAAAGGTCGTTCGGGTCATTTTTAGAAAATAAGTTCTGTACTCTACTGTAGATGTTATTATGAAAGAATGTCCGTATTTTCTAATTGTTCGAATTTCGTTTTAAATCATTTTGATAGTTTGTGAAATTTCAATTAAAAACTATAGTCTTCTCATTATATCTACATATATGATTATCGTTATGATTACAGTTATCATTATATTATAAAAGGTGTAAATTAGGTTCTTATTGAACCGAATGTGTCTTAAACTATCATAAACAATCGTCACCTTTCATTTATTGATACGTGTTATACCATATTTTTTACCTCTTTCACTTACTTTGTTATTGTTAATTTAATTAAATTTGCGCCTATTTTAATTTGTTAAACGTTGCTACCTCGAAGAAGTTTGGTGATTTTTTGTTTGAAACTTTTTTACTTTATCATACGCAGTATGATGAAGTATTGTAATCGTGCCGAAAAAAAAAATTGAGATTTTAGCGGAAATAGGTCTTTATGGGTCCCCTGAACATTTTTTACCAAGGTACAAAAAAATGTCTGTGTGTGTGTGTGTGTGTATGTCTGTGTGTAAACGATTTTTGTGGCGACGATTCCGGAGAAACTACTAAAGGTATCGGAACGAAAGTTCATATTTAGAAGTTTTGTTACCAAACTTAGAGCTGAAAAGCTTTTGGCTGAAAAGGGTCCAAAGGAACTGGTAGTTTATTCTAAGCCTTTCAGAAGGATTTTGCAAATGAGCCGCCATTTCTGTAATTTCGACAAAATAGTTAATTAATAAATTAAAGTAGAGGAAATTTTGAATAATTTATGCCTATAACATTTTTTGGTAAAATTAATAGTTTAGCTTCAACAGCAAATTCTATTTGATCGAGATCGGTCGCATCTGCATTGATATGAAATTACATAGTAGCCAGGATTTTGACAAATATTTTTTGTGTTGTCACATTCGAAAACAGCTGATCTCATCAGAGGTTGGAGAACCACTATGGAACGTTGCCGCTGTAGTGCGGCAAATTATAAAATACAAATTTCAAATAAAATAACATCACCAATTTGATTGTTTGTTGATAAGAAATATCAACCCGTCTTTATATCTAATTCTAAAAACGATAAATTGAGAAAATTATAAATAAAGTATAGCCATGAGTGTAGTTTTATTTTAGTATGTTGGTAGGGATGTGTCATGAACAAATAATAAATCTGTCAGAATTTGAATTACCTTTTTAAGGTGCGTTTTCATTAGTGATAATGGCAGTGGTAGCAGACGCCGTTATAGTATTTCCAATAGAAAATTGCTATTGACTCATGTTTATGTACATGGAAACTAATATGTGTCATTATCACGAAATGTAAGAAATACTATAATTTCGTATTCTACCACCGCCAATAGCTACCATTACCTACCAATCGGAACGCACCTTTAAACTTGACGTTTCGTCAAAGTGGTACCAATCTATCATTTACTATACAGAAATCACTTATTTATTTTTTTAAATACGTATTTCTTAAAAAGCAACACAATAAACGTTGATGTCGCTCCTGCCAAAAACTAGATAGCGCGACTCGCTCACATGCGACGGCGACACTCCGCCTTCGGTGACGCGCCGCATAACCGCTCGTCGCGCTATTCCGTACTTTCGGCATTTGTGACATAAATAACTATTATTCTAATGACGTAGTGTAGGTAGTGTCAAAAGCTGATGCTTTGACAATACCTACGATTTATCTCAATAGAATAGATTCTCATGCAGCTAAACTGTTAATTTTATATATTGTATGATAAAGTGATGTGCCTGGCCACATCAGATTTTTTTGTTTTATTTTAGGGCGAGTTTCCAATAAAGTAAGGAAATAACACTAAAAAAGTGACAAAATATAAACATAAAATATTTGCAATTATGTTTATTTCATACATTGAAGATACATATAAAGTAATATATAGCAAAGCTCCCTTATACAGTGTGTCCCCCAGTATACCTAAACCGAACCAAAATGTTTCTTGAGAAAAGGTCATTCTTTATAACTAGTTTTGGATGTCCCAACAACGCTAAACCCATTGTCAGAATATTTATTTAATGTATATTCTTCTCGCAAAATAAGAAATTGTTAATTTTAGCCAAGAGTAATGTTTCATTTTTCACAATTAAACGTAAAATGCCATAGGGTAAATGTTTTGAAGATATCAAGTTTGAATATTTTATATCAAGTGTAGCATTTTATATTTTGTTATCATTCGATTTTTATTAAACATTGCTAGCGTTAACAGAGCAATATAAATAAAAATAACACTTTCAGAAAACAACATCATCATTTGTACGCGCTATGATACTAACTGCGCAAAAAAATAAAATGGCATTAGGGTTATTTTTCAAAAGTTCTGCAGTCTACTCTAGATGAGAAGAAAGATTTTCCGTATTTTCTAATTTTTCGAATTCCGTTTTATAAAATTCATTTCGATAGCTTGTGCTGTCACATGCAAAATTTCAATTAAAAAATTATAGTCTCGTATTAGATTGATTCTAATTCCTGATTACAGGATTTCGTGTCTCAATTTTTTTATTGGGTTAAATTTGGTATTGGGACATAAGATTTCATTTAAAACAGTCATTTCTTAAATCATTTTTAATGTAAAAGTAAAACCTGATAATTTACTCTTGAACAAATTAAGCATTTTTTCTTCTAGCAAAACACGTAGGCTTTTCTCTGCCATTTATTCATTGAAACAAACGAAACACACAATACTTCAAAATAAGTATAGGTACCTAAATACTGTTCAATTCTCCATGTAGCTGTGATCTTTTATATTTTTATCGTCTTTTGATTCAGACTAAAAATTGTTTAAAAAAAACTTTTTTATGGAATCCGGCCAAACTGTAAAAACTACCAATTTATATGTAGGTATTAAATTCATACCTCTCCACGTGTATTTTAGTTCCTGTCAAAACTGTCCCCAGAATTTGGCATTACATTTTGTTGCAAATGTGTTTATCACTGATTGTTCCTAGTGCTGCCACTAGATTTTAGTGTTAGCGGTAGCTACTTTATCATATAGTCAACCAATGAGTCAACATTTTCGTTTAGTACCAAAGTAACTATCAAATCTTTCAGATCCCTTTCTCGCTACGCATGCGCAATGCGCAACAACCGGCTTCAGCAAAACCTTGAACCTGATATTGACAGACCAATGTTTTGCCGAAGGTGTAATTTTTTGCCGAAGGTGGCCGAAACAGATGTTTAGTCGGACACTCCTTGACCCTTGTTATATAACATATCCTCAGCTCAATTGTTTATGCCCTACAACACTAGTCATATAATATTGATCCACTTGTCCCTAAGTGAATGGCAGCATCAATGTACATATGGCAATGTACCTAAGCAAAAACTAGCTACCAAGATACCGGAGAACATATAAAATTTAGATATACTCTTTCATAACTTTACTTTACTTGTTTTTCGTTCTGCTTAGAATTAAATTCACTTTCTAAATATTATTTTGCCGGAAAAAGTAAAATAATGCTCAGTAGAAAAGAAGAACAATACAGTAAACCAAAAATACATTATTGGTATTGACGTTCATTATCCTCATTCGTTCAACTTTTCTCTCACGTACAGAACGAACGATCCACCAAGACACATCTCACCGAAGTTGCTTTTAAAATGGGATAAGTCGACCGCGTTTCAATTGTTCGCCGACGACGTCGGCTCACAGAAATTTAATAAAGAACACGTTTCTGTTAAATCAGCCGGAAAATAACTAGATTGTCCCGCGCTTAGCGATACATCCAAGACGGCTGCTACCTTATATCCTCGGAATCGTCTCAAATAACAAAACAGCGACGTACCTGACCGACATCTAAAGTTTGTCACTTGTTTTCTCTTTCTGTTCACAGGGTTTGCGTATAGAAAATGCGAGAAAAACGGCGAATGGTTCTTCCATATAGAGTTCAACAAGACCTGGTCGAATTATACAACATGCGTGAACATGGACGATTTAGTTGTAAGTACGCTACTGACTGTTAATATCAAATTAGAGAGACGTTAAATCCGTGAACTCTGTATAAATTAGAATTAATCATGAATAACTTTATAGAAACTGTGTTGGAAACTTCATACCCCATCCAGTTGCTATTTTCTCGATCACGCAAATGGAATTTATGATGTTTAATGGTAATGCTTTTGTAATAATATACCTAAAAACTACACAATTAAATATTACATTTTGTCGCTATTTTTTGTCGTTGTCTAGTTCTTCAATTATCTTTCGAATACACCTCTTATTGAGATTGAAGAAAATTAGGGTCATATCCAATGGAATATAGTCTCCGAGCAGGGGTTTCAAATAGGTCGACGCATTATAAATTTGATTTATTATCGGAAACGACACACCCTTTGCATGCACATGTAATTAGGAATGTGTGCAGTGCTTGTTATAATGGTAGATATTATTGAAGATACTGTCAGTGTCAGAAAGTAGTAAATCTGCAATTTTAATTAATAATCCTTATATGAAATAATGTTAATATAAAAACGTAATTACTGTAGTTTCCAGATCATGAAACTAGAGATGAAACGGATCGTGTATCTGCCGGATAACCGGATACCGGATATCCGGCCAAACCCCAAAACCGAATACCGAACTATACTATAGCCATTGTGTAAAATTACATCGGCCGGACCTTTTTCTGAACCATCCGGCCATGATCCGGCCGGATACCGGATATCCGGTCATTATGCAAAACCGAATCGGCAGGATCTTTACTGCAAATTATTTAAATTTTGAATATTAAAGGATTGTTTATTGAGTTACTGTTTGGAACTACTTTTAAATAAATAAAACAGATTATTGGAACTGAATGATCATGTATACTATATACAAAGTGGACCAAAGTTGTGTTGCTTTTTGTTTGGCTGTATAAGCGACATTTCTGATAACATCGGGTCAATTTAGTGTGAAATGAAAGGTGTAATAAAATTAGTAGGTAATTAGTTTTTTTACATTAGTTTTCTTTTGGTCAAAAAGGACAGTAGAGATTCTATAGCATCGTATACAGGGTGATTTTTTTGTATACAGGGTGAAATTTTAGATCGTCGATTCTTGTTGTTTTTATTTAAAGTATATGGTATGTTTTCAATCCTCATAACATAAGCAATTAGTTTTTCAAAGAAATGCTTGCTTGAAGTTACTTAAAATAATTGGAAATATGAGTAATTGAACATTTGTACCGCTTTTTTGGCCCACAGTGTATAGTCTGCAAATAGTTCTTTGTATCATTTGACTTGGTTTTTAAAATCAGATACTTATACACTGGCAAATATTTGAAATAAAACTCGCAGGTTTTGTGAAGATTGTAAGATAGTCTGTAGAAGTTTTTACGCGATTCTGGATAACAAATACCAGTTAAAATATACAAAAAGTCAAGAATATTATGCCTAATTTAAAAAAAAAATCAATAATTTTGTTGTCTAAGGGTAACATATGAAAGGCTAAAGGTTTCTTCGCAATGGGTAGATCATTATGTATTTATGTAGGCTATTTTGTAAAGAGAAGAAATAAAAAGACCCACTCTTAAGTGGCTCTGTAGAAGACATACAATTCTTTCCTGGCAATTACGGTAATTAAAAAAGGAAAACTATAATAAAAAAAATCTGGTGCATTTAAACTTTTTTCGTTAGAAACATAAGATTAAATGTATTTTTTGTTAATATGTTATAGCTAAAACATTTAAGAACAGGACAAAGATCAAAAACGTCTTACAACTTATCACAAACCTAGACACGACCTAACCACGGCAGTATAGAAAACTGTTATTTTATTTAGCTATTATGTTGTTGTAAATTACACATTTCTTTAAATAAATTGCGTTTTGGTTAGACTAACATTAAAAAATGGAAGGTTACAATTAATTGAAAATATTATTCTTCAATATAAAAATGATGTCATTTACTGCTAACATCATGTGAAAAGTTCTTAAATCAAAATTCGGCCGGACCGCATATCCGGGAAACAGGCCAGATCGGCCGGATTATCCGGCCGGGCCGGATATACGTTCCATCCCTACACGAAACAGGCTTACCGACCCTCCGGTCAAGATAAGTTCAGTACGCAGGTTGGTTCCGAAATATTAACATTGCATCATCAATTTTACAATTTTAAAGAAGAAGTAATGCAAACTATACTTAACCTGTATGTCTGATTAAATATTCCGTAAAATAAAAGATTTCAGTTCTGATGTCTGGTTTTAATTTGTTTTCTTGCGTACCGGTTTCGGGATTGCTCCCGTCTTCAGCGCAATCGTCTAGAGTACGTATAATTCATGACAAACGAGCTTTTTCATTGCTATGGTTCTTGCGTCGATTCCTATGGTGGTCCAGTGATAGGTGGCAATTACTGGTGTGCAGAGAATCACAGAGATTATCACTAATTAGGTGAAATTTGTCGGAGCGAACAGTTGTGGCGTATAAAACAACCGCGTGCGATGGAGTAAGGCCGGGTTGGTCAGTTCGGTATCACTGACCGACAGTGATACCGAACTGACCAACCCGGCCTTACTCCATCGCACGCGGTTGTTCAGTTCGGTATCACTGTCGGTCAGTGATACCGAACTGACCAACCCGGCCTTACTCCATCGCACGCGGTTGTTTTATACGCCACAACTGTTCGCTCCGACAAATTTCACCTAATTAGTGATAATCTCTGTGATTCTCTGCACACCAGTAATTGCCACCTATCACTGGACCACCATAGGAATCGACGCAAGAACCATAGCAATGAAAAAGCTCGTTTGTCATGAATTATACGTACTCTAGACGATTGCGCTGAAGACGGGAGCAATCCCGAAACCGGTACGCAAGAAAACAAATTAAAACCAGACATCAGAACTGAAATCTTTTATTTTACGTTAACATTTTCTGATAAATATGGAGATATTCCTAGCCAAATATTCCGTATTACTCATATTAACAAAGAAGGATTATTTTTTGTCGTAATCAGAAGCACACATACGTGTGCAAGTTATAGTACCTTTTAAAGATCTGGACTTATTCGCACTGTTTGATAAAAAGTACGGAAGTTATTAACGTTTAAAAATTACTGTCACAAAACCATAGTACTGATAAATAACGACTTTAAAGTTTCAATTAGTGATATTCTTCAAATAAGTATACTATTTGTGTTACTGTCTATGAAAAAAAAATCGTAAAGGTAGTTGAAATTACGAGGTGATAGGTAAGATTTAATATGTAAACCAATAGGTTTACATATTAAATAGCCCAAATACTGTTGTGACTGTTCCTCGTTTCTCGTTTATTTCAAGAGATTGTTATAGCTGGCCAAGGATGAAAGTTTGTGAAATTTTATCCAAACTTTTATTTTTTTTTTTTATATATAAACAAGAAAATCGTTTGAGAATTATCTTAAGTTTTTGGGTTTTAAATGGCAAGAGTTAAAACTAAAAATTATAAAATCTTCATTGATTTATGCAAACCTTTTCTATTTTGGAATTTGAATTTTAGCAAATTAATTACCATTACAATGTGCATGTTTTCCTCTTTTCCTGTTTACATATATCTTGAAATAAACATTTTTACAATATTGCAAAGAAAACAGACACTTTAGAAAGTAAAATATATGAATCAGGAAAAAAGTTGTCTGATAATGAAATAGGTCAGAATAGCTTTAAATTAGTTATTCGTAATTTTGACTATTTGAACCAGTTTGTTATTATGTTGTTGGCTTGAGAATAAGAACTGTTGATTGATAGGGTTTTGTGTTCAGTATATTGTATTGTGCGTAACAAAACATATTGCACGTGACGTCATTTCTGCAACCAAACAGAACGGTAACAACCAAACAGAACCATCCAACGCGTATTTAACAATTTACTACTCGTAGGTATATTTAAAAAATAAAACGCAAATCAGAATTTTCTATTTCATAGACCAACCGGTATATTATTTTATATATTGCAATCATATTGAAACATAATTCAATAAAACCAAAAAAAAAATTACTTTTTGGTCTAGAGCAAAATTTTGTTTTCCGACATTCAAAAATAAACAAGCTATAACACTGTCGTTAATTATACGATTGATGTAAATCATGGTAGACGTAATGGCCAATTTCATGGTATAGACTAGCGGAACTAGAATTCCCCACTAGTTCTTCAAATGGTACAGTATATTATTCCCAGAATATAGAACCGAATGTTTTTCATGCTGAATCATGCTCAAATTGTGTAGCAGACTGAGTTCAAAAAGCAGATTGTCACATCATAATATCTATGTGTCATATTTGTCACCTTTTATTTATTGAGACGTGTTATTTATTAATTACCTCTGTCCACTTGTTTGTTATTAATAATTTAATTAAATTTGTACTTATTTGAATATGTTAAGGTATGACTACGTTGCTAACTCGAAGAAGTTTGGTGTTATTTTGTTAGGAATTCCCTATTGTTTTATGTTAGGCCGAATTTCCAATAAAGTAAAGAAATAACACAGAAAATGTAATAAATTTCAAACCATAAATAACTTGTGGACTAACTTCTTCCACGTCTCGATAGGTATTCAAACTCAAACAGTGCATGAAATATATACAACCCTTATTAGATCTTCTTATTGAGTATTCCGCTAATTAGCCTTTTCTCTTACAGTTCAACCAACTCGTGAACTTCATATACTCGACGGGGTACAGCGTTTCATTAGTGGCCTTAATTATTTCTCTCGGACTGCTATCCTATTTCAGGTAAGTACGAAGGCGCTCAACAGGCCTTTCTCTTCCTATACTATATTAACTACAAAGTTTCGTTTAACTAACGAGCACCTATTCATTATTTACAAAAACGTAATTGAAACGGGAAATTTACGTCTAACATCATAAGAAATTGTTAACCAGCGATTTGCAGATGCCTTATTTTCTTTAAATCGTTGAAGATTCGCATTCATTTCATCATTCTATGATCATCAAGCTCGATTTATACTAAAACAGTGGCGTTGAAATAGCATCTAAAATTCAATAGCAAAATTCTCAGTAATAATATAACAAGAGAGTGAAAATAAATTGAAAATAATTTGACAGATTGTTTGAAAACTTGTTGCCGGGCAATAGTCACGAGAGCCCGCAGGGCTCGAGTGGCTATTGCCAAATGGCAACAAGTTTGAACAAAATCTGTCAAATTAATTTCTAATTTATGGAACTCTCGAGTTATATTTGATTAGATTATTTTTTGATTCACAAATTTTTACAATAAAAAAGATCAATAAAACTATCATAAAATTATTGAAAAATTTAATTTAATTAATTGTTACTTACAATATATGAAAATATCGTTGACACATTGTGAATATATTAAAAGAATTAACAATTTAAATTAGTACAAGGAAAAACGCAATTATTAAAAATATTTCGATACTCATTATTTATTGAGGATTTGGAATTGCTTGTTATATTAAGTGTTTCCTCCTGCGTATTTTCTCTAAGATTATTTATTATATTTGAATGATGTTCTTGGTTCAATTGTAAGTATGGTTTAATCGAACTTGCACAATGATGACCAGTGACCTTGATTAGTTCTTGTTCTCCTACACCAGCTTTTGAAAGGTTACTTACTGCACTTGATCTGGCAGAATGGTTAGTTATTTTTTTAGTAACTGTGTCTAGACCTACTTTTTCTGCGGATTCTTTCATCCATTTTGAAATGGAATTTATTCCCACAGGAACGTTTTTATACCAAAAACCATGAGTTTGCCAAGCCGGATTTGAAGTAAGAAACAAGCGTTCGGTTTTAATATTTTCTTCACGTTTACTCATTAGTTTTTCAAAAAGACGAACAGGCAAATATCTAGGTTAATTTGGAGTCAACCATTTACTATTAGCACACCTTTGTGCTCCACCCTGTGCACTTTTTGTAAAGATGGGATTGTATTCAATGCGGCCAGCCAGTATTTAATCTTTTTATGTCGGTTTCTTTTTTAACATAATGAACTAAACATTTCGTAGCTTTTCCTCCCCTCCAAGCTAGTTCATACGATGCAACGTGAAAAAACTTTCTTTGCAATCCACAAGGTGTATCTTCGTACCAATAGTTAAAAATTTGCAACAATTCTGTATTAGAAAGTGCCACAGAACTTTGTTTGTGCTTTTCAGGATGTTTTTGTAAAATTTTTCTTTTTTAATCTCTTGCATTCCGAGCATTTCTGAATTCTATATCATGGAAAGGATCAAAGGACCTGTTATACTTATTAAAGTAAAGTTCTTGAACTCATTTTGCCGTTTTATTCCACATTGTCTTTATTACTGTTTCTTTATAATCATTTCCGTCTTGTCTTTTCATGTTATAAGCCCTATCTTTTAAAATCAATGCCAGAGTAGCTGTTGTAGTAGATTGATCCAGAATATAATTTCTTTCTTTGGTGAAGGTCTTAAATTGTCTCCATATAGACCGATTACTTATTAGAGTATTTTTCGAAGTAGTTTCTAAAATCTTTTTTGTAATTTCTGCATCAGAAAAGGTACTAAACAGATGAATTTCACCCATTTCGCGTTGACACAATTAAGTAATTATTTTGACAAGTATCTGACAGTTGCTAGGCAAATAAAAGCTACAGTGATTATTCCCGAGAATAATCACAAGAGATTTATTCCCACTATAATAATGACATAATTGGTTGAAACTTACCCTTGTGACAAATAAAGAAGCATTTCATTGGTTTTAAGATACGTCAAAAAATAATCGATGAAAGCATAGTATATCACCATCAAAATGAGTGGTGGTCTTCCGGTGTTTAGTTTTAAGTTCAAGTTTAGGTTTAAGTTTTTCTGTCTTTCAAAAATCTAAACAAAAACGTCCTTCTAATTGTAAACTGTCTGAAGGTCCTAATCCACAAAGGATTCTCTTCCGTGAATTAATTTACATTTTTCTTATATTTAAGATTCGCAAGGTAAAGAGGGAAAACAACTCACGAGGAATAAAATTTACCTTTTTATACCCGGAAAACTGTTTACAGCCCCTCGTAATTGCAGGCACAACAGAGCTTTGGGGGAGTTTTCCGACACGATAGGGTCCGCAAAATTCGGTGAAAAATAAACAAGGCAAGAGGCAACGTGTTTTTCCTACTGGATAATTGTTTGACGAGAGACTGAGCCCATCAACGGAATAAAAAAAGAGCAATTAAGACGTCAGAATTTGTCTCGTTATTTTGCAGTAATACTTTTGCTCCATTTGTTTTTTTTTTATTTTACCGAGTTAATTCTGAGAATACCCCTTTAATATTATTCAATGGAAATTGGCACATTTATGCAATGCACTGTTATTGGTATAACATGAGATGATTCTTCAGCAAAGGCGTCCGCAACAAAAAAAAATCATAAGCGGGTTTTGCAACGTTCCTAAACAGTAACAAGTTTCAAAGATTTATCTATAAATTGATTTGAACATTCAACACGTTTCAGCTAATTGATGCAAATTATCCAACAAACTTGAATGGAATGGATTTGAGCATTAATTCGCATGCATTAGAATTGAATTCCACTCACCTGGTCAAGTCAGTTTAATAGTGTAACCCAGCGTGAAGCAATGTAATATTTCACAGTTGATGAGATTATTCTGTTTCGCACTGTTAATATAACGGGCATAAGTCCCAGTAATATAAATGAGAAAATCATGCTCAACACACTGTGCAACAAATTTCAATTTATTTGGCAGAATTACACATTATATCAAATTTAATTTCTGATTTTTTAAGGCAACCTCTTATTTTTCTTATTGATGTTGATAGATACCTTAATTGTCATCATGATACCATTAAAATTTGTTGGCCATACATCAAAAAATTTGAAAACAAATCGCAATTAAAAATTAGGAAAATATTCATAACTATGGGAGCCTCCATTTAGTGAATGGTAAGTTAAAATGTACTCTTGATACATTATTTTGCGGTACTCACGAATTCGAACTAGGAAGTTCTCCATCAAGGGTATCGAAGAAATTAAAGTCGAACATAAAAAATAACCTTCTGATAACCACAAACCAATAAGTTTATTTATCTACGACTCACATATAATAAGTTCATTGCATACGTGTGTATGACTATACAATCCCCATCATTATACACCGCTAGTGTCAAAGTCTGTCAAAACCTACGTGGATGACAGTTATTTGACAGTTCGCTTCGCCATCATTGACAAATACATTTAAAATATTTTGTATGAAATGGAATTTATGAGTCGTAGATAAAACGTCGTTTTTGACTCGCACATAACGGATATAAATCGCTCGCATGATTACTCATTAACTTCTATGTATTTTACATAGTGTTGCAGTCGGTTTGGAACCTCACAGACTCTGTAAATTTCAGAGACTCAGTTTGTTTTTAATTTTAGCATAAATCTCCACACTTTACCTGATGCAACAATAACAATCTGTTTGAATTTTTTGTGTGGTTGTCAAATAAAAAATCCAGTGTAATATTACTGTTCTTTTTCTATTAAGATAAGCTCTGAATAAAATACCACAACCAGCATAACATCCAGGCAGTTCCGAATTTTTCTGTTTTTCCTTCTTAAAGCAGCTGTCAATCATATCTAAAAAGTTTCACTGCTACAACTTAGGTAATTGGAAAACCATTAAGATCACATAAAAGTTCGTACTCCGCATAACATTTCCTGTACATTCTCTGTACATTTTTAATGATTTGGAAAAACAAATAAGTCCCAAATATGAATCTTCCTATTCGGAATGAAATTTACTTCTTTGAAAAATGCTGGGAAAAAGTCTGGTATTCAATTTCGAAACCAAAATAAGAACAATGGGCGTTTTGTGGATCAATTTTCAGGATTTCGGATAAAAATTAAAAATTAAAACGAAAATGAAAACGAAAATGAAAATTTACGAGCCAGGATTCTTATTCCAAGGATAGAAACCTATCGACAATGGTTATTTTCTTTATGTGCACAAAAGCCATACTCCAGAGTGATCAACATTTTCGTAATTTTTAATCCCCTTTTCTAAAAAAATATATCATGTTCTTTCAGGTAATGTACTTATTTAAAACATCAAGAAAAATCAGGGAATACTATTATTGATCGGAAATTATATTTGATATGAAAATGTTTATTTTAATAATTAAAATATTGACGATTTATAATAAACATTTTTAATGAATGTATTTCATACTTTTATGATTATGCAAAAATGTTCAGAATTGTAACCTGATTGATAAGTTTGAATAGCGTTTTATACTCATTTTACACACAAATAAAACCCATCAGCATACAGGAATTTTTATTGTTGTTGCGCAGCGCTCTTACTGCTGAATTATACTCAGTCACATTTCTTAAATTTCTTATTTCGTGTTCCTCCAACAGTTAGAGTGGAAATATAGAATTCATCGTATATTAGCTAACTCTGCTTCTTGTTCTGTTAAAATAGTATATGGACATTAGATTGGTCAAAAAAAAAAAAACAGACTTTTCGCTAGAGGGCAACGATCCACCCAATTTGTTCCTTTTCCAGAAAAAAAAAATCCCCCCACGTGCCAGCGAGCACCTCAAATTTCCCATTTAAAATACCTACATTGCAAAAATGCATCTGTTCTCCTTTCTTTTCACGTTTCGGATTTAGAAAAAAGTTGCGGGAGATTATCAGAAATTGTTCAGAACTCCCCAAGGAACAAATCCACAATCACTATTTTTTTGTTTACCACCCCCTACCCTCGCCATAGTACCCTAAATATGCGACAAAAGGTTCCCAAAATTCACAATTTTACATTGTTCCGTGTTTTATTATTGCTTTTGGTAGAAGTGATTAATTATTATTGGATTATTGACATATTTTTTTATCATTTATTAACTTTGAAATTATTTAAACAATTAAAATTTCTTTAAACAAAAATATACGATGATGCGAACATATTTTTCTATTTTTTGCAGAAGTTATTAAATTATTGTTTTTTTTTGTTGCTGTGTTTAAACAAATACCATTTGTTTAAACAAATACATAAACAATTTTGCGACCATATTTTCTATTTTCTAAAAGGAAATTATTATTAGGAGCATTTTTGGTCATTTACTACCTACTTTGCAATAGTTTAAACAAATACAATTTGTTTACAAAAATATACAATGTTCCGAACATATTTTTCTTTTTTCTTGAGAATTTATTAACTAGTTTTGCAATTGTTTAAATAAATACCATTTGTTTTAAAAATATACAATGGTACTGACATATCTTTTTGGCAAAAATTATTATTGTATTTCTTGTCTCTTTTTTCCTGCCAAATTTGTTAACTCATTTTCAATTATAACCTATAATAATAATAATTAGTTTTGCAACTACAATACTTGTTTGACCGATATCATAAAACCTGTAATAATTTTTGTCCAGAATTACGTACTAACATTGTATAAACAATTAAACAATATAAACAATTGGCCAACAATCTAACAATAATAATTTCTACAAAAGAAAACCAAAAAAATATTTGTTTAAAAAATAGAACTTGTTTAAAGAATTGCAAAACCGTTAATAAACGACAAAAAATGCCAATAATTTAATAATAGTTTCTACACTAAATATAAAAAAATATGTCCGTAACAATGTATATATTTGTTTAAACAATTAGTATTTGTTTAAACAATTACAAATTAGTTAATAAATGTCATAAAACTAATAATCTAATAAGAATTTATGCAAAAAACATAGAAAATTGTGTCCATTACAATTATTGTTTAAACAAATGGTATAATACCTATAATCTAATAATTTTTACAAAATTAGAAAAATATGTGCGTGACCACATATATTTTTGTTTAAACAAATGGTAATTGTTTATACAATTGCTAATTAGTTAATAAATGCGAAAAGCAATAATTTAATAATGTTTGCAACAAATGGAAAAATGAATTCGTAACATCGTATATTTTTGTAATTAGTTAAACAATTTTTTATTTTTAAAATAGTTAATAAATGACATAAACATGTCAATAATCCAATAATAGTACTTTTTGTCAGAAGAAAAAGTAAATCACGTAACTTTTTAAAATTGTCTATTTGGAGAAAGTTTTGCCACATTTTTAGGGTACTGCAGGAGAGGGCGGGTCGGCGAATAAAAATAGTGGTTGTGGATATGATCTTTGGGAAGTTCTGAACAATTTCTGATAATCTCCCGCAACTTTTTTTCTAAATCCGAACCGAGAAAAAAAGAGAAAATATGCATTTTTCCAATGTATTTTAAATGGGAAATTTGACGTGTACGGTGAGACGTGTTAACGTTAACAAATTTTTTTCAAATTTGGAGGATTTTTTTTTCTGGAAACGGAACCGATTCGGGGGATCGTTGCCCTCCAGCAAAGAAAGAGATTTTGCAAGGTATAAATTTGGACCAGCCTAATGGACATGCTTTAATGACAACCAACAGGTAAAAAACAAGTAACTAAGAGATAAATTCGCTTTAAAACTTATTTCTAAATTTTGTACATCAATAAAATTTGTACTGTAGTAAAAGCGATTGCATTTATTACTTTTTGTGTATAACGAAACTCAAAACTACTCTGGCAATACTGGGCTGCAGGAAATTTTCTTGCTATACTAATATCGATTTTATTTTGGAACCACCCCATTCTTACAAGCCAACTGAAGCATAAATTATAAACGATGTAAAGTTATTCCATGAAAATAAGTGACACACGTCACCGTTATCAACCCTTAACCGCAACGACCTCGCGTTTAAAGTTAAATTTCCCCGTTAATCGATATTGTAAACGGACATTCTTAGGAATTAATTAACTAAGCGTCATGCATTGTTGTAACATCGCGATAGCTTACATAAATTCAAGGATGTATCAATCTTGTCAAGGACCTTACAGATTCCCATTAAGATTACTGTGAAATTCTCTAGAGTGGCTGTATATCCTTTCGAGTTGCATGTAAAACCTTAGATGAGATGAAATGGAAAGGACTCGGGTGGAAAAATCGGGACGAACCCACTGGGAGTTTGAGTGTCCGTTTACGGTTAACTCGCTGACATTTTATTCGTTTGCAAAATAAAGGACCCTTCAGGGTTTTGGAAATTGGTGAAAAGGTCCTGCTAAAAATATAAAAGGACTCTCTTTATTAGGTAAATGTTGTCCCAAACCTTACCCTGGTATTCCTTATTGGGATCCTATGATCCTATGTAAACAGTCTTCCACTATTATTGTAGGTACTTTGATGGTGCCCTTAGTCAAACTTATTTATTTAATTTCTGTGCTTGAATTTTATAATTAATAAATTTGTTGAGATTTCCCAATGTAAACTCGATATGCACACCATGGTTTAAAAAGATTCATGAGACTTAAAAATCTGTTTTTGCATAATATTTTATCAAATGATAATTTTCTGTAAGTTTAACTTCACTCAATCTTAGCAGACTATGGATGGATACTTTACTGTTTTTTTTAATTACATATTCTAGAAGTTATTAAAACATAAACATGGAATATTTTAATGGAACGTAGCATATGTGCGAGTAATTTTTATTCCGAACTACTTTCCTTATTAGATATTTACTGTACCTGTATTCCGAACTAGATTAAAGAACATTTGCCTTGTTATGGTATCAGCTAAAAAAAGGGTTTGTCTTATCATATGTTCCAATATTACATATTTTTCTTTGAATCTTAAAAAATAACAAATAAGTTTGAAAACTAAATTCAAACTTGAATAATTTTAGTCATAGAACCACAAAAATACTATGCACAGACAACTTTTAGTAGAACATTTGTTAGTTTGACATAACAGAAACCAGTTAATCCTTTGACCGTTAATTAAATTTATGTCACAATGAAACATTTATGTAAAATTTACATGACACACAAAAAGAGGATATATAATATATATTTACGATCAAAGTTATAAATATTTACAACTGTATGTGAAAGTGTTAGATGGTGCCAACTGGCAGTTTTCATTTATACTACGCGATTTTTCCCTTTTGACTACGTATATCTTACCTTCACTTGTTTTAGTTGGTACTTATTTTTAAAATTTCCCAAAACTTTTGATTTTCAGTGCAATTTTTTTATAACGCGTGGCTTGAAAGATGTATATTTTATACGTAAATGTGTTAAGTTTTTATTTCATTCTTTGATGCATCTGGTCTGGTTGGTTTGGACCTTTTCATGTCGCATCGTTTTGAGTCACACGTATTCGAAAGCTGTGCTGCCAAATTGGGCAATACTTCACGCTAGTACGAAAGAAAGTCAAGTCGATAGAAGAGGTATAATAAATTTTGTCATTTTAAATCTGTTTTACACCTTCCAAAGTATTGGCCCAGATGTTATAGGAAAAAAACAGCTGTGATTTTGTACAAGAATTTGGATATTTTTATTTTTGTGTGTATGATAATATACAATTTTTCGTTTAATGTGATATGCTCCGATAGTGCTCAGTGCGCATAAACTTTAGTTCTTCTAGTCTCAATATTGATCATAACCTCATAATTATGACTTATTGAGGTAATGAGCATTGTTTATTTAACATCAACGTGGATGTATGACAGAGTATTCAAAAATGGTCATTTTATCGAGTGCAATCTGATTGGTTGTTATATTGAAGAGAATTATGCTAAAGAAATAGAGAGACAAAATCAAAGAAAAGTTAGAAAGACGTGGCAGGAAAAATGGCTACAACGTAGAGACTAGAAGTAAAGTTTAGTTACTTTCGGGTACCAGTTACTTTGTACCAGTTACTTTGCACCGTTTGAGTATTCCGTACTGCATATAAACCAAGGTTGCATAACGGAAAGGGTTAACGATCATAACGAAAGGAACTCAAAAGTACTTTAAACACGCTTCGTAGAGCTTTAGACTAATAACATAACAGTTACTGGTACGTACTGTGACAAGTGCAAACCTGCGGCCAAGTTTTCCTAATGTTCCTATTGCGTAGGTCGGTAGGTCCATACATATAAACACAGATAACCGACGTTTGTGTATGTAGAGTGAGCTCGCGGAGCCGTTGTGCGAAAGTCAGAAGAAACTGGCTAGGATATTGGAAGGAATTCGGGACACGTTGCTAATTTGTGGCCAATTTGGAAAGTTAGTGCATATTCGAACCAATTTCCTGTTTGAAACTACACAATTTATATTGGTACGAATATTATATAATATTTGGGCTAATATTTTGGACAGTGTAAAACAGCTTATATTGACTCATTGGGGGTATCGAAGAATATAATAGACAATTTGCAACGTTTTTCGTAACTTGAAATTCTTAAGACAACTGGATATCACTAACCGATTTTGATTGCATATTTCGGGAAATTACTAAGAAATAAATAATAATAATAATAATAACAGTACGCTGATTAATACTGAAGGGACCATGTTTTCAAGTACTGTGTCATAAAGCCATGTTTTTATGCAATTATCAATTTTGCTTTTTAATTCATGTTATCAACAAGGTGCGCCAAGTTGCTACGCAATGGTGGAATATGAGTAATGACATGTATTCATATTCAATGTTGTGCTACGAATTTTATATTTATCAAAAATATACTGAGTCATATAAACTTTTTTAACTAGAAATATACCACGGAAAACCGTGTTTTATTGGGTTAACAGAGCTCAAATAACAGTGCCAACTAGCTAGACCTTTTCATTTATTCCAATATTTCGCCTGTAAATTCTAGCTTCTTCAGGGAACTAAAACCAAATTACACAATATCTGAACATGGCAGCAATACGGATGAAACATCTAAAACGGATGAAACATATCAAATAACAGTCTCAATACAAAGAGCAAAGTGCGAATGTACCAGTACAAACGTTCAACCAAAATTGAAGTCGTCGAGAAGATGTTTTTGTCTTTCGTATAAAATTTAAACTGTACCACAATCGGCAACATTCAAATTCTCGCAAATAAATGAAAAACTAAAATTATCAACCTAATAAACTGACAAAGTTTTAAACGACTACACTATACCACAGTGATACACACGACAAAACAAGACAGAATGAGTTGACAACGAAAACTACAATCTTCCATCCTCTTAAAAAATTAATTCGCAAGTCAGCTATACTGATGGTTGTACTATTTGCGTCAGTTGAGTTAGTATAATCTATATTTAATAGAAAGCTGTAAATATTGCTCAAATTTTCGGTGTCCGATCGCATGTTCATGGCATTAATCGTCTCTTTTATTCCAATTATATCAAAAAAGTTTGTAAGTTTGTGTAAGTTGTTTTTAGTTCCCTGAAGAAGCCAGAATTTACTAGCGAAATATTGGAATTTATGAAAAGGTCTAGCTAGCTGGCACTTTTATTTGAACCTCTATTAACCCAATAAAAACACGGTTTTCCGTTATATTAATAATAAAGGGCAAAAAAGTTTCCTACCCTAACTATAAATATACCATTCAATAGAAATTTCACTCAAACACTAACTTAATTTACAAAAAAAATTAAAAACATTTTCTCTACCACATCGTTTCCAACAATTCTTCACAAAACGCAGGAATTATCTTGAAGCAACAAGCCAAACACTAAGAATAATGTCGTGCACATTTTGTATCAATATTTACAAGTTATTTTTTCACTATCTTGTATAAATCACGTGATAAATAGTGAAATAAGATCAAACTTGAAAACCCCACTGCAAAAACAACGTCAGAAAACTACACAGCGTCACCAGTGCGTACTGGATAATCGCACAGCCGTGATCTGCCGATGCCCTGTAAGCGGCAATTGAAATCAAAGAGGTAGGAAATACAAAGAGGCAAAATAATAGAGTCTTTTAAAGATTACCGGCAACATTTAATTTTAGTTCTGCTACCAAATTATACTAGTGAAGCAATGACATTATATTAAAGACTATTGAATTAGATAATGTTAAAATACCTCTCGTATTACCTCTAGTTCTGTATTGTTTCCACACTTATTGTTATTCTTCCAAACAAAAATAAGTCCGAGTATGGTTGGAGTTTAATGAGAGTTTCTTTGTCGTCGAAAGGAGAATTGCCATTATAATTACAACAGTTCTGGTACTCCAAACTCTCCCTTTATTCCCTTGATGGTATTTTGCCCCACAATATTATCCTGTAATACGATACCTCTTAACGGTGTTTATTGTTCACCCAATTTTCTAAGTCTGTGCGTATTGGAAAATCCACTCTGCTTGTTATCTTTGCAATTACGAAATGACGTAAATAATTCAACGAACGTTTTTCCTACAAATGTCTTACATTTGAAAAAATAAACAAATGACAGGTGATTATTTATCTAATCTGATTACACACATACTCTTAAAGGTCGTATAAAAAATTGTAGTCTTATGAAACACTCAAACTAATATGACTGTCTTTTTTTACAGAATGTTACAGAACGTTGTACCCGGTTAGTGTCCAACATAACGCACAGCATTCACGTTTGTTCTCAGAATTAGCGTACAAAAATCCACCGTAAGCTTTTTTATCTACCCTCATAAAGAGTATATTTTAATGTCGTCCCTTAATTCTTAATATTTGCTTGAAGCCAACAAGTTTTTTTAATTAAAAATGGTGAAAACGCGGCCCCCTGTTCGCGTACGTGGCGTTCGAATGTTTGCCTCTCTAATTAATACCTGACCCGAGCGGCACCTAGTGGCAAATGCCTTCTGCATAAACTTAATTAGTTAATTTCATTATTGCGCTTCAAAATTTCTAGAGGCACGCAAATATACATACATATATGTATAAACTGCGATTCTTGCGCTATAATTTATTATAGCATCATGCGTAGTCTATCTTCCTATTTTCGTGATTAAATGTGTAGACTGTAAAGTGTAGACAATAGACATATACGGGTGGTTATGGTTTTAAGTTTTCATTAGATCTTGGTACTTTCCTAAACTCATATAATTACATTTAGAAAAATACTAATATGATATTCATTAGTTTACTGTACTAGTTTACAGTATCAAGACCAACGAATAATAAACAATTAAAAGATAAGTACCTACAAAAGTTTCAGTAATGTATTACAAAAGACATATGTATCTTATTTTGCAGAACAGACCAGTAAAAGAAGAGTTGTCAGTGCTGTAAGAACAGTTGTAATAAAACTCTTAGGATTTCAGATACACCGTATTTAAGTACAACACTTTTAAATGAAATTGTGTTTTCAGGCAGGGTTCATATTCAGCGCAAAAAATTTTCCGTTACCTCCTTAACACTTTCATGAGATGCATTTTTGTAACTTCTTATTTAAGTTTAAGTAGGAATATCCAAATAAAAATGATTATTCTGCTGCCCAATATACAGTGTGCGCGTAAAGTATAAGTAAGGAAACATGAGAAAATCACTCAGATGATTTGTTATTTTAAAAACTCCTCGATATTTAACTATTAAAATACAGATTTCTGTGAAAAGTTTAATTTCCGACAATCAATGGTTACTGAGCTCTGATGTCATCAGCTTTAATTATTTTTTTAAACGCAACCGCGTTTTTTCTTACTGATTTTATTAAATCATTTAATAGTCTAAAATGCATCGGAAATATTTTGTGAATTGAATATGACATTGCTTTTTGGTTGGAATTAGTTCATTAATGAATAGATTGCTTTGAAAGCGAATCTAGACTTTAAAATTTTTTGTTGAGCATGGTTTTCGAAAAAAGTGTCAAAGAACTCTATTTTGATATATTTTACATATTTATACCACCTGAACCCATTGTCCTACCTGAAAATGGTCTCATAGTAAACCTTAATCTTTGGACTTTTACTTTAAATCACAAAAGTTTGTCCGCAAAAGCTTGTGAAGCATTTACAGCGATTCCTTAAGCGGCGCGCTGGCGACATCATACATAAACGTACAAAAGCGCAATAACCTGAGTGACATGCAATTTTTGATTCGTATTCAGTGCAAATAAATCAATTGAAAATGTTTATTCACTTTTAATGAACAAACAAAAATTATCAATATTACCGTAATTTTCAAGTTCTTTTGCTTTAAATTTTATGAATTACTTTTAAGTCAATTAACAGATGTATGATCATCAGTACAAAAAATGGAGTTGCCATTAAAAAACTGTCGACGTCATAAGTCAAACTTGAAACACGGAAATTAAATTTCATGTTAATATGTATATGTTGCCAATTAAAAAACTACGTGTCCGAAGATTTTTTCCAATAACAAACCGTTTCAGTGATTTTGTGATGTTTCCATACTTTATGCGCTGACTGTATAATAACTGAAGTGCATACACCGTAGTCTCCTTGTAAACTTAATAATTAAGAAGCTTTTATCTACGACTCACATATAACAAGTTCATTGCATACATATCGATGACTATATAATCCACATCATGATACACGCCAAGGACTATAATGACACTAGCGTTGTATAATAATGACAGTTCGTTCAAATAATGCCTTCATTATTTCAACGAACTGTCATCACTCTACCAACTTACTGTCAAAGTATGTCAAAATCTACGTGCATGACAGTTATTTGACAGTTCGCCTCGCCACCATTGACTAATACATTTGAAATATTATACATAAAATGAAATTTATGAGTCGTAGATAAAACGTCGTATTTGACTCACACACAACGGATATAAATCGCTCGAATGACTGATTATACGCTCGCCTACTTGAAATATTATACATAAAATGAAATTTATGAGTCGTAGATAAAACGTCGTATTTGACTCACACATAACGGATATAAATCGCTCGAATGATTGATTACACGCTCGCCTACGGCTCACATATAAACTTCATGCTCGCGATTTATGACTTTAGTTGTGTGCTCGTCAAATAATACACTATTATTACGAATAGGTTCAATTTTTGCATTGGATTGTATTGTAATATAATCTTTAGTGAGCGAAAATTATTATAATTTTTTTGATTGTCAGTTGAAACAACAAAGTAGGGTGCTATGGCAATAAAATCGAATAGGTTATGAGCAAAAAAGATCGTGCAGCAGCCAAAACAGCTTCATTTCAACATTTTTTGTATTATTCCTTACTTTATTCACAGCCTGTTGCAAGTTTTAACGGTTGAACCCCAAACCCTAAAAACTACATTGTACATATACCCTTAAAGAATGTTATTTCAATAAATTGTCTAAAATTGATTGCCTTTCTAACAGAATACTTGATTATCTAATCATGTTATTAGGCTATCCACAGATGATGTTATACTTTTGGTTCTACCACTATTATAAGCTGTAAGATTTTTTTAATTATAAATTTGCAAGAACAAAAGTTATTATGAATTTATTTAGATTGTCATCAAAAGCAGTACAAGATTACAAAACAACATTTACCTCTATTCTATACGGTCATTATGACAGGTATTTACAATTATCCCTTTAATTTTATAGGTTCTGCAATTTTTAAGAATTAAATTTTAATGATTCTTGTTTATTAATCCACTATCACACTATAAAACTTATCCGTACCTATTCCAGGACCCTGGATTCTATTGCTTTTGTTTTGAGTTTGCCTCTTCTCCATCTTCTCATTATTCATTGCTATTCGGTACGAACATAATAAGTACCTACGTAATGTTTACAAGTTTACGAAACTACAAGTCCACTGAATTGTCAAATAAAATTTGATGTCACGTCCAAGCTCCCGCTATTGAAGTTTAGCTATTCCTACTGACTCCAGAACAAGGAAACTATTTCACCTTTATCTCACCCCAGTGCCGAAACTCTAGTCAGCCATTCTACAAATAGCCACCACTAACAACGAAATCACAGTTGGCCTAACTATGGTGGCGCTAATGTGACCCCGATGTGAACTGTCGCAAACTGCGATAAAGTTCGCGTTCGTACTTCGCGCGTTCGCTCCATCTATTTAACTTTATGTCGGCCACGCGAACTAAAAAGACACCGGGACCGGGAGTTTCTAATGTCAACTCTGAATTACTAGCGGTAATAATTGCCGACATGTCCGATTTCTGCTACTGAAAGCAGCGCCGTCCACGTTCGTTGGCGGAACCACTTAGTTGCAGATACGAGTGGTAGTAGTCTTGCCGGTTTCTGTCAGTGTTTAATTGTCGTTGTTTCGATGTAGAATTTAATACGTTTTTGGATGTGTGAGTTAAGTATTAATTGAGTGTTTTAATCACCTCGTTAGCCTGAACGTAATGGAATTGTTGGTGACTTAGCAAAATTTAAGTGCCAATGTGTCGTTGCATTTCTGAGCGTAAAGTATTATTAATATTAACCGTAGTTTTGTCAAATTAGAAATTAAATATTTCCCCAAAGAAATTACACAAAAACAAACATTTTAATTTGTAAACCCTTAAATTTACGGTTGCAGGCACACATTTCAAAATGCTTAAAATGCCAAATTCATGTTGAAAATTTTTGAAAAATTGGTAATTAACCATTAGTTAACGTTGGCAAAAGAAGAATCTCAGAAAAGAAAAGGTTTGCGTAAATAAAAACAGAAATAAGAACCAATTTGGATAGTATTCTATTTATAAAACGTAATGTTTGTAAACTTGAAAATTACTATATTGTTACGTAGCTCTTAATGGGATGGTTTCAAGCCAGGGTGGATGTAAATAATACTCACACTGAGGTTTTACATGCGTGTATAATTGTTCCAGATAAACTAAGAAAACAGCTGAGAAGGCAGGTCGCTGCCTTCGCCTACAGGTGTCGGATGTCTCGCTCGTAAATACAGACAAATAACAATTTCCCTTGATACCCCGCTATACTCTATTTATATCAATTCCCCAAATACGTCATTACCGTTAATTAGGTTACCAAACGTCGAGGTAGTGCACTTGCCTTTTGTGCAAACTCGGCGTTTGGTATCTATACTAGACACCGCAATCATTGAGGAATTCGGGTTGTTAACTTTATATTTGTATGCATTTTTTACTGGAACACAATAATAACTTTAATTTATTACTCCTTCGTAACAATATATTAGTGCTCATTTTTTCTTATACAATTTGACGTTGTGGTTTGGGACATAACGCAAACTTTCAACAATTTCACTAATTTCTTCTTTTGATTTTTAATTACATTACACAGTCAATTATACTGTCATTATAAGTTCAAAGTAGCGACATTTTAACTAGAGAGTAGATTCTAAGCACTAAGCTGCTCTTGGTATACGCTGCAAGTAGCACAAGATCTCCACAAATAAGAAATAATTTATCGGATTTGATTGAAAAAGAAGGTAACTTGCTGCTGGTTTTATTTGGATAGGTTGCTTGTTTTTTAATTTTTATAGCTAACAAACATGGTGAGTCAGTAGAGTTATGGTGGTCGATACTGCATTTATTTAAAGAGATTGAAAAAACATATTTTATATAAATGTTGTTTGGCCTCATCATTTTCCGCAACGGAAAAGAATTTATCAATATAATTTTATTTTTTTAATGCTATGCCCTCTATATTGTAGGTACCATATGTTATGAACACCAAATAAGTCTGTCTTGTGAGGTGATCGTAGCATGCGTACTAATTTTCTAACATTTTGAAACGGCATTTTCTTGAGGTTTTAAATGATGCACCTGTATATTATTTTCTATCTGCAATGTCCCTTAAATTATTTTTAATTTATATTAAATATAATATCCTACATCTATTTTTACTAGTTTTTGTGATATTTGCTATTTAAAGCATTGTATGCTATCGTATTATTGCTCTGTATTGGGTACTTTGATGTAAAATATTAAAAGGGTTATAGAAGAATACATTTAGAACCTACTTAACTTGAGTTATTCCTATATAATATTACGGTTATCAAGATAATAAAAATACAATTTTATGTTTTATACCGAGAAACTTTAGTTGTACCCGAAGTAAACCATAAACAGTAAACTTTTATTGTATTGGTATATGCTTGCAAATTTGGTTCTTGTGTAAGAACACACTAAAAGTACAGGCTTTAGGGTGTACTTTGCTAGTAACTTGAATTCGTCAAAATATAAAATATACAAAAAATTCATATAAATTTGTTGATGCCCATACTTTGTATAAGGATAAATCTGGTTAAATAGGTTCTAAATTATCTCTTCTATCACATCTTTAGCACTTTACATCAAACTATCAAATAGCCTGCATACTTACATTTTCGTTAAAATGCAAATACCACAAACATATGTCGTTCTCGAGTATGACATACTAGATATAAATTGGAGCGACGTAAAGGGTTATTACAGCCAACACGTATTATACAGCCTGTCCCATTTAAGAAACTCAAGAAAAAGCCAATTCAAAATGTTACCAAAGTAAATACGTGGTAGGATTAGCCTGTATAGCGTATTCAATTTTTTTAAACGTCAGCATCATCCTCCTGATATTGCTGATTGTCTGACAAATGTGTAAGAAATATCTGCAAAAAAATTAGTTTCTCCGTAGTTTTTAAGATAGGGCAAAACCTCCATTTTTTGACAAACATTTTAAAAAATAGATGGACAAATCTGAGAAACTATTTATTTTACAACTATTTACCCTATGTTTTTGGTGTAGGAAATGTTGGACCAAACAGCTTTTATATAAAATTTAGTTTTCGATCTCTCTAGTGATTACCCTGTATACTTTGTAAGCTATTTTCTGCTAATGATATTACATAGTAACTATACAATGTTTGCTTATAGTGTTTTTCTTAATTAGACCAGCTTTATCTTGCAAATTTATGGCGATTGTTTTAAAAAAAAATATTCGTTATTAAAAATTTTAATAGTCGTTAATAACTAAATCGTTAATAACTATTGGTCAGGTTATTTATACAATATTTGCCTTGTAGTGTCATCAACTTGAAGTCAACTGAATCATTTTTTGCTTTAGTTACGTTTAAAAATAATGATAAATACGACTCAGCAGCATACAAAATTCCCTCTAAAAGTGGAAACATGTCTATCTATCTATATCTTTCACCGCGCGCGTGACTATCCCCTTTTGTCTTCTTTTTCTATTCCTCATTCGACAGTTGCTTTCTCATGTAGCAGCTATATAATTTTAGCAAAATCTGCCGTCGACCGACAGGATGTGTCTGTGGACCACATTCAGCACTGTCAGTGTAACATGCTGTGGTTTGTATTCCTGTTGGACGATTGAGGTAGGGGGCTTAAGAGAAGGCAATTTTCGACAGAACTCCAGCTAACTCTTTGATAATCCTGGCACCTAAAGAGAGCCACTAATGTAGCTGACAAAAAGTCTACAAATTTTAATTTACTTCTATTTTATCCCACGTTTTGTGAGGAACTGATTTGAAAGTAAATCAGTTCCCCATGTCTTTACCACTCTTTACTTACTCTCCTTTGTGATCTAGCCATATATTTGTAGCAATGCATTTATTATTTAATAATAAATAATAATAATAATTATTATATTTATATTTTATTTGTGGTTTAAGACTTCTTTCGTTAAATATATTTTTGTATGCCATTATTCTCTTGTCATTATTCGTTTAATCGTAATTTGGACAAAATGGCAGTAGGACTTTACTATGGTTTAATTTCCTCGCAATTTGAAGTAGTAGCTCAACTGTAGCTCAATAAAGCCTCGTCTTTTCCATTTAGCAAAATATCACCTTTCCAGGAATGTACGCCCCACGCCTCCACACCCTATAACGCTTTAATAATGTTATTAATCCATGTCGCAAAGTCACGTATGACGTCCGTAACTTTATTATCCAGAGCTAAATGGGGCAAATATGGCGGTTTGGCGTCGCGGTTGACATATTAAGTGAAAAGTTTACGTCCCTCAATCCGCAACGCCCGCCCGGTTTACGTTTAGCGGTTTCGGGGAGCGGTCGGCATGATAGCAATCCGTGATGGATTTTGCACTGGAAAGTAATTAAGTAATCATTTTCAGGTCGCTGCGATGCGCGAGGATCACCGTTCACATGAATTTATTCGCCTCGTTCGCGGTCAACAATTTCCTGTGGCTCCTCTGGTACACACTGGTCATCGATAATACCGATGTAGTCAAGGAGAATTACGTAAGTATTAAATAATTCCAGCGCATCCGCCATTTGTGGAAAAAAGTATTGTGATATTTTGAAATTGAAATATAGAACGAATACCTAGGTTTAAATTGGTTTATATCGATTAGAAATGGACAAAATCGTAAGAAACATAAGAAATATTTCGAGAAAAGGATAATTGAAGGTTACGAAATAAAAGTGACAAAATCTCCGGAGCGGCTCGACCGAATTTAACAAAATTTTGGAATTAAGTATTTTGCAACCATATGAAGTCACAGGCGTTTATCGTTGATGCAACGTTTACAGTTTCCGAGATATAACCTCAAACTTTTGAATTTGAAACAGAACACTGAATATTTTGACATTTTCTGTTACAGTCTTCATTATTATATCAAAAACATCTAGAAATTAACAAAAGCCTTTATTTCTACAAATTAACAAACAAAATATTGATAACAAAACATTATTACATTTTCTACTGCATCTACTCTGGTGGGTTTATGAGGATTCTCAACCATTGACAAGAATACGTTGTTTTAAATTTGATCGGTTTATTTTTTGTTATCAATCTCTTCTTTGTTTATTTTTAGACCTAAGTAATATATGTTTTGGTTAATTTCGAGATGTTTTTGATATAATAATGTAACAAGCGTAGTAACATTGAATAGCCAATAGAAGACTGTAACACAAAATATCAAAATATACAGGCTATTCCATTTCAAATTCAAAATTTTGAGGTTACATCTTAGAACCACTTAATTCCACTTAAACACTTAAAACACTTAATTCCAAAATTTCGTTAAATTCGGTCCAGCCGTTCCGGAGATTTTGTCACTTTTATTCCATAACCTTCAATTGTCTCTTTTCTCGAAAATTGTCTTATGTAAAGCCATAAAAATATTATGATCTCATTAAGACAATTAAAAGATCTGCCAAATTCATTTAAGAAACAATATAAGGTTGTCATTAAAAAAATGTCGATGACGTCATCTGTTAAAACAATTGAATATCAAAAAATTAGTTTGATATCATAAGATGTATTTTGATAACTATAAAACGACGTGTTCGAGGATTTTTTAATATAGCAAACCGTTCTTGAGATTTTGTCATGCTTCCATACAATACGCGTTTACTGTCTGTCACTTAACAAAATTATAGTTACAAACAAAACAAAAAACTTTTATTTTCTGGTGATTTTCCTAATTTAACTTTTTCAAAATTTGAAAGTTACTACATTTAGTACTCATAGGTAGTTGAATATTTCCATTTTTATGTTAAGGATATTTAGTAAAATATTATGAAAATTTAGCAATCGCAAACGAGTGCGTTTATAGACAAAATTACACCAATGTAAGGACATGATGAAAAACGTGTAAATCGTGTTCAATTAAAATAATCTAACAAATATCAATAAATAATTAAAATATATTAATAAATATCTTAATAATACATATCTAAACATAGAATTTATGAAATCAGAACGAGAATGAATTCTACAAAGAAATAAACGACTTCACTAGTTTTTTTTTTTTTTTGGAAAGAGTCAATAATCTAACTTCCTAGAATAGAAGTTTGCAAGTACGAGTTATTATCGCTATAAATCAAAGCTCAGCGAGTTAATTTTAATTAAAATCGGACGTAATCGGCTTTTTACGTCGTAAATTTGAGCTCAACTTACATTCTCGAACACGAAAATGAGCAATTATTATTCTGCAAATATTTTCAACTATCTTAGAAATTTGTGTTTGCCGCTTATTTTGTATCGTTGGACATTTTCTAATTTCCACCTGCCTACTAAACATTCATATTGTTTTTTCCACTTTTACTGAATACTACAACAACTTTGAAGTGTTCAAAAAGCGGAGCTGGTTATACGCAAATCTAATTCATTATTTTTTTATGCTCCCTTTCGATTTTCAATACCCAATCAAGCAGAAATAAAATTTATTTCAGTTTTACATTTCAGTATCAAGCTTTGAAAGATCATAAAACTTTCAATCTAATGTATGCCATAAAAGATGCTCTGCGCAGATTTTTCAATTCTCTCAGTTGCTGTGATCAGCTGATTTTAGTCCTCCAGTAAACTAAACGCAAATAAGAATTTTAGTGCAAGAACTTCACTCAATAAATTGCCAGTAAACTGTCCGTCCAGATACGAACTTTACGGCCTGGCAATTCGGACGAAATGAAATCATATGCTGTAAAATAGTGAGGATGCTAGGAAGATTTTGGCCATAAACTTGGATTTAATATCCAGTTGGAGGAGTGCTTCTTGCATTTCCTACTAGCTGTACACTACCGCCTTTAGACATGGCTATATACTACTGTTTGAATTGAGACAAGCCCAATGGAATTCGCCCACTGTTTGATTTCAAAGGTATTCTTCCTGTACGGGTTACAAGAATTTTATACAACCTGACTGCTCTTTTGCTTTCTATTATTCAGTATCAACAGATGAAGATTTTCTCTCGATTGCCCTAGAATATAAAAACATAGAGAATAAATCTTATACGTTCTTTATGTCGTTCTCATGGTAGACAAAATTGGTATTCTAAATTGTATTTGGATCTGTGTATGAAGTGTTGATGTTCAATAGATATTTCATATGGGTGCGGCTAAGGTACACAGGAAGCCATTAGAACGTTGTTTTTATTTTCTGTCATTTACAGTTTTTTTTTTAATATTTCGTGAATCTTATTTATTATTTTCTATATTTATATATTGCGCAGGCAACTATGTCTGTATTGGATTTTACTTTTCTGAAAAGAGCAAGTTAAGCCAAGATGCTCAGATGGTATGCTCAGATGCTTTTACTGTTTTATTGCATTTTCTTCTGTGTTGAGTCGCGAAATTATGTTTGCAAATCCCAGGTTTGGATTCAGCACCACAAAAAGAAAAAAAATACCTTCTAACATAGAGAATGGAAGGCATAAAAACTACTCCACAACTTTCCTGGCAAAAACACAATTTTACCTAATTAATGTAAATGTGTTTAAATTAATATTTTCTGAACTGCTTCGTAAACGATACTCAGATTAAACAATTTTAAGATGAAGAAGCTGAAATTTTTTGTAGTATTATTAATTAATAATGAATTGCACATTTCCTGAGACACGTTGTAAAAGGCTCAAAATGGTAAATATCGCTTAAGGTCCTTCATGTATGTGGCCTTCCTGTATGCAACAGTGGAAGTACTGCAAGTGCTATATTCTATTGTTTTCTAGTGATTGGGTTGATTGGAAAAAATATTTAGTTTAGTTTTTGATAGGCACTCAGAACATTTCATTTCATTTTATTTCAATGCAATATACTAATTATCTACAATGATAATAATGTTGATATAAAAGTTATTCTTAAAAATGTTCTGCACAGTGTTTTATGTAGAATCATAATAATCAATAGAAAATAGTCTTTTAAAAATGTAAAAATGCTGACCAGTTTTAATACATGCGATGTGAAAGTGTAATAACTATCTCCAAAGCAGTAGATTATTTAGTAGTATAACGCACTTTATTTTATTGCACTTTACCCATATTACATTCGTAACAACACATTTCAACCTTCAATTTCCAGGTTACTAGTGACTATTATATTAATTGAATATTAGAATAGTAATCATGTTCTCACAATGTAGAAATAATTCAATAAAATTCGCAAAGACTGTAAAAATTTACATAACGTAGACAACGCTTGAACATAGATTCACATTTAGATTTGAATAAAAAGGGAGCTTTCAGAGCATTTATAGGATTTAAAAAATCCGTATGTATTATAGAATTAGTCTACTTTCCTTTCCATTATAAATATTATTATATTAAACCCACTATTTCCAATATACCTAAATGAGCAGCATATGTAGTATATGTTAGTTTCTAATGACTTCTATACATTTTATTAGCTTTCTTCAGAGATGACTAACTATTGATTTCAAATATCTCGATGCAGAATTCCAAGAAGAACCCTTTGCATGGCACAAATCCAGAAATTGTTTATTGTTCAAATATTGTTCAAAATTGAAAAAAAAAAATTAAAATCGTTAGTTCCACAAAAAAAGTGTTTTAGTTATGTGTATATTATATTATTTTAGTCAAGTTAAATCTTCAATTTTAAAATCACGTGTATTACATAATGTTATTAAAATTCCAATATATCGTAGCCGTGTTAAGCATAATCCGATCACGTAACTCACGGTCGGATTAAATTTTATTTAATACGATAAATCGACGTTCACACTTTGGCCGAATTGTCGAGAGAGCTGGAATTGTATTGCAAATTGCCAGATGCGTACGTCGAATTTCATTAAAACTGATGAACAATATTTCGTAGCAATTATAACACAGCATAACTGTCACCGAATATATATCTCGTAAATGTGTTTTATGTATACGTGCGCGTGCTTCTGCGATATTCGCATTGCCGAAACCTATATAACTGAAAATATGGTTTGTTACAATTTGCTGCACGATGTAAACAAATTAATGCAGCACAGTTGACGGATTCAAATCCCCTATCGATTATGGATTTCATGACAAACGGTTAAATACATATTAATAGAAGTCATACTAATATAATTCCTGCATTACACTGTACACATTTTTTAAGTTTATTTCACAAGTTTAAGTGTATTTGACTAGTCCTTCATGAACTCTCCTTACGTACAGATTCAATGTGAGAATCTTAACGTAATAATCTCAGCTTAATATGTCGCAATAGTACCAGACTTAAAACTTAACATATTGTTGACATATTTATTATCTTTATCTGCGAAATTTACAAATCTGCAATACAATTTGTCATACGTTTGTTATTACAAATATTTTGTTGTTATAAACAAAAAGACAAACAAAGTTTGAAATTGAGTAGCGGATGTTATTGCTCTTAGGTTTGGTGAAGGTATGGACTGCTAAGCTAGTAATGATGGTAGTCCTAGCTGTCACTTCGACAAGCGTTGATACTTGCAAAACTGATGGAACCTTCATGACACGTTTCATCAAATATTTGACAAGGAATTAAAGTGTGATGTTTTCCAAAGTTTTTACACTGATGATTCAAACAATGATTCAAAAAGCACTGTTGTTTCAATTAATGCTAAGAAATAGTTTTTGCGGATAAAAATACATTTCTTAGGGATACTTGTTTGGTAGAAAGAACGGTTATTTCTGTCAAACAATTTGTCACCATATTCTATACTCATATTATTGTGATGTATTTAGTTCAAATAATTATTATTGTCTTGATTAAAAGAAATATGATTTCTTAAATTATCTATATTGAGATCTTTTATAGTTTTAAACAATAAATGGTTCGGTGATTAAAGCAATTTCTAATTTGTTGAATGAATCAATGTGAACCCTTTATTTACAAGAACTGTTTGGAGGGTATAGAGTACAGCAAATCTCCAAGGGTCACTTGTCAATGTTATAGGATAGCATTGTGAACGCTGATTCGGGATTGGAACTTGAATGTGCAAGAATTGTGCGCTATACTGTCAAACACACGGCCAATTTCGCCAGACGCACAACATCAACTGACCGGCAGGATAAAACCAGTGTGTTAAATACTAAAAAATAAACCGAATTGTGAGTAGAGAGTGTACAGCGCCAATACAGTTGGACTACACACACTAAGAACACATGTATTTGAGTTTACACCCGAGTGTTGCCAACCCTTTGACTTCAGAATACTCAGCACGCCTGTCAAAAATTCCCATTTTACCATAATTTTACTCGCCAATTTATTTATTCTTTTATCACGCCAGAACTACATAAATACTTACAGTTTTATCAGTACCAACATATGTAAAGTGTAACACGTAATATAAATTAGTGTTACCAACCATATATTTTCCAGATTTTCTCTCTTCGACAGCCTGTCAATATTAAGGTTATTCTTATTTTTGAACTATTTTTTTATTCAGGTTCGTCCATGCTTTATTACAGTGAAGTTTGAAAACGATCAATACATTTTATGTACAACAAGTAGGTACACAATGAACTCAAAATCTGGAATAAGTTTAATATAATAATATTAAAAAAATATAAAGAAACATTTACATACCACGCAGTTACTAACTTAATCAAAACTAAATAAAATCTCCTGCGGTATGCTAGTTCTATAGAATCTGAAGACCGCAAATCGAAATTGAGACAAGTTGTTAAGTAAATCAAAACTAGATCAAAGCTAGACACAAACCAAAAATGACCACTTTCAAATTCAGTTTCTACGAAGGCACACCAGTAACAGTTTTAACTTGTTCGATTTAGTTTATTGTTACCCAAGTTAGCTTAGATTATTGTATGTTTAACAGATGAAGTACTTAATATGTAAAATGCTCTGATTATATACTCAAATGTTACTTGATGTTTTTCTTTATTAAGTTAATAACTGTGGTATATAATTTCATTGTAATAAAACAAACTTTCCTACATTTAACTGATTTTTGATGTTGAGCCGCTTGGGGCGCGGTTTTTTATAATATTGATGGATCTAAACTTTCACGAGAATAAACAATGAATATAATCAAGTAAATTGGGTGGATCCTGCAAAAAAATTAAGTTTTAAAAATAAGTACCATATTTAGTCAATATCCATGCGGATAGGGTGGACAGTAGGGTGGTTCAAAAATGCATTGCAAAAACTTTTGTAATGATAGAATGCAACAATCCCCCAAATCGTTTCCAAAACAAAAGAAAAGTGGACACGTATTCTTTTTTCTTCTCAATTTTGATCGATGGGTCAAATTTACATAAGAAAATGCATGGGAAAAAGACATTTTTTGGTATTTTTCGAATAATTGTTCGTGGTTTGGGAAAACTTAGATTAATGTTATTCGACTTACAGAGGACGTTCTAATGAACAATTTGAGCTATTATACATATGGGTTTGACGCCCCCAAGCCACCCCCACAGTGCCCTGAAAACTACCCTTAAATGAAAAATGTAGATTCTTCAGAAAATGTACCCTTCTAATCACTTCATTCTCCTCATTCTCATAGCTATAAGTCTAGTTGAATGTTTATAAACATTTGTCAGATAGTTTCCATTTGTTTAAATAATTCGCATTTCTCGAAACTCCGTCGGACATCTGTTTTCTGAGTTCGAAATGGCTGTTTATTATCTAAGAGTGACATTATTCATTAAACAAATTTTTCCTATTGTTTAAACAATCAATGATTTTTAATTTTCAACTATTGTTTCATTATCGTCGAAATAAGCTTAATCTGTAAAATTTACTTATAAATTTCATGTTCAAGGTATCTTGCCTATGTTATTAGCTAATAAACCCACATTTGTTTAAACAAATTCCATTTGTTTAAACAGTGGTTTAATAAATTTAAAATTACATCCACAACCTGGGTTTGAACCTGGGAGCTGGATACATATGCTCGATTACAAGCGAGCGCTCGCTTATGATATCGATACTCGAATTTCTATCGAATAAATGCGTGCCAACACAAAAAGTCAAGTTATCTGTTCCATTAGGAAAGAAACGAGCTTTACTCGGGTCGAAATTCGAGACTTGAAATTGATAACTTGAACAGCCGAATAATATTTTATTATTTAAACAATAGAAATCATCTCAAAATATAAATGATGTCACCTGAGAACAACGTTGGCCAGAATAACGGTCTAACAAAATTATTTTAGGTGAATTGCAAAAAAATGTTTAACCAAATGGGAATAATGAAATTTATAAGTTAATTTTCAAAAAAGCTCATTTTTCTACCATAATAAGAAAGGTCGAAAATGAATTTATTGTTTAAACAATATGAGGAATTTTTTTAATGAATCATGTCGCTCTAATATATAATAAAAAAAATATATAATTTGGAAACGATTTGTGGGAATCATTGCTTGCTAAATAAAAATAGCCAATTTGAACCAACCTAGTGGACAGCGGCCACTGGACACCATTAGAAAATATTATTACCAAAATAAATTATTATAATATTAACTAAAATAGGCGTGATTTATAATGCCGCGACATTGATGAGAAACAGCACAGAAAAATACTCACAAATGAACAATAATCTAATTGTTTTCTCTTTTTCCCAAATTAGACTTGTACTGTTCACTCGAAGAATATATTTATTAGAATCAAAATGTTTTTTATGGAACTACATGTATCGTTAAACTAAAGCCGAAATGTTACTTTTAAGGATATTTGTTTCAATCAAAATGAGATTTCTTCGCGAAAGAAAACGTATTTTTACATACAAATTTTACTTTAAAGTGTTTTTTGTACTTGTACAAATTGATTTATTTCAGTTATATAAATATTCCAAATAAACTAATCTCTACAAGAAATGAAGTAAATATTTTTACTTCTCCTGGTTTTATCCTTCTTAATTCTCATAGCATTGAAATTGTAATCAATATGATTCGAATGATGTCAGACGCATGGCATAACGAAGAAACAATTAACTACGATAGTTTATTACAATATTTACACCACTCTGTCATCAGCGTAAATTAACTAATAATTTATAAGAACTGTAATATATTAGTCGTAGATAAATCGTCCTATTTGAGTCGCATATAATGGCTATAATTCATTGGCATGATTACACTTATTTGCTAAATTATATGCTTGTCGAACGCGTCTCTATAAAAAAGCTAACACCAGGATGTTAACAGACTAATGTAAGTTATATAAATGGAACATCCTACATTAATGCGCAAATATAAAATATAAAATAAAATGATTTTATTAATAAATAATTGGTTTTCTCTGTTCTAAATCTAAAGTAATAATTTAATTGTCGTCCGTACTGTAATCCTCATTATCCGTATGTAAATTTTACGCAGCGACAATGAAACAGATTACGAGACAATTTATCCATATTTTCCCTTCATTTAGAACGCAAAACTGCGGAATACCGGCCTTCCGCGTCGACAAAAAGCTTTTATTAAAAGGGCGCAGAAACGTAGGTGCATAATTGCAGCTTGAGAACAAAAAGAGGAGCTTTATAAAGACCAGTGAACCCAATTAGGAGGCTTTGTGCTTGTACGTCAGTGTTCCCGGCATTTTAAACTCCTAGAATGTCTCTAAAATGTTATTAAAATTTAAAAGTATTCTTCAAATATATTTTGAATATATTTATACATGTAGGTACTTAAAATAGCTTATTAAACAATATTAAGTTCATGATAAAAATGAACCATGCGTCTTAAAACGGATACGTACATATTCTTGAGATTACATAGAGTATATTATTTCCTTTTTATTATCTTATAGATGTGCTTGCATTATATTTCATGTGCCAAAAGGGTATTTGTTCTTTGACTCTGGACTAATGTAAACGCTTACAATAACCAATTGTGTAAATATGATATGTTCTTAAATGTATATTATTAGAGTTTATTAACATTAATAACGCAGTTTCCTTGACGTTTGATAAGCAGGCACAGGGGTTTATGTAAGTCTCACAGCTTGATACTGTTAGGCATAAGGAGTTTCTTGTTCAAGTTGAACTTGAAGCCAGGCTTCAAGGCGTTGCTTTGCATTTTAAGCAAGTAACATCGGGTGCACAATCGATAATGGAACAGTTGCTCAACAAGTAGCCCAGTTTAACTTCTTGGGCCGTAATTCTGTTGATGCACTGGCCAGGGTAGTTAGCTGTTAGGAAGGGTTAACTAGAGAAAGGGTTGGGGATGCTAAAGTTATGCTTAAGTTCGGTTACTGTTCTTTTGTAGATACTATGTAAAAAATATTCAAGTATGTATTAGTTTCTTACGAACGTATTGAATATGTTTCCTCAACATTGTATATTATCATCGTTGGTAAAAACCAACGTTGATAATATTATATAAAAAAATTAATGTACACCCAATGATAAAAGATGTTCTCAACACAAAGTCAATCTAATCAAAAGGCTTGAATATCCATGCCCATTTAAAGGACATTCACTGCAATATCCGTACCTACGTTATGCAAAGGTCAGTGAGGACATTGACACTACACTCTGAAATGTCACACGTTCCGTAATATTCAAATGCAAATTTAGTTCGAACAAAGGAAGCAGACGGAAAACGCCACGTAAAAAGTTAAAGCCACATTACTGTCACTCTCAATAATGCAACTCGAAAGCTGCACGCCATTTTTTTTTTCAACGATGTTTTATAGTAAAATGCTACGACTGAGCAATTGGATTTTACAGCACCAGTAAAAGGGAATGTTTTCTTATTACCTGGAAGAGAAAATGGAATTTTGCAGTAGTATTGTGTTTACATGTTATGTAGGTGTATGTGAATGTATAATATTGTTCCTTGCTAGAATTTTAACGATGGTGTAGTGGTGATAAACTGGAAAGTAAATATGAAATTATTTATGTAGAAGGTGTTTTATTATTAATGATTGTCACTTCGGGTGTCCTTTTATTTAAATTAATGAACAGGTGGATATTACTTTAATTTCTAATTATTAAAATCACTTTAGTCAAAGTTTCTAAATCACAATTTTCTGCAGAAATAAAAATAAAATTGCTTTATTTTTAATGATGTAATATTTTTCTAAACTAATGCGTATACAATATAATCGTGCTTCAGGTAAAGTATTTTCACAGCACTTTTCAATTGTTCTTACAAAATGATGGTAAAAAAATCCCACGTAACCAATATAACCAAATTCCCACGTGACCAAAAGTCCCTGATAGTCAAATTTATCGCTTCAGAAAGTCTTATAAACTTTATTCTCCCCTATGGTAATTAAATCAAATTTAGTTAAGTTAGTTAAACAAAATTGAACAATAATTTGCTGAACTTGAGGGGTTTGTATGCAAAACCCATTATATCGCAAAATACTTAGTCATACTGCGTATGATAAAGTAAAAAAGTTAAAATTAAGATAGGCATGTCAGTGGATATGTTTACTTCTCCTGCATCTTACAATATATAGTTTCGCAAAATACGTATGGAATATGAAATGCATTGTTTGAAAACCTAGTAGTAAAATCAAAGTGCTATTTGTGCCTGGGCAATTCTGTTAGAAACAGCGACATATTCCTGCTAAAGAGAAATAGAGAATATCGTTATTGATCGAGCTAAAATGTAATCTGTTGTTGTGAAATTTCTTTAAAACTACAATTTAATTGATTATGTAATTATAGAAACCCCAGAATTTTTCACCGACTTAAAAAAGAAGTAATTCCTTGGCCACTTTTTGCTAAAATTAATTCTGCATGGCATGGTCTAAAAATAAGTTTACAAATATTTACAAAGTTAACAAAGCGTTATCGGAGGGCTAAGTTACTTTGAACTTCCATGAGGCAGCGAATAATATTACAGACAAATACGTTTAGACGAGACGATCGATCAGATTTTCACAACAAAACAATTGGACATTTTTCAAATCAAAACAAGCAAAACTTATGCGGGCCCACGTTGTCCGTTTGACATATGCAACTTTTTTTGTACCTTTCGGCAACTTTTAGAAACGTACATGTATGACTGGTGGACTGCATATTGCCAACCAATTTCTAGCTAGGTAGTACTCAGTTTAAATAACGCGACAATTAATCAAACCAATTATCAATAGCTTCAGAATACCAGTCATAATCGATTATAAAAGTGTATAATGTTGCTCAGATATTTGACAGGGACACCTATCGAGGAACAGTCTATTATTATAGTGTAGTTCATTGTCAAATACTCTCACTTCATCAAAATTGAAACTGCGTTTGTATTTAATTGAGTGAGCTGCCAGGAAGATGTTTTTTTTTATTATTTATTAACTAAACTAACACAATAGATAAGATAGGAAGGCGAGTGAAGGAATTGGTTAAATCATCATCGATTCCCGAACAGGAACAAAGAAGACTTTTGGTTCAACCCCTAGGGCACCGAGGATCTACGGTTTGCCAAAGATAACGCATATAACGCATAACGCATATAACACATAACGCAGGATAACGCACCTTTCAGACAAATCGTCAGCGCAATAGGCTCCCCAACCTATTCGTTGGCAAAATACTTGTCGAAAACCATCCTACCGTTTATAGGACAAACTACATCTTTTGTTAAGAACTCTGAACATTTTATTCAGATTTTGAAGGAAGTTGTTATTGGCCCGCAGGATAGGCAGGAGCGATGTATGGGCTCCTATGGGATCACCTCTTTCACCGGTAATCGCCAATTTCTTCATGGAATTGTTTGAAGAAAAAGACATTAGGTCAAGTCCTTACAAACCCAAGCATTGGGTCAGATATGTTGATGATACCTTTGTGGTTTGGCCACGCGGCAGAGATAAACATACTGAGTTCCTTAGCCACCTGAACAATGTTAATCCTTCTACCAAATTCACGATGGAAATAGAAGAGGATAATCAGCAGCCATTTTTGGATGTGCTGGTATACAGAACGTCAACAGGTACGCTTGGGCATACAGTCTACCGTAAGAAGACACATACCGATCGGTACTTGAACGCCAAATCACACCACCATCCCCATCAGAAGAGAAGTGTTATTAACACTCTGTTCAACAGAGCCGAGAAGGTGTGCGACTCCAGCACCTTGGACGACAAACGAAAACACTTGGAGTGGGCTCTACGTCTGAATGGATACACCAAGTCTGACAGACTGTCACACAAATAAAGCCGCAAGTCTCAAAGGGGTTCGCTTGCTTACCATACGTAAGTGGGGTATCAGAAAGAATCGGTAGAATACTGAAAAAATCGGGTAGCACGGTAAGGTACAGAGCACCAGCAAAGGTAAAGGATTTTTTGCCTAACCCAAAGGATATACCACACACACCTGGAGAACGAAGGGGTATACAAGATAACATGTGAGTGTGGAACATGCTATGTAGGACAAACAGGACGAAGTATCGAATGTCGAGTCAAGGAGCACAGTAGAGACACCCGGCTACGCAAGATTCAACAGTCCGCTGTTGTTCAACACTGCCACGAGTCGGGACACACAATTAGTTTCGATGACGTGAACATGTTGGCAAGGGTGGGTAATTATCATCGAAGGCTTATTAGAGAAGCCTTCGAAATTTACAAACATCCTGACAACATCAATGACGAGGACGGTACTGACATTAGTAGGGTCTGGAAATCGATCCTAACGCGGTCAGGTGGAAAAACACATGGGAGCGGTAGCTCCAGATGTACGCAGTTAGGTGTAAATTTAGGTGTATATAAGGGAGATTTTCTTGGTAGGTCTTCAGTATTCAAATAGCTTTGAAGAAGCGAGCAACATGGTTCGCGAAACGTCAGCATTTACAAATCTTGACACATGGCATAACCTGAAAGTAGTTTATTTTCTAAATGATTCTGGCCGTGAAAGCCTACGTACTTATTTATTAACTAAGTTGCAATTCTAAAGTAAAATTAAAATGCTCGAATTCTAAGGTAAACAATACTACAAACGTGGCGCATCGATATGCGATACCAGTCCGCTTTAAATGAGGTGATTTGAAATTGAATCCTACTAGTCCCATGGAAGGTGGATTGTGGAAATTAAGGTACCTATTTACTTTCATAAAATATATTTACCAAGGTGTGCCTGAAAACATTTTAGGTTAAAGGTTTTATTTGTAGTGCATATCGGCTGTATTTGTAGATATATTTCGTGTAAAATAAAGTAATGCACTATATAATGTATTTTTAACTAAACTATTCGGCGAAAAAAGTTTGATCATCACTGTATTGCGGTATTATTAGACACTGTTTAGAAAATGATACCCAAAGAAAATGTAGAATGACATTTGGCAGACGTTCTAACGACCCTTCAATTTCTTACCGGATGTCGCGGTAATGGAATGCCAATAACTCCACCCGAGTCATTGCTCAAGGTAAATTGAAGTTTACTTAGCCATCTATTTCCATTCTTGTCTTCAATCGATTAAAATCAATTCGACGAAATTTCACTCAGGTTCTTCCGCTTATTGTGTGAATTAGAGCAGGTAAATGTTTGCACAGAAATTTTACATTAGCTCGGCATCGACTTTTATTGATTTAAAAATTTCTCGCCGCGTCCATTTATTTAATGCATCGCGTTCGAAAAATAGTTATTAAATTATTATTGGAAATAGAGACAGGATATAAATTTAAAAAAAATAAAATATTAACGATAAATAATAAATAACGGACCTAAATTGTATCAAATTGAGTCTTGTACCTACTGAGTGATTTATAACTCCCGTCATCTGTCTTATATCTCATTTATTATGAGCAATAACAAAAGTTATTGAAGGTTAATAATTAATCGTTTTATACAAAGTGGTAGACTCGCCAAATTATACTTTCTTAAATTACTGTTCACCCTAATTCAATTAAAATTTTATGTTGGCTTATCAACCCCACGTAAAAAGGATTTAAGGAAAATGTGCGAGTGCTACTCTTCGTATTTTGTGTGAGCGGTTGGCGACTTTAGATTAATTATTAGATGTTAATATACTGTACAGTAGCCGTTATGACGATTACCATTAAAACCTTAGTTTGCCAGATAACTCAAACTTATTGTTTTCCATCACAGCATCTTGTATATCAAATTTGTTCTAAACTTAATGCCATTCAGTGGATTTGCGGACCTATGGACATTATTATTCACTTGCAACCTCCAACTTCGCCTAAAGTCCGATTGACCTCATATGTTATTATTGCGTTGTAAAGCACATTCTTTCTGCGATCACCTCAATGCGAAATACTTTAGCTGTATTTACCATTGTGATACGATCTGGGAAAGTCACACATCTCGGACAACAAATGTTTGCGCTTGAGCATGAAACGTGATATCAAATCAAAATTATCGATATATTGGTTTTATCGTTGGATGTGTCTATAAGTCTTTGACCACGTGTTCAGCTATGTTAGGGGTTCCGTCTTTTTAGCCCACTGAAAACGACTTTGAATTTAACATGCGTGCTTTTCTTTCGGAAATAACATCATTTTATTTAATTTTTCCACACACAAAAAGCTTTTGATCATCATTTGTATCTCCAAGACAACGAAAGCAAAATCAGTTTTTCTTGAAATTATTAAAATTGCCTAAATAACAATAATCACACCATAATAACCATATTTGATAAGACATGGAAACGTATCGATTAGAGAAAAGTTGCGTACTTTCATTAATTAGCTACATTGAAAGTTATTGTCTTTACTTTAAATTAATAAAAAAAATATTTTAGATTTGTAAACCGAACATTTGTTTCTACAAAGAATTCTAATCACATTATTATTTTGAATTTGATGGTTTTGTCAGTTTGATGGTTAAACTGACAAAACCTTAAAATATTGAAAATGATATGAATATGCAAACCAAATATTTTATATATCTTTTACCATCCTGTATTTTTAAATATATATTTGCGATCTTTTTCAAGAACAGTTTTTTTTTGTTATGAATAAAATTATGAAAAAAGAAATAAGTTTTTAAGCCGTCATATCTCGTTATCGAATAAAACTTCTATTTTTTAAAATACCCCTTACGATATGTGAGCTTGGATGAGAAAAGGGACCAGTTGTCCGTTACTTGTTACGCAGAAATACGTAAATAACGTTAAACTGGTTCAAAATACACATTTTGGTTTTATTCGCTAATTAGTCTCTTTATTGTATTTTTTTATTGGATGTGTTCGTCTGAAACCCGTCTGCGGTTGGAAAAGCATGAAAAAATGCGTTATTATCGTGAACGAAAAAATACTGTTGCCGATATCACGTGACGCTCTAGCTCATTACGGTGTTGCCGCATACAGTGGCACAAACAAGTGTCCGTATGACAGCAGTTTATAAATTTGTTTGTACAAAATGTAATCGATATTTTTCCTCCTCCCCAGTGTTCAGTGTCGAGTTGAAATTTTGCATGTGGACAGATTTCCGATGACAATACATGAATCTAAAAAAAAATGGAAACTTTTGCAGAATTTGAAAAAATATCAAAATTAGGAATATTTGTTCAATTGAGGTAAAATGTTGTATGTGGATATATTTCCGGCGACAATGCTTGGAAAAATTAAATGTAGGAAAAAGGGAAAATTTTCAAAAATTGTAATTTTGTTATAAAGCGTTGTTTTTTTAATGAGGTTTCTATATAAAATTATTATGATTCTATTTGCATGTTAAGTGTACCTAGTTACGTTTATTTCTTATCATTAAACGTTTAAAATAATTTGATACTATCTGATTTATTTCTATTTTGTGCGTCGTTAAATTTAAGTCGCAAATTTGGAATTACATGTTAGTCGCAGTATTAGATCCGCCATTTTGAATTCTAAAAATCCGAAATCAGATTTGGAATTAGAGACGCAAAAAGCCTAATTTACCCTATTTTTGTAGCCCCAGGCGGTATATATTAAAAAACCTATAAAGCCAAAACGGAATAATGAAATAATAATTTCTACTAAAACTCTTGAAACTAATATCGAAATTGTTCCAAAAATGTTATTAACTTTTAAACTTTGCAAACGTTTGAAGCGTCGTAGCGCAAAAATGTACTTTTTGCAGCAGCAACATAATTTTTTTTTCAATTTCTCTTTATGGTAGTCGGCTTAAAATGTTGGAGTACCTTTGCTATAACTTAATCTATCTAAAAACCCTCATAACTCAATTTCGGTCAACTGGTGCTTTTTAAAAAAGCACACATACTTATACAGAATATGATACTGAAAAAAATATTTACATTTTGAAAGCTATCATAACATATATTTCGCTTCTTCAATTTTAAAATGTGGTTACACTATCATGGCAGAAAACAATAATAACAACTTTTCCATATATAAAGACGCAACCTTACCACCCATAGCAAAACTATAGCATAACGCTTACATTTAAATTCCATCACGTTCCTCCACATTTCCACCGATATTTATGTATTTTTAAGCATATCCTTTCACAGAATATATTTTCCTAACGATCTCGACCTACCTGCATTTTATTCGCTATACATTTTACAGACACGTACATGCACTCCACACTACCATTAACTCGATCTACTCTCCTCAAAAGCTCCTCCACCAATATGCATCTCCGCGGGCAGTTTTCAGCTCGAAGTAACGGCAAATATTTACATTTCAGCTGTGGTGTCGTCTGCTGCACATAATCCTGATGTACTTCCTGATATCGAATTACTCCTGGATGCTCTGCGAAGGACTCTACCTGCACACCGTACTCGTTTCAGCATTTATATCGGAAACGCGCCTGCTGAGATGTATGCTACTGCTTGGATGGGGAATACCCGCAATCACAATTGTCCTTTACGCTACACTCAGGAGTGTGTACGGTAACGAGACGGATACACTTAGGTAAGTACCTACATAGTGTGTAATTATTGTATGGAGAAGTACTGAACATATGGAGGTTAGTTGCACGTGGCGATAGCGTGGAAACCGTGGAAACCTACCGAATTGAGTTAATTTTAAATGTGTATGTATTCTACAGCTGCTCCCAGACGCTCTCGGTTTTTGTCCACTGTTGGTGCTACTGCAGAGTAGGCCGAGTTAGTGTACTCAGTCTGCTCAACTGTATTTATTTTCTGAGATTCTCTAAGATGCAATATTGGTCTGTCATTGTACGCTGGAAGTTGCAGAATAAATCCATCTCATGCTTTCTATTTAGCATGACATGTATTTAGAAAGAAGTTGCGGGAGAGTGACACTGCCTGTATATTAATTTGCCGCCATCACAACAATACAAAAAAAAGCGATCTTTGCATTTTACTGTATAGTAAGCACCATCTCAGTTACGTTACTTAGTTCTCGTTACTTAGTTCCGGAGCGTTAAAATAATTATTTTGAAAGAAGAATCCCACCCATCAATTTTAACCACTATCCGCTTTACCAAAGTTGCTGGCCATTGTTTGTAAATTAACGTAGCAAAGTCAAGCGGCAGTAACACAACGAAATACAGTTTTAACGTTGGTTTTTAATAGAAACCATACATATTTTTTTGGAAAAATAATAACTAATTGTTTAGAAATACACAATTACAAATCTATTAGAACGACTATAATACAAACCATATTTTTAATATAATTAAATAGTATTGTCGTTCCTGCTACTATTGCTACTGTGCATGCTTATAAAATATTAGTACCGATTATTCTGTACTAATTTTGGTGCTGCTCAAAAAGACAATGCATTTATATATTTATGGCCAACAATATTGTTAAATCAACTAAATAAAATTTATCCATTATAATAAAATGGTTTTCCAACAAATCATTAAAAATTGTATAATTGTCAATTTACAAGACAATTCCCGAATATTAAATATTTCGTGAGTCATGGCTGTCGCAAAAAAATGTTAATAAAAGTGATTAATCGTTACAGCATTGTCTGTGTTAATAGTATTGGATGAATAATGGGCGAATAATTTATATTCTCCGAAGTTGTTTTCACTTAATTGCACTATCTGCATATTCTAAATCATTTGTTCCACACAGAAGCCGTTGCTGAACTATGTGATAACTGATACACAGCATTTAGTATCAAGACAACATCATTTTTTAAGGATTGTTAATGTTAGTAAAATCAAAGAAATAACAATTATCTATGTCCATTATTTGGGAGACAATTCCGCTTAATCGGGACATTAAACTTACGGTCTACTTATATACCTAATATATCTAGTATATCTAGTATGGCACAATTTTATAATTATAAAGCAGAAGAATCTTTAATACAGTGTGTACCCAGATGGACCTAACTATACGTGTAATGGGCCTAAAATTTCTAGAGAAAAAACTATCTTTAATAAAATAAGTAAGTTGGTGATGTTATTTCATGCTCAAATAGAAAACTGATAGTAGTATCGTAGATTACAGATATCGGGCAAGTTCAGAACAAATCTGAGTGCAGTACATCTGTAATTAAAAATAATTAGGACCTGAAATGTTGGAATCAGGAATTAGCATATATTGCTACAAGTCACTTTATGCCCTAAACATAATATTTTTTGTATCAACACGATTTTTTTTTAAAAAGGAGTTCGAAAATTTTTGTATAGTGCCTAGAATACAAAATAGAGAATTACATTATCTTAATTCTCTGCACTACATTTTTTTCTAATGTAGCTTCTCAACGAAAGCATATTAGAATTAATCAATTATCTAAGGTCGTACTTTCCGAAATTTACGCTGATTGCTCAGCTTTTTAAAGCAGTCCGATCCCATCAAAAAGCTCTCTCTGTCCCTTTCTCCGAGTTCAAAGTAGATTAAACGTCTTTTTCCCTGCAATATCCGCACGTGCAGAACAGCGGGTATACTACATTCGCAAGGGTAGTGTGGGTAATCTCATCCTAACGACATATAAGCAAACATCATCTTAAATCGGTTGCCGTTGAGTGCCCTTTACCCGGGCAATTGTCTACTGTGGTCACTTTCATGTACAAAGCATCGATTTTTTCCTTAATGTTGATCGTAAGTGATAATAGTAATATAAATCACACGAACTGTAGAAGGGCACTTAAATAAACTACAAAGCTGGATTAAATTAAAGCTTTTCTTTTTGAGGTTATATTAAAATGTTAATCTCAAATGCATGGGTGTTGGCACTGAAGTATCTCCAAGATTATTTTTATTCACTGTGGAGTTCCTCAGGTTTCTGTGCTGGATCCTATATTGTTTCTAATTCGTATTAACGATCTTCGGACAGCCTATCTTAGTTGGTGTTCTTTTCCTGATGTCACATCATGAGCATCATTAATTTGTAGGTCCCCGTAATTGTAAATCCCCATATAATTAAGTGCTAAGAAGATTGGTGTCTGGCGTTGACGATGACGATGGGTTGAAATCTATGTATATAGTCATTATCTTAAAACATGGCAATAAATATAATACTTAATAACACAATATAAAATTCTACATGCACTAAACTTTACCAGTCGTTGAAAATAATTAATAGTCCCATCACTTTGACATGATTGAAATTCAGCTGTTCCAACGATATATCAAGTCCCCACCGAACCGACTGCTGTAAAAATTTTGCATAGTGATGTTTTTAGACCCAATTCGACTATAATCAAACCAGAGTAGAAAACAAAGCTATTATAAAATTTGGAAAAAATGTATTTTTCATATTATACATTATATTCATTATTTATTTTTATATTAGAGGCTGGAGCTTTTACGAGTGGCTTCCCCGGTTTACTACCAACAAATTTAAGTTTGATTTCTCTAATAACTTACGAATTCCTTATAGAATACAATAGAATATGGTTTATTTCAGAGTAAGACAAAAAAATTACAAATATGAAACAGGTCAAATACAAAGAAAAATCCAAAGAATTAACACAAAATAAAAATTCGTTACACGTATACTTAAATCTATTTGTGCTCTTCATTGCTCTCAAATGAGCCGGCAGAGTATTATACAATTTGCAACCCAGAAAATATAAACTCCTCTGGAAAAGAGCTCTTTTATGAGCAGGTGGTAGCAGAAAATCATTACTCCTAGTACTATACGGATGCTCAATCCCGCATTGAAAGAAAGAAGTATACTTGCGGACAAAGCATTTCATTTCATAATTATACAAGTCATAGTCTGTAAATATTTTATTCAATCTGAACACTTGCCTGCAGGACTCTTGATAGCTTAAATCATACATACCCCTTATGGCTCTTTATTGTATGACGAATACACAGTTTATATCAGAACACAGCCTCCAATGAATCAGACCATAGCTCACCTTTGATTGAAAACATGCGAAGTAAAACGTTCTGACAACATATAGGCTACATGACCTTTTTAGTTGGTATATTGCAAAGCATAGCCTGGATAAGTAATTGCTAACAGTATCAATTTGACTCCACCTTTACACAATTTTCCCAATTTGACTCTACCTTTACCAGCAAAGGTAAAGGATCTTTTGCCTAACCCAAAGGATATCACACCACTCCTGAAGAACGAAGGGGTATACAAGATTACCTGTGAGAGTGGAACATGCTATGTAAGACAGACAGAACGAAGTGTCGAATGTTGAGTCAAGGAGCACAGTGGAGGCACCCGGCTACGAAAGATTCAACACTGCCACGAGTCGGAACACACAATCAATTTCGTTGACGTGAAGATGTTGGCAAGGGTGGGTAATTATCATCGAAGGCTTATTAGAAAAACCATCGAAATTTACCAACATGCTGACAACATCAATCACGAGGACGGTACTGACATTTGTAGGATCTAGAAATCGATCCTAACGCGGTCAGGTGGAAAAGCACATGGGAGCGGTAGCTCCAGATATGCGCAGTGAGCTGTAAATTCAGGTATATAAGGGAGATTTTCTTGGTAGGTGTTCAGTATTCAATTAGCTTCGAAGAAGCGAGCTACATGGTTCGCGAAACGACAGCATTTACAAATCTTGACACACGGCATAACCCGAAAACAGTTTATTTTCTAAATATCAATAAATAGTTAAAGAAAATAGCACGTTAGAACGAGAATTTAATTGTAAAAAGTTGGTAGATTGATTTTGTTGTTTGATACCATCAGGCTTATTGTCACAGCTAAACTATAACTAATCACAAATATGGTGTCAATGCATTGGACTCTATAAATAAACTTTGTTTTTTATTCCTTGATAATTCTAGAAGTTGAATTTTTGCTAGCTTTGCGAAACCAAAGTAGAATTTTGCCCAAATTAATGATATCGAATGATATCGGTATTTCGAATTCCGAATCTTCTCCGACGTTTGACAACATATCCATTAAAACATATTCTACAACGCAACGACCGCCTTTGGGTGACTCAGTGTTTTCAAAGATGAGTTGCGTTCTAAATGACCCACTCTGTACTTCTTTAGAATGCATAACTAGGAAAGCAATTAACTTTTCGAATTTGGCTACGAAGCATGTGATGTAGCTTTATTAACCATAGTAAAAGCAAATACTCTTTTTATTGATACGATCCCATAATGTTTAGTTCTGTCAGTGCCACGGAGCACGTTTCACACTTGAATGTTATGTTTTTGGTGGAAATTTATACCTACCCTATTTATACGTGAAGTCGTACAACACGTTTTCTTTGGCCAATGTTAGTTTAGAGTTTAATTCTATATATTGTTTATACAGTTTTGTTCTAGTTTTTATCATATTTTGGCCTTTCGTGTATATTTGAACACTCACCTTTTCACTCAATTCTAATGTATTCGTATGGAAATATAGGTATCAAAGAGGCGTACAAAGTACGTGTATGGCTTTCCAGATCATTGAATTATTTATGAGGACGATAACATTTCGGATATACGTCTCATATATAACTACATAAACTAAGCCGGGACGCGCAACAGTTACGTAACCGATGCACGATGGCAAGAAATTGTGCAGTTACTGGTGCAATTCCGGGCTATGCTGTTTGTACATCCTGCTGTATATCCTATAATAACTCAAGCTGAAGTGAAGCTCACCCCCCCCCTTTGAAATATGATGCTGGCAAACGTTAGATTGGAATTTTGCGTCGTACCTATGCTATTTTAGCAGTTAGAAATTCGAGTTTATTTTTGCTTCACTGTATCCAATTAACATTAGGCTCGAGCTTTGACGTAACTCAGGACAAACAGGAACGCAAGGTCCTGGTATCGGTTACATCGTTAGGCTTGACAAGTCTTTAATGTCACTTCTTGTCTTTTCGTGTATTAATAAAGATAGTCACCAAGGTATACATCGAAGAAAATTTACTTTATGGGAATTGATTATGTAGGTACATACATTTTACAATATGGAGCAAGACAAGCAAAAATAAAACAATAATTTGTTTCCTCTATTGTTTATTAATAATTCACATATAAGAATTTCATTATAGTCCAGTCATTATATACATTTGGAAATGCAAATGTACCGAGTAGGTTAAATTTTTGATATTATGACGTGGTGGGGGCCTAGAAAAGCTTAACTTCAAATTGTCGACCAAGATTTGGTCAGTTTCTTTTACAATAACTCAAGTTTTCAACCAGACTTACTTTCCACAGCTTGAGAGAAGCCAGATTTTTTTTTTCTTAAGTTTCATAACCTACTTTAGTAAATGTAAAAAGTTTATAATGGGGAAAATAAGTCGAGTCATCTATTTTTATATTGGAACATACCGGAAAATTTTTGCCAGACTCAAAAATTCTTGATTAGTACAACCAATAGACCAAACTAATAGACATACACCGACTGGGAAAATATGGTCCAAAAAAATTCACTGCCTCCTGGACTATAATCATCGGCATCGTCGCTTAATTATAGTCCAGTCATTATATACATTGTTTGTACACGTCAAAACGGATGAAAGGTTGTTCGGGGAATTATTGGGATACAAAATAAATAAATACACCAGACAAATTAAGAAAAATAAAACACATGAAATTTATTGAACAAATAATTTTTTGTGTAGCCAAATATAATAATTAAGGGCCCCACTTTTTTATATTTTTCGTAGTTTCGATAGTCCTGGCTAAAGAAGTTTTTCCTCGATTAACTCTTCGAGTTGTGGAGGCTCTCGAACCGCAGCAAATGATGCTGGTATGGTCGAAACATCATCATCGTCGTCGTCATCGTCGTTGAATAGAATGTCGACTCTGGCGCTTGGTGTCGCATGTTTGCCCACTACAATGCAAGCAAATAACGGAGCAACAAATTCCTGGTTTGCTGCACCCACAAGCAGCCTCACACTTTCCTTTACATCTGCAGGAAATGAGTTTTAAAAGTACACGTGGAGCTGGTTCGGCTGTGGTGCAAATTGGTTCCAGCCCGTAATTAGTCTGTCGCCAACCCCATTCCTGAGGATCTTTGAAAAATCCGAGCCACGTTTGTACTTGTAGACATCGTCTTTTCACGCTCGCCGCAAAGAAAGTCTGAACAGCTCTCTTTTTAGCCATATAAATGTCTGTAATCAGAGGCTTTTTGCAAGGACCATCGAAACGAAGAAAAATATAACAAAAAGGCTTTATTTATTATTTTAGGCTACACAATAATTTATGTCTTCAATAAATGTGTTTTTTCTTCTATAAATGTTTTTTCGTAATTTTTCTGGTTTATTCATTTATTTTGTATCCCAATAATTCACCACACAACCCTTCATCCGTTTTCACGTGTGCGTACAACTGTGCGAACGGCTAAATCGAAACGGGGCACGGACTTTCCCACCTTGCGGCGGTAGAGTTCCTAATTTTGGTCGAATGGAGAAATAAAAAGAAAGAAAACGAAATTAAAGGTCTGAATACGCTCTACAAGTTTCATACTAGATAATTTTTCGATATCTATCACGAGAAAAGAGAAAATAGCGGAAAACAAATTTCACTACCTAAATTTTTGAAGGTTTCGGTCGATATCTCAATAACCATGAACAACAATTGGTAAAAAAATGTATAGGACTTAAATTGTAGAGCGTTAAAAATGTAACAAAAAAGTATTCATTCAAAATTATTGTATCACAACCGAAAAACGAGTTATTGTAAACAAACTGAATTTAGCCCTTTCCGCAAGATGGCGGAAAATGCACATAAGAAATCTTGGTCGACAATTTGAGGTGAAGCTTTTCTCACGTTATGTCAAAAATTTTGCTTTCTCGGCTCATTTGCATTTCGAACCCGTTTTTTCCAACGCAATGACTGGTCTATTATAATTAAGGATTCTTATTTATTCAAACAGACAAAAATCAAATTATACAGAACGTTAATTTAATGTGATGCTTATCAAAAGTAATGTTTTAGTGAATATGGTACTCTAACTTTATAGCTATTGTGATACTACATATTTCATTAACCTAGTTAATTACTGCAAGGTACCCTAGAGATATACCAACTCTGTTTAATTCCAGATTAGTACATGTACAGAACAAACTTGCGGATGGTGTACTACAACCCGATGCCCTACAATCCCCATGTGTTGCAATTGTGTTGAGGGCACATCAGTGCAACAATATTTCATCGTGAAATAAATTCCGAACTTCCCATAATTTAATTATTACAGGTATTAAAAGTGAAATGCCGTTAAACTTGCGTGTACATTAGTGCTAATATTTTAATTACTTCATTATGTATTGTCACTCTGTAACAGTTTAGATTTGTATTATCTAGATGACTGACAATTCTCTGTATAGATTGTGGACCTAACCCAGTTGTACTTAATTTTGCTGTAATGAACCAACATTTTAATTTCTCGAATAAAAAGTAATTGTTCAGGTTTTTAGATGTCTTAAAATTGTCATACCCATCTCTCAATTAACCGTAAACTGTTATAGGCAAATCTTGTTTTAAATTTAATTTAATGCTCACATCAAAAATTCGAGTATTTTATTAGATTTAATTAAATCTTTTGTTTTTATAGTTGTTATTTTAACCGTTATTTTGTCCGATTCCTTTTCTGATTTTAAAAAGCCGACAAAGATATCAAATCGACAGGATATTGTACATTTTTACTTTGAATTTTATTCAGCGCAGTTAGATTCTTTGATAAATATATGAGGAAGCCTCCGAGCAACGTGTAACTAAATGGCTAAATGGCATGCAAATTATTAATTTAACATATATTTTTTTAGGGCACAGTTGTGTAGTAGTTAGACTCTAATTCAAGATTGACACATCTTAGATTTCTATTTTTTTTATTACGTATTGCCGTTTCACATATTTTACCTGACATAGACCGATATCTATTTTAGATAAATTTCTATTTGAATTCAGCATACAAGTTATATAAATATAAAACGACTATTCCTTAATACACTTTTAAATAAAAAATAAAAAATTTATAGTTTACTCCTAACCAAATGTAACAATTTCTTGTTTTTGTACCAATAAATTAGTTGTTTTATTTAATTCATTAACTCACACCTTTTCCATGATTGCACATGCCCGAATTATATCATAGTTAAAAAAACAAACAAAAAATACAAAAATATGTAAAAAATTTAAATAATTTTAAAGCCTTTGCGGCAGTTCAAAAAAAAAATAAAAAAAAATAAATAAGTTATTTTCTTTAATTCATTAACCCACAACTTTTCCATGAATGTATAATTTTCCCACGACTCTAGAATTTGAAAATTTTAAAAAAGTCGGCCCACCCTAATGAGCAATCAAACGTCAAGTGTGATTGTAGTTTTGGTCATTTTAAATTTAAAATAAAATTCATGTGGCCCGTAAACAAAATTTGGCCAAACCATGGCCAACCTTTTTTCGACACTTTAAAATCTATCTCTCGCAAACTCATTTGGCTATATGTATTTTGATACAATTTGATTATAAGAGTGCGTGTTTCTTTATTATTTATCTTGGCATATCAATTTACAATCTTGCCAAATTTAACCATACCCCTATCAATATTGTGAATATAAACTTAATGTAAAATGTATAATTAATGATAGGATTGCAGTTTTCCGTTATGGGATGATTATAGAAAAACGATTACTTTTTCTGAAAAAAAGAAACAGGAAAAATCCTTGTTTGCTAGGAAAAACTCAAATTCCACAACAGTGATTTTACATATTAAACATATTACACATTAATTCCTTAAATCTAATCAACTTTTTAGACCCTAAAGCTTGTATGGCTCTACACTGTATCGCTGTAACTATAAAAGTTATGGAAATCAGGACAAATTTGAGGTTTGTCAAGATATTCAGTTTACTCAATACTCTAAAAGGATTCATAATCTGTGTCCATTGTTGCCATTTCCCTATTATCAACACGGGCTCCCCAGTTGAATGCAACTACTATGTAAATAACTACTATGTCTCATGTCTGCAATGTGTTTTTTTAAATTGTGAGTTTTGGTTAGTGATGGGTGCAATCGTATTATTTTAAGAATCGATTTTCAATATTCGTGTGGTTCGCATTATCGTATGCTTTGGTTCTCGAGTTGTTCTCGATTAATAATCGATTATTAACCGATTTTTAATAATCGATTCTTAATAATCGATTCTTAAAAATCCTTTATGAATAATCGATTTTCAATAACCGATTATTCATAATAATCGATTATGAATAGGGAAAGTCAATGATGTAAAAGTATATTTTGGGTAGGGTTGAGCGACGAAATGGTGACGGGGGGCCCCCCACCCACCCCCTGGGTGGGTATAAAACTGATGTAAATATAAATAAAATCGACTATTAAAAAACCGATTATTAAAAATCGATTATTAACATACGTTTAGTAAAAATCGATTATTCAAAATCGATTATTAAAAGTCGATTATTGAAAATCGATTATTAGGAATCGAATATTCAAAATAATATCGAGATATCTCGATTATTTCAAGAATCGATTATGTAATCCGATCACTAGTTTTGTTAACATTTTTATAGTCTACAAACATCGCTGTAATATTCCATTGAGTATGACTTCTAGGAGACGTCATAAAATGTTGAACGTGCTTTTATTCAATGGTGTGTAGCATCTTTCCATCATTTACAATTAGGTAAAAAAATAACCATTGTATAAACCTTTATTATAGAAAATATTAAGATTATAATATTAAATATGTAAATTCATACTCACATATTTATAAATGCAAATTTTAAGACATATCCCTTGAAAGATAAAAAAGCGGCCAGGATATAGAGAAACCCCGCAAAAAGCGCTTAATATTAAACGAAAATATTTTCCGTATCTCCGCTCGTAAAAATATATATCCTCAATTTCGTTTTTAATTTGAATATCCTGTACGTTTTCCTTTTGCCTGTTTCAGTTGCTGGATGGACGAGACGAAATATAACCTGACACTGCAGATTCCCGTCTGCGGTACTGTCGGGCTAAACGTCCTCTTTCTCTTTAATATATTAAGGGTGCTGTGTATAAAGCTGAAGAGGGCGCCACACGCAGGCTCTGGAGCATCGAGAGCATCGCTACAGGCTCTCAGGTGAGGTTCATAGCCTTCTTATAAGTTCAATGAATTATGCAGAACACGTTGTGCTAAAATATAGCCCGATATTCTTGATGTATGTATAAGTATAACAGTATATTCATTTGCCGTCAATTCTTTGCCTCAATTCAAAAAAGAGATAGTGGTATTAAATATGTTTCTTCTGTTGTATGATAGCTGTGCAGTCATTGCACGGAGCACTATTGTCCCAGCAGTGTAAACTGTCAACATTTCAAGTTATTACAAAAAGAAAGGAAAGAGAGAATAATTCTTTTGTGTAAGTCACCACGCATAGCTGAGGTAATCTTGATTGTACATATTTTACAGTGCATTGCATTGGAGGCTAGTTCATAGTTCGCGCAGTATGACGTAATTGGTTTTGTAATTATGGGGCACTTTATTTCTGTTATTGCTTTCATAATTAATCTTTATTTCAATCTTGGCGTTTTATGATGGCGTTCTTCGTTTAGTGTGCATTATTCTCCAATTGCATTAGCATTACTGCTTTTACAAATATTTTACTAGTACGAGTATTACTATTTTCCTCGGATAGTATACCACGCTGGCATTGATTCATTTATTTTTAATGGACTGAAATACGGTCACTATTTTCAGAATATAAATTTTACCGTCCGAATTCTTTCCACTCCCCAGGTGGCCAATTAAAAAGTATGCATGGATAATGAATAAACAACAAACTATATCAACATGGACATTGTTTTTCATGGAAACGCAAATAGTATATTCATGTACAATGTGCGTCCGAACTAAAAAGCAATTGAACGTCACAAATTAATTTTAATATTAAAATTTGTATTTTTATCTAGCAAAATGGATGTACCCGAGGATATTTGAAAATAAACAGTTTAATTGCTCTATTCATTCCACTGCGCACTCAAGTAAATAAGTAATTATTCTTTTTATTTTCGTATAATATTCAAAAGTTCTTTATTATTATATTATTCAGTGCTAGTATTTTATTAATTTGCAGGAAATCCGTTAGTGCATTGATTTGTGATAGATTTCTCTTCTTTCCATTCTCACAAATGCTGGGTGAAAAAAACAAATGCGACCTGAAAAAAATATTTAATTATTTCATAATCTATAATCTTTTGATAAACAAAAACCAAGTTAATTAATTTATCAATAAAGACATTACATAATCACTGAACAAAAAATTCTGGAAGATTTAATTTTATCAAAATACTTACACTAATTTATATCAAATTCAATTTCTGACCTTGTTTAGACAAATTTATGTGAGTTGTATTAACAGAATGAAATTTTTTATATGGCTTTATTAAAGACAATTCTTCGAGATAAAACAGAAAATGAGGGTAGTATTTTTAACCTTTGCTTGCGAATGGAAATCGATGAGGCTTTTCGATAAACTTCTTTCTACAGAATACGAGTTCTAAGCTTTATGCGATATCACTCCAGGTTTTGCGTGGGCCCGCACACCATTGAATAAATCGCTTTGAGCTTTCTAGGACACTCAACTCCATATTCCTTATAGTCAACAGCACCTTCAACTGCCTTTTTCTTCAAACAAACCATAAAGAGGTTAAGCTACCATTAAGACGATCGATTGGCAATTGTATTTGATAATTAAAAACCAACTTGTTAAAGGGAGGATTTTGTCATGTTTCCATATTCGCCCTGTCACTATCATAAAATAACTTATTAACTCATAATAACTTAGATATATTAATAGCTTATATTGACAAAACTACTCTCATAGTCGGTACCAAGCAAATTAATTACCATTTTCATTAGGTAGTACCTAGCAGATATTGTAAAGCCAAAAGGCGAACATGTTTTGGTACATTTAGTATTCTAAAACATGAACAACAAAACTGCTAGCACTCCAAAACGTGAACAATAGTCTAAAATAGAATTTTAAGCTATCAGTTTTCATTTTGAAGATATCCGCAAAAAACTGAAATGTTAAGATATCGTTTTTATTCAAAACCAAATGTAGCGAGACATTTGAAACAAAAACATTCTACGGCTACTTTATAACAAGGAATGCAGTGGCATCTTATAATTTGAAATAACATCAAAGATAGCGGCGTAACCATTATCAACTTTTGTTTTTCTTATGGGCGCCATGTTGAATTTTGGTATTTTCCGATAGTCGTGTCTTTTCTCATTTCAGCAATGTATAACATGTTAGCATTCCTTTTTTAAAATAATAGTATATTAATCAAAAATCCTTCTGGTACCCAACTGGAGCTTGGTTACAGACCGCCGGAATCGTTGCCAAGCAACGTCAACAAAATGCACTTGGAGCAAGCCTAATAACGCGCTTGCTATTTAACCAAATAAACCTTAATTGTGGTTTATTATGGATGTAGAATGCAGTTTACCAATAACGAAATGCGTGATGTGATAAAGGTTTATTATTGTTCTCAAAGAAATGCCCCATCGTACAATGTTCTTAACATTGGACGGAAATTTAGCGGACCATGGATCTTTTAATATACCCCGCAATTCTTATAATCCTCATGGAAATGTTAATACTGATCAAAGAGATATTTTGGAAATGGTAAATCTTAGATTACAATAATTTACAATGCTTCAAGTACTTGTTTTTAGATAAATGACGATCCTCGAATTTCTAACCGGGAAGTAGCCCTTAATTTGGAATTGCTGCAAACACGTGTTTGCAGAGCATTACGAACTAAGAAATGGGAACCGTACAAACCCCACACAAGTCAAACTTTGCAGTTGTACGAAATTAACTGAATCAATTATTTGAATCGCTGGATTCGTAATGGTGGAGTGGTGGAATATCCTGCTAGATCCCCTGATTTAAGTCCCAAGGACTATTTTCTTTTGGGAATCCACCGGTCTTTAACCAATCTTCAGTTGGGTACTTGAAGGTTTCTTGATTATTACACCATTATTTTAAAAAAGAAAGCTGACATGTTATACATTGCGGAAATGAGAAAAAACCCGACTATCGGAAAATGACAAAACTCAAAAGAATGCTTTTGTTTCAAATGGCTACCTACATTTGGTTTTGAATAAAATTAATTGATAATTGATCAGCACAAAAGTACGAAACTTTGCCAAATTTAAACATAGGCTCTATCTCCACGAATAATCGAGATCCCCCTGGTGAGCCTCCAAACTGACTCACCTGGTATAGACCGTTTAATTTTTGTATTGATGATGTTAGACAAATCAAATTTGGAGGAGTCCTATGAGACAAAAAATGCATCTTCTTGGGATATTCTTGTTTGATCTATGCGGCTATGATTAGTTAAAATACTCGAAAATTGTCAAATAAACACTAACTAAATCGCTTTTGGCCGATATTGCAAGAATTTACCAGGCGGAAATGCAGCTGTATCCAACAAAATGGACATCACATTGTACAGTTATTGTAACTGCCTTTTGGTTAAGTTTATAAATAGTTATTTTATTTTATAGCATAATAAATTTAATTTTACAACAAACTTACTTTATTAGTTAAATGGCTGATAGTATTGTAGTTACTTCAAACTATGATTTAATAGTCTCGTATGAAAGTGTGAGATTTGTACACGTACACGTGAATACACATGAAAAGGAAAACAGTTCTTGTCTAAAAACCAGTTAAATAACGCTAGAGGTCGCCACTGTTTTTTGTGTGTAGAATAAATAAAAGAGGATTTTTTCGTAGGCTTGGTGATAAAAGTTGACAATAAATATGTTTTGTGGTTTTGTGTTCATGTTACCATTCTGATTATTCCTTGCTTCAAACGTTATTTTCACGCTACAACTTTCAGCAAAATATCAATTTGGTATCCTTGTAGTCGAAAAAAAAATTTCTGTGGTAAAGTCAGTGTGTACCCATGTGTACATGTGAAATAAATCACTCATTGGCCAAACGCCAATTACATCATGCAAAGGGGCCAGTAATACATTATCAGCCAAAATTGATTTAAATAGTGGTTATTCGACAATTGTCGATTATTTTCACCAGTTCATAGCAACCTAGGTTAATAAACAAAAAAGTTTATACTTCTAGTCGACTCAAAAGTAAATAGTGCTGCCAAGTTGTGGTGGATGCGCCGGGCAAATTTGTACAGAATGGAAGAATACCCCGTAAGATAATTTTTTAGGAAGTTAATGTCATTGTATGCTATTCCTTAAGAAGGTACATCGATTAGAAATATTCACAAAACAAAGAGACATAAAATGCATATCAAACAGGGCCAAACCGATAACACAACACAATCCATTGCTATTATAACACTAGAAATAAAAAAAAATTAGTAAAAAGGAAACAGTTTCACAAAGATTTATTGGGCTATCACAATTTCTTAACGTTTCTTACCGTTTAAAGCAGATATGAAAATATTCAAACGGCTTAATAATTTGAAAAAAAAAATCCATATGAAACTTCTTAATAGAGTACGACAGTGTATGACATTCGGAAAATAAGTGGGTCACTCTGTACATACTGATAAATAATTAATTCTTGTCATCTAATCTGACCAAGCCACGAGTAGATTAAGACCGAAGCTTTAGTGAGCTTTGAGCTACGATCCTAACTCACATCCCAGGGGTTGTTTAGTACAGTGAAGGCGGTCCTTGATAGCGTCGTTCGCACCTCCGCACTTACCCGACTTACGACCTGCATTAACTTCAATTATACGTTTCCGTTCTCCTCCACAGGGCGACGCTGCTGTTGGTGCCGTTATTGGGGCTGAATTATCTACTCACACCCTTCAGGCCGGAAAAGGGCCACGCGTGGCAGTACGCTTATGAGGTACTGTCAGCTGTGACCGCTTCCTTACAGGTACGTAAATCAACCCTAATTGCCAATAAAATTGTAAATTCTATTTGTTTGTGTCTTATAGGAATTAGTATCTGTCATATTTGATAGAATTTTTATTATAGCGATATAATATGTTACTCTCAAGTAGTTACTCTCAAGTACCTTGCATTTGTGGATATGCAATGTTACTTTTCAATGGTGTTAATTTAATTATGTGAACACTCATTTACAGGTTTTTCATTTCGTCTCTCTTTAATAAATTCACATGTAATAAAAAATAAATTGAGGGTAAAAAAGAAGATTTCAGGTTCTTATGTAGTCTGTCTGAAAAACATTTTTTTGTTTGTTTAGCATTGTGCAACACCTATGCTCCGGTCAAATTTCCTTGATTATGGCGGCGCAAATACCTATTTTTGCAACTGACAGTTTGGTAATTTTGTTGTAAAAGACATTAAACTTGAACGGAGTATAGAAAATGATTAGGCACTTATGTTGAGAAAATTATTACATTTAATAAATTTATATAGATGAAGAATAATATAAACTAAAATGTATCTACCTTTTCTTATAGTATTTATTACACCGCCCCATTTTTAACCCCATAATAAAGGTTTTTATTTGACGTTAAAATCTCACGACCTGCTTCCAGAGTAACGGTTTTCCTATAGTTTTCTCACTCCACGGTGTTTGAATCCAAGCTACTTAAAACATGCCTCAGGCGTGGCCATAATAAGTATAATTCGGGCCTCCGAGGCTGTTGGGGGATATTAAGTCATGGATTATTATTACAAAAATTATTATAAGTATACAGCTCTGATAAGTGAAACCTTTAAATAATAACATTTATTTGATTCGTCAAAAAATCGCAAGAAATTGGACGAAAAAACTGAATATGTTAGTTCAGCCTAGAAATAAATTCATCTAGTTTCAGAATGTTTTCGGAATTTCCTACAACAGTATCATCAACTTTAGTTCTAGATTATTTTATGAAACAAATTTATATTTAAATGACGTATGTCCTTAGGGTGGCCCTTATATTGAAACTAACTTTTTGATGCAATTTGTTCACAATTTGTTCTTTTATATCCTGATCCATACTCAATACCTGTGAAATTTGAGCTCAGTCCATGGGCGTATCCAGGGGGGGGGGCATGTTTATTGCATAGCACTCTTTCCCATACATAAGGGGCATACCCTTCCCCCATACATAATGCGTTTAATGCGTTTGATGGTCTTTGAATCACAGAATTCCAAACTCAAAATCATTTTTTATTTGTCTTAATGCAATAAATTTACTTACCCCAGCTATTTTAACTGGATAAAAAAAAATAATCTTTTAGCTTTTGAGTCTCGATACTGTGCTTAGATTATTGTACTAATCTACTTATGTGAAATGCTTTTTTTATCTAGAATCGAAAGGTAATGGATTATTTTTTAATAAAGCTAATAACGACATAACGTTAATGTCGTATGTAAATTTATTATTGTAGGTACAACAAATAACAACTTTTTTAAGATTATTACATTTAATTATGTATCGATCGATCTTATATATTACAGAAATTAAGTATGGATATAAAATAACAAACTGAAAGGGTACGGAAGAAAAAAATTTATTGCTTTATTTTTCTACCAAGAACCGTTGCCCTTGCTTTAAATACATGGGAACAACTTTATAAAGATAAAATTTAAGTTTCTAAAAGTAACTAACTTTACATTCCCACCACACATTTTGTGTTCAGTGCCTACATATAACTGTAACTGACGTCAAATTTACGTCAAGTGAGCGGCGTTCCTAATTTGCTAAATATGCCAATGATGTTCCTGGTTCACTATTGCTTGTGTAGTCGGGTACGCACTAATACACAGTAACTACGGTTAATAATAATCTATATTGATATACGTAACGTGATGATGATACACAACAGTATCGTATTACAACTCTTTAGATAATGATTCATGTTGCTCCTTTGTTGGGACCGGCCACTGTCCGTGATTCACCTTTCACCGGTAGATTAGGCCGTCGTCACACTCACTGCTAGATATCACAAAGGTTCCTCTACACGGCCATCCTGTGAACCAGATCGTCCTCGATCTGTACAACCTAGGAACAACAATAGTCAATAATTAATACAATCATTACTGAAGGAATCTACTGCTTCCCAAGGTTTTTTATTTAGACTTTCAATTTCAAATTACACTTTCATTTTCGTTTATATTATGGTTATCGTTATCATTTCATTATCATTTTGTTTCTCTTTGTTTCTCTTTTAATCCTAATAATATAAAAGTATTTTGTACTTTGTAAATAGTATTACCGTTTCTGTACATATTTTCTCGTAAAATCAAAATTAATTTAATGAGACAATTCGCGCTCTCTCTCAGACACGGACGATGTTTTATTTCAGACGTACAATATATTAATAACTCTGAAGCATTACCACGCTTACAACATTATTATTATTCAACAACACACCCTAAAGCCAGCTACCAACAGGTGGACGCTAATCCCGTCAACTCTAACCCCAACCATAACAAAAACAAATTGAACCCTTGCTAATATCTATTTAATTATCAGCTAATCAAAATAAATCGAGCCCGCTTACATTAAGGGTTCAATATCACGTACGTATGGTCCGCTGTGGCTAATTAGGCGCGACAATTTGTAGACGAGAGGTCGGGCTCGGGGTTGAAGCGGGATTTCCAGGAAATTGTAATCAAGGAGCCGCTGGAAGGCAATCATTTCAGCTGGAGTGGCAGTGGCGGGGAACAAGGAGGCGCCGAGGAACACTCAAAAGTAAGATCGCGGAGCTCCTGGCTGATAATTGGCGCGTCTCTGATCTATTATCTATCTGTGGGCCAAGTCGACGACCCAGATTGAAGATGCACATGCAGAAATTTGCATTTGGGCACCGGAGCGATTGAAATTGCACAGGAAACCCGATGTTTAGAGTGGTTCCCCTGGAGCGTTAACACACAAGGGGCTGTTCAAGACGCAACCCCATGGAAACCATGCAGAATAATTCCACGGTTACTTGACGACTTGTTTGCATAAGTTTTCGGGCTTATGTGCTTGAACTGGCTTGTGAAGCTATGCAAAGATAATCGCAAATAAACAACCAAAATCAATGCACATTCGAAAACTTGCACAGCTTTTTGAGTACGCTAGCCACATTTTTAAACTATAGGTACCTCATTTTTAATGACCCCTTTTTATCTAAAACAATTGCCACCCTACTATATGTGAGTCGCATATACATAGAGTATTATTTCAAATTCCGAAAAATGGTGGTTACTAGTTTATGACGTTATAGATGCTACAGAAACCACCTAAGAAACGCACTGTGTATAATAATAAGCTTTACAAACGCACTGTGTACTGTTACAAACGCACTGTGTATAATAATAAACTTTATTTTCCCAACAGAATTAATCGAATTACAGGAAAAGACGCTATAACACCCATTAGAACTATTAACACTAATATAAATAAGAATATTAACGAGATACAACCAGAGACACCCAACTAAAGCAAATATTTCTCTTCCCAATTTCTTATTAATACTCCAACATCTATACCTTGCACTCTGGGCCCAATACATCTTAGTTTTATATAACTTGTTTTATATACAACGAAACCTCGTTATACGGACGCTTTTTATATGACTATCGCTAGAATAGCCTTTAGAAATTATAGGTCTCGTTTTACGCCGTTTTTTGTCGTACGGCCTCACAACACTATTTCCACACACTAATTCAACCATCTCTCCAGCATAAGATTTGTCGGTCGGTGTGTTAGCGGCGTCAGGGGAACGTGGCCCAGTAACGAATAACTCCTCAGGAAACCGAACTTCTAGGTCATCTAGTTAGGTTTGTTTTGACAGGTCGGTCGAACGATACCAATACCAACCGTTTTATCTGGGGTCCCAGACGCAGCCAACACAACAAAAACGTAATACCTTCGAACTACGGACTATTTATATAAATATTCCAGCCAGTTTCGCCTGCATACAAATTCATTTTTGTTCGTAGATGGGTGACGCCTTTGTATACCTATAGTAGAATTCGACGCAATGTCACTCAACTAGAGTTTTGACAACTCTATGTACCATTTAGGTATTTAACAGAACAATGATGTCTACGTTTCTTACGCGATATTTAGTCCTGGGGGTCTACTCTCGTCATCTATTTGAAGCCAATGCGAGACTTTTCGAATAGAGTGGGGATATAACCGGTTGCTCGTATCTATGAGCAAGTCTGCTTGTTGCTAAGAACAATAACATTGTAACGTGCTTTCTTTATACTAAGCACCAATCACATAATAAAATATCCGGAGATATTATTCCCTGTATTAGGTAGCTCTAATATTAGGATTCAACTAAATCAAAACGAAATAAATCAAATGCTGTTATAACGAAGAAGATCAAATTTATTTCAATATAATAAACAACACAAATCTTCTTCAGTGGGAAAAAAATCTATCATATACGGGCGGCGGTTTCCCAGTCGGCAATATACGGGTGGTGCGGTCACTCGCTAAGTCCAGCCTACGGGGCCGTTCGATTAGCGAGTCGGGGAGTACTTGCCAGCGTCAGCGCACGGGGCCGTTCTGGACAAGTCTCCTTTCCCGGCTATCGCGGGGATGCTTTTATACAGAAATGCGAGGACTGGTTCCTCCCCACCATCGATAGGACAGGTTCGATAACAGCTTTCAGACGGGTCAACATACTCGCGAATTTCTACAGTATAAGAACTAAACGTAAATAATAAAAATAAGTATTCTAAACAATTTACAAACGCTACTTATCCTAAATATGATTATTTACATAGACGAATTAGCGGTAATTCGTTACACCATCCCCACTTCGAGGATGGACGGTTACGTCGGCATTATACCTAACACAAACACGGGGAAGCGTCATTTTCGCGGGGAAACACTGCACAACACTAGGGGACTTCACGGTCGTGGTTGAAAGTTGACGGGGTTGATTCGAACACCATCCCGTTCGCCCAATACTTCCTCGTCCTAGGCCGACGGCGTCGTTGTATCCGGGGCGGTGTTACTGGTCGATGTCAGCTGTAAAGGTATCGCCTTCGGTACGGAGAATCCACGAACAGCTCCAGGAATCGGCGGTTTGATAGAACCATCCTGATAACAGGTCACTTCTTCTTCGGCGGTGATTCGGTACGCGATTTGACTGGTTTACGTCTGACAGGCGGCTGTAACAAAGCAATAGAAAGCGATAAAACCTGGATGATTTTGAAAAGAGCTTTTGAACTTCGTAGCCAGTTTTGAGAAGAGACATCCTTGGCAATGTTCATCGAACGTCGGAGCCAGTTTGGAGAAGAAATTCTCGGTAGCTTGTTCTTTGAACATCGGAGCCAGTTTGGAGAAGAAATTCTCAGTAGCTTGTTCTTTGAACATCGGAGCCAGTTTGGAGAAGAAATTCTCCGTAGCTTGTTCTTTGAACATCGGAGCCAGTTTGGAGAAGAAATTCTCAGTAGCTTGTTCTTTGAACATCGGAGCCAGTTTGGAGAAGAAATTCTCACCAGCAAGTTCATCGGGTTTCGCGAATTCCAAGAGAATCTCAGTAACGGCCAAATCATCGGCGATATTTGTCTGAGACTCACTCTCGATCACGATCTTCTTCTTCTCAAAATCGAATATCGCTTCCATCACTCGTACAATGTGCCAGACGGAGCCGTGCGTTTTCAGGACGTTGACGAGCTGGTTTCGGAATTCGACATCATGGATCGTTGGTTAGCCATAATTTTAATTAGTCCCTGCTCGGGCGCCAATTATGTAACGTGCTTTCTTTATACTAAGCACCAATCACATAATAAAATATCCGGAGATATTATTCCCTGTATTAGGTAGCTCTAATATTAGGATTCAACTAAATCAAAACGAAATAAATCAAATGCTGTTATAACGAAGAAGATCAAATTTATTTCAATATAATAAACAACACAAATCTTCTTCAGTGGGAAAAAAATCTATCATATACGGGCGGCGGTTTCCCAGTCGGCAATATACGGGTGGTGCGGTCACTCGCTAAGTCCAGCCTACGGGGCCGTTCGATTAGCGAGTCGGGGAGTACTTGCCAGCGTCAGCGCACGGGGCCGTTCTGGACAAGTCTCCTTTCCCGGCTATCGCGGGGATGCTTTTATACAGAAATGCGAGGACTGGTTCCTCCCCACCATCGATAGGACAGGTTCGATAACAGCTTTCAGACGGGTCAACATACTCGCGAATTTCTACAGTATAAGAACTAAACGTAAATAATAAAAATAAGTATTCTAAACAATTTACAAACGCTACTTATCCTAAATATGATTATTTACATAGACGAATTAGCGGTAATTCGTTACAACATATGCGCCACGCCCCTACGTTCCCATACGTTTGATTGAAACGTATGGGCGTGGCGCGTGCGTTATTGTTCTTAGCAACAAGGAAACTTGCTCCTAGATCCGAAAAACTTGGCCACACATCATCTGATTTACGTGGTATATCACTTAAATGACAAGAACAGTTTCCGTTTCGCCCTAAATCTTCGAAAATGAATAACTAAGTAAACGCAGCACCCGCGCTAAAAACGCCATCGTCAATAATTGCTTCTACAACTTCGACTCCCGACCTATGATTCCCGTCAATGCAAGCTGTTTTTAGAGGAAACATATTCGATGCAAAATCATTATCTCTATTATGATCAGATTCTTCGATTTCCGACTCATTGTCACAAATGTCCATTTCAGAAGGAATGATATAATTAGACAGAGCTGTATCAAGAACAGAAGAATTTGACTCTGCATTCAAATTATCTGCCTTTAATGTAGTTCTTTTCTCCATTTAGAAGAAATTTTCGAAGACTTTGATATAGATGGAAACAGTTCTTGTAATTTAAGTGATATACCACGTAAATCAACTGATGTGTGAAACTAAAACTATTTATCCATTTATTCCAACACATATGAAAGACGAATTCCCCTTTTACTTGCTCCATCCATTTCAGACAGAATAGAAACAAGAAGGATCAAAACAACACAAATACGATATAAAAAAAAATCTGATGTGGCCAGGCACATGACTTTATCATAAAATTAATAGTTTAGCTGCATGTGAATCTATTTGATTGAGATAAATCGTGTCTGCATTAAAATTAAACTAGTTAGCCAGGATTTGACAGATATTTTGATAGTCAATAGTATCAATAGTAGGTAATGTCAAAGCATCAGCATTTGACACTACCTACTGTCAGAATAATAGTTATTTATCTCACAAGTGCCGAAAGTTCGGAATAGCGCGACGAGCGGTGATGCGGCGGGTCACCGATGGCGGACCGTCGCCGTCGCATGTGAGCGAGTCGCGCTATGTAGTTTTCGGCAGGAGTGACATCAACGTTTATTGTGTTGCTTTTTGAGAATGAAACGTATTTATAAAAAATCAAAAATGGTTATATTTCTGTACAGGAAATGTTAGGTTGATACCACTACGAAACGTCAAGTTTAAAAAGCTAATTCAAATTCTGACAGATTTATATTCGTTCATGTCACATCCGTACCAACATACTAAAATATAACTACACTCATCGCTATACTTTATTTACAATTTTCTCAATTTATCGTTTTTACAATTAGATATAACAACGGGTTGATATTTCTTATCAACAAACAATCAAATTTGTGATCTTATTTTATTTGAATTTTGTACTTTTTTTGAACAACGTTCCATAGCGGCTCCCAACCTCTGAAGGAACCAGCTGTTTTCGAGTGTGACAGCCATAGACATTTCTGTGGTGACAGCACAAAAAAATATTTGTCAAAATCCTGGCAACTATGTAGTTTCATATCAATGCAGATGCGACCAATCTCGATCAAATAGAATTTGCTCTTGCAGCTAAACTTAATAACGAAATTACAGAAATGGCGGCTGATTTCTAAAATCCTTGAAAAAGGCTTGGAGTAAACACCCAGTTCCTTTGGACCCTTTTGAACCAAAAGCTTTTCAGCTCTAAATTTAATCATGAAACTTCTAAATATGAACTTTCGTCCCGATACCTTTAGTAGTTTCTCCGGAACCGTCGTCACAAAAATCGGGTACACACATACACACACACACACACACACACACAGACATTTTTTTGGACCTTGGTCAAAAATGTTCAGGGGACCCAAAAAGACCTATTTCCGCTAAAATCCCAATTTTTTTTTTCGGCACGATTACAATACTTTACCATACTGCGTATGATAAAGTAAAAAGCATGGACTTACCACATGAAACATCCCCAAGCAATTCGGATATTTTTCAGGATAAAATATGAGCCTCGATTTCGTTCTGGAGGAAGTATCTATTTGCTCATGCAGAATACGTAAAACTGCCTACTTCTGGAATATTATGTTTCGTTTGTACATTTAAGTTTGTACTGAGCATTCGTTTTGAATACTTTGTATTAATAAATTAACTTCTTAAACCAATCATTGAAGATAAAATAAAATAAATAAAGGTGATACTACAAAGATACAGTACCTATGGTCACTAAACCTTTGCATATATAAAACATAATAATATTATAATGTTATGTAATTTGTTTGTAATTGTAATTGTTTCTACACACTACACAATTTTTAATTTTTTATTACGTTCCTTTTTATTCCATAAATACTGGAATGTTTCTGGAAACATGGCCTTCCAGATTAAATAATGCCCATGTGTAGTACACCAGGGATTCAAAAATCGCTGGTTGCCGCCTGCATAGTGCATATTTTATCGGTGTTCTATATTCTCTCCGGTGCAGTTTCCAATGTCGCCATCTTTTATCCCTTGGCGGTTTATTTACGATTTCCGTCGCGACCGATTCCGTTAAGGATGCAGACACTCACGTTGGCAGTTTTAAATTATTGATCCCTGGTGCCTTGGCGAGTTTTGTTCCCAAATTCCTAAAAGGTAAAAAAGTCAACGTAAATTATTTTCTTCGAAAATACTACGTCAAGGTAACGAATATTTGATTAACTTTAGAAGTGTCAGCTTAGTGCTTAGTTCACTGTGCTCTACATTTAGTCTGTTAATGAGACTAAATGGGTTAAACTTTCATTAATTCAGGAAAGTTATCAAGCCGAGAAAGAAGTACTTCAATATTTACTAATAGATTTTGTTTATAAAAACTGTAACTATTTGTACTCTCGACTCTCCACAATATAACCCAATGGTTACTGCACATTAATATCGATAAACTTTCCAAAGTTTAAAAACTGATGCGAGATACTTACACTCTAAGGTCGATATATTACAAAGAAAAGAAACACGAAACGTCTGAAAAAAGTTTATTCTTTGAGGAGAATTGATTGGTAATAGTTTGGTATAGTAACGGAATAATAGCACAATCACTGATGCTGCATAGAAATGTATGCGGTTATATACCGTCTAGGAAACCTCTCTTACGGCGAGAAACAAAAGCGCCATCTATCGGTATCCTTCACATTATATTCAAAACAACAACTTTCTTATATCAAAACGATCGTTTTCTTAAAGCAAATATTTAGGTTGTTTTATATTAAAGAAATATTCCTATTATAAGTACGTGTTGTCTTAAAACAAACAAATTATGTTAAAAATGTTATTTTGTTTACATTAGACAAACATTTCTCTGTGTTCGCGAATATTGATAGGCAAGAAAACTAAATAGCACTGTCACTAGACTTAGTTTTATTAAATATGAATCCGGCCTAGGTTTTACAAGCTTTTGTAAGGTTTTCGAAAAAAGTGAGGGTAAACTGTAAAAACGCGACTTAGTTATAGCGGCTAGAATCGTCAAAATGACCTCAAAGTAACTCCAAAAATATGTATTTCTGAAATCTACAATTCTGAAAACAGAGAAGTACCACAAAACGCCTATTCGCTTTCTTTATTTTGGGTTTGAAATGCCAGGGACCAAACACAGGCCTCTGATATACAGGTGACCAAGTAAATATCAATATTAGTAAAAAGCATGTAAAAAGTCACATACCGACTTTTATGACTTTTCAATTGTTTAAAAAGTTAAAACCGCTAATAATTCTTTAATTTAAGTAAATTCTTTTTTCATTAATTGTGTTTGTATTTGATATAATTTCGACCGGGCATATATACGAGCAGTACATAAAATACATTTAGGTAACTCTTATTGTGATCGTTTGTATAATAACTGAGATATGATCTCGGAAATATGTTCAAATATCCATGCACTAATTATGATCTGATGAGCTTTCGAATAGTGAATCATTTATTGAACTCGGTTGAAAAAATAAGTAGTGGATAACTGTCATGGCTAACTTCCACCTGGTCACTGCATGATGAATTCTGGAAACATGATATGCTATTGAAAATAATTATTCATTAACTCATCTTCTTTATAGCCCCCTGTGAGTTTATTTTATGATTTTAATATGTATTATTATTGTTTTTTTTTCACAGTTTTTACCCTATACTGTTGCCATCGTATGTTATGATAATAAATTTGTATCTACGACTCTCATATAATAAGTTCACTGCATATGTATCTATGACTGTATGATCCCCTCATGATACACGCCAATGATTATAATGACAGCGTTGTATAATAATGACAGTTCAAATAATGACTTCATTATTTGAACGAATTGTCATCATTATACAGCGCTAGTGTCAAAGTCTGTCACAACCTACGTGGATGGCAATTATGTGACAGTATGCCTCGCCATCATTGACAAATATATTTAAAACATTTGGTATGGAATGGAATTTATGAATCGTAGATAAAACGTCGTATTCGAATCGCACATAACGGATATAAATCGCTCACATGTTTAAACGCTCGCCTACGGCTCGCATATAAACTTCATGCACGCGAATTATATCCGGTTATGTGCTCGTCCAATAATATACTATTATCTTCCGTATCATAACACGGTCCCATAATTAAAACCATCATCTCCGCCGATAAAAGCTACTGCCCGACATTAAAAAAAACTTTCATTAGTCAACGCTTATATCGCTAATTAAACCGCATTTATCTGCAACGTAGTACACCTTTAGGGTCCATTTTAGAACGTTGTTAACTCGATTTACGGCCGCCCAGTCCTCGTGTATAACAAAATAGCCCATTTTTATTACCCCCATTAATTTACACTTTGTGTAATGTCGGCCTGCCCGCCGTGTTCGGATAGTGCAAGTGCATAATATACCTGGCAAAACGCGTTTGACGTGGCTGTGGTAGTGCTCGGTTCAGCGCTTTGGCGTGACGAGAATGCCTCTTTCGCGTGCCCCTAGTCGAAAAAAGCTTTTAAGTTTATTACATATATACTGCTTATTGATTGGAGCGTCTGTATAGGCTGAGCTGGTATTGACTCCGCCGTGAGCGTCGTCTGGTATGCATGTAAAACGGTTTCGAGGCGAAGAGTGACAGGTATTTTGTTTATTCGACGGTCCCTTGTTGTTTTACCACGTTTCGGCGATGTTGGATGATCATGTTCGAAATTGAACACTTCGTAAGCTTGCCTCGGGGAGCACACGTAGTAGCAAGATAAACCGAAAAGTCCCTATACAGATACACGGTTAACGACAAAATGCAGAGAATCAGAGATAAAGGAAACATTCGTTCCAAATGCGCCAATTTGCTTCTTTTTAGATACCCATGGTGTATGTAAAATGCTAACCTTAACGAAGATTATGGCCAAAGAAATATTTTTGTCAAACAACAACTTAACACACTAGCGTGAAAATGAATTGTGAACAGCGGAGTCCGGTCCTGTTCCACGAGTGTAACGATGTGTAAGTTAAATTCGTGGTTTGGTAGAATTCAAAAAAGATGTTTTTATTTACTTTCACAGCTAATACAATACAATATAAAAGTGTTACAGATCGACTATTACTACGTCTAGGTCACGCGTATAATAATGCCTACTGGCTTGCATGTGGACTATTTATATAGTATCTTATCTATTCTATTGTCAGCAGATTCCTTCTGCTGTACGTCTGATCTGGGCCCATAACTCCTCCAACGTCAGCTGCAGAAATACCGTTGATTATAAATGAGGCGGTATTTCCTGCAAGGGATATGCTGAATGGCCAAATGCATCGGTCAAGTTCGCGTCCTGAGATAGGTTGGTCACCCTGTGCTGGAAACGTGAGCGTAATCTCCTGCACGTTACAAAAATAGAAATAACAATTAGTACAATGATAAAAAAGTACAGAACGTGGTCTCTGGTATCTGAATAATGTTGAGAGAAAGATATTGAGTCAATTAATTTAGTGTGGTCATCAATAGTCTTAGAAAAATTTACAAAATTAGGCTGGGTTAAATTAAGCGTAGTTATCTGACTGTGTTGCCACTGAAATGGAATAAGTTTAATTTCAGTGTTAATTAAGGTTTTATAATTACGAATTATTTGGTCATTTATAGAAAAAATGCAAGTGTTAATATTTCTTATCAGATAAGTACCTTTTACAATTTGTGTGTCTTTATCTTGTTTACAAGTTCTGATCAATTTATTTTCAGAGGGACTAAGTAGGATTTTGATATTATTGTCAATGTTTCTAATTTCAATGTCCTTTAAATAAAAGGAATGATATACGCAGTTGTGGTAGTTATCCAACTGGAGAATATGAATTTCGCAAGGGGCAGTTTCTGAAAAATAATTTTCTAATTCGTGATCACAAAGAAATTTGGTTTTACTTAATTGTTTACAAATAGAATTGGAAACAAAATACTTATTTTCTTTAAGTCCAATGTACTTAAATTTAGGGGTAATCTGTTTAAAAGAATTATTTTGAGAAAAAATAGGCAATGAATTTAAATGATAATACTGAAAGGGTTCTATGTCGACAATTTGAATGACCAATACAAAAACATAATGATTACTAGTCTGGTACACTTTAACTTTGATAATAGATTCAATTAAGTAAATGTTATCCGCTAAAATATCAAACGGAAATTCTTCTTTTGGGTTTAAATGTATTAATTTTACATAATTTAAGAGTACTTGCGGCTGTACTACCATCGGATGTAATATGCCGACTTTAGCGACAGTTGTGGCGTCAATGAGTTCTTCCATCTCTAGCCGGATGGTGGTGAGAAGGTGGATTTGGTAATTGGCCAACTGGATAGCATCCATGACCTTTTGTTGTGCCTTTGCTTCTTCTGACATCTGTAGTTGATCTTGAATAATTGATTTGATAGTCTCCTCGTATTGTGTGCTTACATTCTTAAGAATGTTTAACTGGGAATGGAATGCTGTTTTAAAGATTTTCTGGTTTTCTTGCAGTTCGGCGATTTGTTCTTCGTATTTTCGTCCATCTTCTTCATCTAAATTTCCGGTGATCGCTTTGACTATGCCGCCGAGGAAATTAAAGGCTCCTCTCCTTTGTCGACCATGAGGGTTGATAATGTCGAAGTATAGTTGGACTTTACGTTCTTCTTCTTGACGCAGTTCCAATAAGCTTGTGTACTCTGGAGTTATGCTCTCCTTTGGGGTAATTTCATCTTTCTGTGATAGATAGGTGTTCCAAATGTGTAGTAGACTAGAATAATCCTTCTGAATGATAACTTCATGGTGACTCTGGGTGTTGTACGCCAATCCTTGTTTTAGGGGAAGTAATCCGACTTGGTCGTTGATCTTGATCACCTCGGTTAATCCTCTTCCGATGAGGGTTAGTATTATAATTACGATGATTTCCATTCGTCACTCTGGTTTTTGGTTGGGGTTGGTTTTGCTTCTTTTGTTTCTTGGCTTTCTTCTGCCTTTGGTTGGTCCTTAACTATAAGTCTGGTGGGCGTCTTGACGAGATTTTGATCGCTTCGACGTCGTTCCTCACACAGCTTGCACCTTCTGGAAATTCGGATCCTTCCGGTCGTTTTCTTAGCTTCTATGACGGTGGTGGGCGCTTTGACGAAAGTTTTATCGTTGCGGCGTTTTCTCCCGGTCACTCGTCGCACTGGTCGGACAATTGGATCCTCACAGTCCCGCACACTTTTATATTGCACTGCTTCACTGCTGGTTCTTCGACCTGAAGAATAAATGTTCACCCACAAATTTGGAAAATTGGATCCTCTTTTGTGGTGGTCAAATATCCTCATCCGACTGCGCCAGTTAAATTCGTAGTTTGGTAGAATTCAAAAAAGATGTTTTTATTTACTTTCACAGCTAATACAATACAATATAAAAGTGTTACAGATCGACTATTACTACGTCTAGGTCACGCGTATAATAATGCCTACTGGCTTACATGCGGACTATTTATATAGTATCTTATCTATTCTATTGTCAGCAGATTCCTTCTGCTGTACGTCTGATCTGGGCCCATAACTTGTATTCCGCGACCCACAGCGAATTGAGCGGTCGAGACTACACGAACCACATAGATGTGCATTGTGCAATGTGCATAGATGTGCATGTAAACCAGGGTAATCAACTTTTGTTTTACCAACAATTACCGATAGAAAACTGCCCAAAAAATGTCCAAATCAGGCTGGACAGCTACTGCGCTATCTGATCAACTGCTCAATAATGATTAGATAGATAGATACACATTTATTTCCCATGGAGGACACATAATACATAGTACGAGTATACATATATACATATATCAAAATAAAATAAAATATTCCGTAAATGTTCCTCCGGGAATGGCCATTGACCGGGGTCTTTCAGCCGAGCGTGTTCATCATCTTGTATGTTTACTGGTCTTCTTGTTGGAGATCCTGAATGGTTTCAATAATTGTGGGATTGGGATGGCGTAGGTTATTGTTGGTTCGGGTGGGGTCTTTTTGTAGGAATAGATGCAATAATGGTGGGAATTTTTTCGCTATTTTATGGGAGAGGATTTTAATTCTGGTGGTCATTGGTGTGATGTTTGTGGTCTGGTAAAGGAGTTCGTTGGAAGGGTTATGTAAGGGATTGTTGGGGTGGCGTAATCTGGTGATATTACGAAGAGCGCTCCTTTCGCCGACGTTGATGTTGTTTAGTGCTTGAGAGGTTAAGTTGTTGAACAGAAGGCAGCCATAGTCGAGGATGGGGCGGCAGATAGTTTTATAAATGTGTACCGCTGTTTTGATGTTTATACCTTTGTTTTTGTATGTCAGACTTCTAAAATGGGCTGCCCTGGTCTTAGCTTTCATTTTTGCTTGTTTGGTGTGTCCAGAGAATTTTAGCTTCGGGTCCAGAAGAATACCCAAGTATCTGCAGTTTGGGGAAGGGGATATGGTGGTATTGTTAAACTGTAATATGGGAGAGGTGTCATGGATTCGGTGAAATGGAATCAGGAATTGGGTCTTATGTGGATTTATTTTTATTCTCCATTTGTTTGCCCATGTGAGGACTTTGTGTAGCAAGGTTTCTACTTGGTTGACTGCATGATCAAGGGAGCGGGAATGGGAAATTACGGCAGTATCGTCGGCATATAGGAGGGCGTATAATTGAGGATGAATTACATTAGGATTTGGATCGTAGATGTCGTAGCAGAATATATTATATAGAAGTGGAGAAATTGGGGATCCTTGTGGGACGCCTTGTTCGGGGTAGATGGGTAGTGATATTGAGGTATGGAATTTAACGCAGCAAGATCGATTTGAAAGGAATTGTCTTATTATATTGATTAGGTAGAAGGGAACATGGAGTAAGGATATTTTGTAAAGGAGGCCGTGATGCCAGACGGAGTCAAAGGCTTTCTGGATGTCTAGGAATATAACCGCAGATCGTTGTTTATTTTGATGGGCAGTTTGGAGGTTGGATATAAGGATTGAGAGGGGGTGAATAGTGGAGGTTTTTTGGCGGAATCCAAATTGATATATAGGGATGTGTTGTTCGGTGTGCGTCAGGAGTCGAGATTTGAGGAGGGATTCAAACAGCTTGCCAAGGACAGGTAGGAGAGAGATGGGCCGGTAGTTGCTAGGATCCTTTACGTCACCGTCTTTCTTGGGGATACATGTAATAATTGCTGATTTCCATTCCGTTGGAAATAACTGATTTGAGAGGCAGTGGTTGAAGACTTTTATAATATTGGTGTGAATGTCCGGTTCTAGTCTACGCAGACTGTTTCGGGTGATTTTGTCATAACCTGGGCTGGTGTTTTTGCCTTTGCTTAGAGCGTCGAAATATTCTTCTTCTTCTATCATTGCGTCTTCGGGTGTAGGGGAGATGGATGCAAAGTAATTTTGATACCAGTCGTTGATCCGGTCGAAGTCATTTCCGTTAAATTCAGGATCATTATTAAATGTATAAATCTTCTGAAGATATTTGGCCTGAATATTTGCTATGTCCTGATGGTCGCTGTAAGTGTTTCCAGTGTCTGGGTCCACAATCTCGTGCGTTGCATTGGGTTTTTTTATATTTAGTTAGTTTTCTTATTTCATGCCAGTAGTTCTTGCCTTTACGCTCTTGTATTTTATTGCAGGCTTCCATGTATTTATCGTATCTATATTCCAGAATAAGCTTTTGAATGTGCTTGTTAAGATTGTTAAATTTTTGTTTTAGAAAGGTTAGTTCTGTGCTTTGGAATTCTCTGTGAAGTTTTCTTTTTTCTTTAATAGGGCGAATGATGAAAGGAGGGAGCGGGAAGGAATAATGACTTTTCTTAAACTTGGGAGAATGTTTTGTAATGGAGGTGGAAAGTGTGACAATAAAGTTTGTGATTGTAACGGGATTTATAGCGGGATTATTTCGAATAAATGTATGAATCTCGTTGTTCACTTTTTGAAAGTCGCATTTATTGAAATTAGTGATATATTCGTTTGGGATTGGGCTTGGGGTTTGCGGAATTTTTATTTGGAAATCAATAGCTAGATGGTCTGAGCATAAATCTGGGATAATTTGTATATTGTGAATTTGGGATGCAATGCTGGGGGAACACAGAATAAGGTCGGGCGTAGTAGTGGGATTGTTGGTCATTATGAATGTTGGTTTGGTTTTTATTTGGGAAAAGTTGGATTGGGATAAGAATTGGGTGATGTGCCTTGATTTGTTGTGATTTGGATTGAAGTCACCTATTATAATTGCGTGGTCATATAAGGCGGCTTTGACAAAAATAGTGTCATCTATGTTAGAGTGAGGGTGGATGTATACGAGAAATATATGGATTTTTTGTGTGCCGTATTGAAGAGTAGAGTGGATGCATTCATTGAAAGGGTTATTGGTTGCGGGTGCATTTTCCTTTCTTAGTCTGGTCGACGGATGGGTCATTATTACAGCACCTCCACCTATGTTTTGGTTTCTTATTTTGCTGATGTTTTGCAGAATATTCCAGTCACGAAACGTAATGGGCGTTTTTGTTTTTGTCTCCACCATCAGAGCACATTGTATGTTGTTATTCTCCACATAACTTCCAACTAGGTGAGATTTCCGACCATAGCTATTTATGTTGGAGTATAGCATTCGTAAATTATTCATGTTCCATATTGGTTACTGTTGCCTGTTCTCCGACAATTGGCTCTGTTGGTGATGGTGTATTTATACTCTGTAGGTCAACCATTATAATGTACATGTAGGTACCTGTGAAAGAAACTATTGTGTCTACGCTATATAGCTCTATAAATTTGTTCTTTAATTTGTTGATAAGTTCTTGTCTATTGATGTTTTTGGGTGAGTTTACTTTTGTGATGCAAGTGTGTAGTATGTTATCATGCATGGTGATTGGTTTGTGTATTCTGGATTCGCTTATGGTTGTTGGGTTGATATCTTTTGTCGTTTGTTAAGAAGTTTTATTTTTTGGTTGGGTATACCTTGGATGGGGGCTTTTGGTCTTTGTTTGCATTTCATCGACCAGGCACCGTGTCCTTGCTCGCCGCATCCTTTGCATAATTCTGGGAATGTAGATGTGCATTTTTCAGTTGCATGGTTTCCTTGGCACTTATTGGTTCGTCACATGTTTCGGCGGTATGGTTGAACGAGTTGCATTTTGGGCATGGGATTGGGAGTAAAATAAGCCTTCTTGTAATAACCTTTGGTATGACGTTGCACATCCTGTGATTATGCGGATTTTCAGTGTCGATTTTCCTGTGGCTCTAGAAACAATACGCTTGCAATATCTGTGGAGTATGTCTAATGATGTTAAAAGTGTACTAATCTCGGCGTCTGTTGTTTCTAGATCAACGCTGGCAATAACCGCAGAATAGGAGGCTGTGGGCATGCGTTTCTCAGGAGTGGTGTTGCTTCCGGCTTCTTTAAAGTCTTTAATTATTTGTTGCTCTTTAAGATTTTTTAAATTGTTGGATATAACTGCTTTTGGATTTTCGGATTGTATAATAAAGCCCATCTAAGTTTTTGTTATGGTGTCGCGTGGATTGAATTTGTTTTGGGACCAGATATTGGACAATTGAATGCGGGACAAGTTTTCGTGTGTAGTGATGTAGTAGTTGGTTCCGTTTTTATTTTTTATCATTTGTTTGAAGCGCTCATTTTTCGGGTGAGTGTTTTGGGAAAAATGTTTAGTTTGTTGAAACTGTTGTGTGTTGTTGATTGTTGTTGATTGAGGTTGATTTTGTGTGGTTTGGGGAGGGAGTTGGGAAGTAATTGGCTGTGAGTGTTGTGTGTTGATAGTTATTATGGATTGGGATTGGTTTTGTGAGGATCGTACTGGGAATTGCAAGGTTGGTGGTTGTACAGGTACCTTGAATAACTCGTCCGGTGGTCTCTTTGCTGGATTGTCGAGCGGGTTCTTTCGTGGACCTCTTTTTCTGCCTCTACCGCCTCGACCTGGTGTGGACTCGTCCTCGGACTGTGATGTCGCCGGGTAGACATGCCGCTTAATTTCCCTTGTATGGGATAATAAGCGGCTGAAAACGATGGATTTTGTAGCAAACACTTATTGGGTAGCAATGCTTAATATTGTTCACTATAACTTTAACTAAATTTGCTGATAAATGTCACTATGTCTCGCTTCTCGGCCTATGGCTAAGATCAAAGTGCAATAATGATTATTTTTACTGATTATGCAATAGTGCATTTTGGTTTCTTTATTAGAAAATATTCCTTTAATAAATATGTAAAAACAAGTAAGTACGTAGGCTTTCACGGCCAGAATTATTTATAAAATGATTTGTTTTGATCCGCAGGATATACTCGTAAGTTTCGACGTAACATCACTCTTTAGGTGTGTTGCGGTTAAGGAGGCAGTCGAAGGCTTTCGGACAACACTTGTGCCCATAGGTCTACCAACCGATGAGCCGGATCTTGTAGAGTATTGTCTCTTTACCACATACTTCAAGTGGTATGAGCAAGTACAGGGTGCTGCCATGGGATCTCCTCTTTCACCGGTAATCGCCAATTTCTTCATGGAATTGTTTGAAGAAAAAGCCATTCGGTCAAGTCCTTACAAACCCAAGCATTGGGTCTGATATGTTGATGATACCTTTGTGGTTGGCCGCACGATAGAGATAAACTTACTGAGTTGCTTAGCCACCTGAACAATGTTAGTCCTTCTATCAAATTCACGATGGAAATAGAGGAGGATAATCAGCTGCCATTCTTGGATGTGCTGGTAAACAGAACGCCAAATCACACCACCATCCCCAACAGAAGAGAAGTGTTATTAACACTCTGTTCAACAGAGCCAAGAAGGTGTGCGACTCCAGCACCTTGGAGGACGATCGGTAACACTTGGAGTGGGCCCTACGTCAGAATGGATACACCAAGTCTGACATACTGGGTGTCACACAAAGAAACCCACAAGTCTCAGAGGAGCGGCAAGAGTCAGAGGGGTTCGCTTGCTTACCATACGTAAGTGGGGTACCAGAAAGAATCGGTAGATTACTGAAGAAATCGGGTATCACGGTAAGGTACAGAGCACCAGCAAAAGTAAAGCATCTTTTGCCTAACCCAAAGGATTTCACACCACTCCTGAAGAACGAAGATAACATGTGAGTATGGAACATGCTATGTAGGACAGACCGGGCGAAATATCGAATGTCGAGTCAAGGAGCACGGTAGAGACACCCGGCTACGCAAGATTCAACAGTCCGCTGTTGCTCAACACTGCCACGAGTCGGGACACACAATGAATTTCGAAGACGTGAAGATGTTGGCAAGGGTGGGTAATTTTCATCGAAGGCTTAATACAGAAGCCAGCGAAATTGACAAACATCCTGACAACATCAGTCGCGAGGACGGTACTGACATTAGTAGGGCCTGGAAATCGATCGTAACGCGGTTAGGTGGAAAAGCAAATGGGAGCGGTAGCTCCAGATGTGCAGTGAGGTGTAAATTTAGCTATATAAAGCAGATTTTCTTGGTAGGTCTTCAGTATTCAATTAGCTTTGAAGAAGCATGATTCGCGAAACGTCAGCATTTACAAATCTTGACACACGGCATAACCCGGAAGCTGTTGTTTTCTAAACAAAAAACAAGCTTTGTTTAATTCGAAACCAGTGATTAAAAAAAAATTTAAGAGAATTATAAGGTAGGTACTCATTGATTGTCCAAAAATAGTTGTGTTTTTATGGTTGTCCACCTAAAAATCTGCAATCAATAAACAGTTTTGGAATAATTTTTGTTTGTGTTCAACTATTTGTTCACGTGCAAACATAAGAAAATTACAAGAAAAGTAAAATACTGAAATTACTATTTATGTCTTTCTGGACGCGACAAAATTCTGGACGCTTCATGGTGCGGGGCAAAATGTCCAACATTCGGGACTGTTGGTCCCAATTTGGTACGGTTTGTCACCCCAATGTAAACACCACAATAATAAACCAGAATCAACCGGTTTCACTAAGAACTAAAATGTTTTAGTTCAGTAGTAGCAAAATAAAATCAATTCAATCAAATCATGATCAACTTGCACTAGTTTGTTACTTGTTTCACGTTTTTCCTACTTTTAAAATTAGTAGTATATATGTTTTTATGTACTTTTTTAAACACCTGTAAGATCAGAATTAGAAAATACCGATATTCCTTTGGCTTTTAGGTTTAATATCAGGCGTATTTGCAAGTTAAAAAAATATAGGCAACTTAATCAGGTTCTCAATTAGTTTTATTTTTACAAAGCCGTGTCCTAGTATTTTGATTTTTGAATTATCCCAATATCTGAATGTTTGTAAACATGCAAATTTACAAATATAACTTAGCATCTTTATATTTCAATAATATAATCAATAATTTTTGTAAACTTTAAGTGATTATATATCAAAAGAGGAAACGTTCAGTTTTGGCATTCTTAATATTGAAAAAGTTGTTAATATCTTAGATTATTCTTTAACAAATATTAGACATAATTTTAATTTAGAATAATAATTTATAGGAATCAGTTATTACAACTTATTATGACTTTGACAAAAATCATACACATGATTTGACATATAAATAGTGTATTACAAATAACCAAATCCTTAAAAAAAGCAAAAAAGCTATAATTGTTTTCATTAACTGGGCATATTTAATACTAATATTAGTACATATTACTATGTACCAATATTATGTGTCTTTTTTCGTTTTATGTGCTCTTGACTGTAGAAGGCGACACAGATGTGAAAAGTAATAAAATACCATCAGTAAGTATAAAGGATACTAGTTATAAAGACCCACGCATGCATTAGTGTGATTACCTACTAAATTAAAATGTTTGCCAATTACCCACATAAACATTTATGACAGTGGGCATAAAACAGTTAAGTACTCCAAAATGCGCGTTAACGCGAGGTATGCTGTGAAATAGCTTCATAAATCTGGGCATGAACAGATAAGTGATCTTTTTTTATCCTCGTTTGCCGTGAAATGATTAATGGGATGGACTTATCTATAGTGTCCGTAAGACTAACATATCCTTTACACGCAGCCCTTCACGTCTATCTTAAACGAAGTAAAAAAAGGTCTCCTCTTGAGGATACAGCTACCCCTTTCCATCACAGTCATTATTTGGGACCAGAAGAAAAGTCGTCAGCAACAGCAACATTTTTTGTTATACCCTCGCCTTGTTCCATTAATCTTTAATGTATTGATATTGCGTGTGTTTTGTTTGCTATTTTGCGTTGTTCGTTTAGTATATTATGTACATACTTAAAGCATCATTAATTGTATATTTACATATGATAAATGATATGAAAGCGGAGAAAATAAAAGCCTCGATATCCTTTGTAGTTAAAACATTTTAATGGGTACCGGTTTCGGCAGTAATTAACATGGTATCATCAGCCCAAGTGGTCAGTAACTCAAATCGTACAAACTAACTAAGACGCAGCAAAACTGGAATTTGGCTAATAGTCCTGAAAAGGAAAACCTGCGACAAGAACAAGATAAGAAAAAAAGTGATTTTTATAAGGCATCTAAAAGCTGTTTAGTCTTTCTGTTTAGTTTTCTGTGAATACATACAACGAAACGTTATCTTAATTCAAAACAACTTTTGGGAATCCAAAACAACTGCTGAATATATAATGTTGCTAGTAGGAAGCCGTCGTTTTGACGAGTTATCTTTATTTAAGATTGTACTATTTTACTTAATTGATTTACAAATTTTATCTTTTAAATAAAAAGATTGGGTAGCTTGTTAACTCAGATCATTCGAGGACTACACATCACCTACTTCTTTTAAATATGAACATGTTAATATGAATGTTTTTGATGTTTTAACATTAAATTTTTGCCTCGGGTTATAATTATCTTATATTAGTGCGTTTCAACATTGTGTATATTGTGCAAGATTTTTCTTATACAACAAATTTGAAGTGAAAATTTAACAATGACGTGCTATGTAATTTTGGTTGCAAATATACTATTCTATTATATTCTATTCTATAATGATAATAATAATAATAATAAACAAACTTGATTGTGTAATGTAACGTGGTGTACATAGAATGCGTCATCAGAGGTACGTAGTACATATATATGTATATAACGTGTAATAACGTCTCTAACATAGATATAAAAGAAAACAGTAATGCCCAGATGAATCTCGCTTTGTCTCCAGTTCCCTATAACATCAAAAACAACATAACCAAGACTTTACAGCACAAAAAAATACAAAAACATTTAAAGAAAGAATTCCTCCACTGAATAACATGCCCTCTGGGATAGAAATAATTTAAGATTTTTTTTTCATTGGACGTAACTGCATATTTTTCATTTCGCACGGCATATGATTATTTGTCCGAATCATTTGTGTTACCACTCCGCGGTGTACGTGGGCTAAAGTAGTTTGTGGAGTCTTTAGCATTTCGTTGTTGCCTCTGGTATTGTAAATATGACTGTGCTCACGGTGCGCGAATAAGTCTCGGTAGTATTTTTTGACAAAACAGGAACATTCATAGATATACAAACAGGGTAACGTGAGAATACGTTTGTGGCTAAAAAGTTCTCTGCATGAGTCTCTGCTGTTCAGGCCGTATATGCTTCGGATGCACGATTTTTGAAGCTTAAACATCCTTCCCGCAGATGTCGAATTTGCCCAGAAAACAGCTCCATACGATAAGCGTGAGTATGGAAAAAAAGGCATAGTATGATTCCAGCACAGCTGACTCGCTCACCATACGGGATATTGTTCGCAGAGCATACGTGAATGAACATAATTTTTTGGCTAGTTTCGCAATATGACTTTTCCAATTCAATAGAGGATCCAAGCGTATACCCAGAAAGTCCACATGGTTGTTTGCTGTTAGTTCGATGTCTCCATATAGAAATCATCTGTTAGAAATAAAATTAGGATGTACACATATCTACTTGAATGTTAACGAGTACTAATAAACTTTAACGAACATAAATATCAATCTGAGAAAAATATTTCGTGTGGGCTCATTTATTTTTTCAATGCCTTAAAAAATACAGTCGTTTGGAATATTAATAAAACCGAATTTTAAACAGCGCTAACTTCTAACATTATCTTCTTATCAATGCGTTCATAGGAGACTTTTTACTCAAAATAAAAATTTCTTAATTTTGGTATTTATTTTATTTTTACTTCTAATATTTTTAACTTAAATAACGAATTTATTTAATTATGGTAAAAAGTGCTGTTTGAATTCTTCGGTTTCGCATTTTTGTATTTTTTATTTTCGTTCCTTTGGTACTACTTGAAAGGGCTGTAACTTTTGAAGGAATTGAAGAGAACAAATAAATTTATACACAGGGACAAATATCTGCAAAATTAAGTAAAATAAATGTAATAAACTACAACAAAAACATGCTGTAAAAGAATTATCGTGGCTGGGTGTTTGGTATCAGCTATAATGCTGCATTTTTTACAGAACTCACATATTCTACATACAGATTCCTGTAAAAAGGCAGCATTGTCACCGTAACTTTACAGAATATTTTTGAAATTTCACGGTAAAAGCGCTATAGCTTCAAGTAAAAATAAATTTCAACCTTTTTAAGTGCGTTTCATTACAGACACTGGCTGGTTATTTATATTTTTCGTTTTTTTTTCCTCGAAATGACATTGGAAAGGAGTAAAGGACACTGTCTAATTTTTGATTGGGGTTCCGCCGTGTTCTCGCCCTATTTCATGTGTTCCGCAAGAGTAAAAAGGTTGACAAATTATGCTCTAGCAGATCCCTCTTACGACGGGACGACTAAACCACCATCTGTCGGCATCCTACGCATTATTTTCAAAACAACGACTTTTTTAATCAAAACTATCGTTTTCTTAAGGCTAATAATTGAAACAAACAAATTATGTTGAGAATGTCATTTTCTTAACGTTACACAACAATTTCTCTGTGTTCACTCCAGCGACAGCATTTCTGGCGAAGGCAGGCCTCAATTCTTTGTTTGCACAAACAAGAAATATGCATCTGCAAATAGTGTAGAAAATATTATTGTAACAATTGCGATTCTGACTTGGAGACTGATTATGATGGTACTAATATTATACATCAGATCAAAAGATTACTATTGTTTTCATTGTATTTTTGTAGAAAATAAATGATTACCCTACCCTATCCTTTATTATATTGGCCCAACTCGCATATTGCGAATCAGTCGATTGCGACAAACAGGAAGATCGCAATGGCATGTTCGAGTAGCGAATGTCGTACGTCATGTAAGAATTTCATATTACACGGGCTGACAATTTTATTGGATACGTCTCGCTGCTACTGGAACGGATGTAATTTATGCCTCAAATGTATTATCATACGGCTATCAATTCTTGGGAAAATGGTCTTCTGGAAACTGTTCTCGGAAGCGTTGGTTCTGTATTTCATATTTTGTTGCGTAGTAGGAGGCAAGCATGGCAGGTATGGATTTTCTGTCGATTTATGTCTGTTTTTGTTCGTAAATTTCAAGCATATTTTTATGCCATTTTCTGTTTGAAGAGATACGACCTAATCATCAAATTCAAAGCAAATCAAGTTACTGTATTCGAAATAACATAACTATTAACCATAATACATCGATCTTTCCTTAACCATAATTCTCAATAAAATTTGTTTCTTATTCTGATACAGATATATAATAAAATAAAGGATTATCTCATAAAATTGTTGCAGATTGATGTTTAAACATTGATGTTTTAGGAATCACCTTTTTAAATAGTTGTAAAGTTATTTACCAGCACATCATAATATCTTAGCATTAGTAAGCTAAAATGAAAAATTAGCCATATTAACAGAGTTTATTTCAAGTTGACTATACTACGAGGTAAACCTACACAAGTTTTTCTATTCTCTTTTACTTTATGATAAAGTATTGTAATCGTGCCGAAAAAGAAATTGAGATTTTTGCGGAAATAGATCTTTTAGGGTCCTCTGGACATTTTTTACTAAGGTACAAAAAAATGTCTGTGTGTGTATGTGTGTGTGTATGTATGTACCCCATTTTTGTGGCGACGATTCCGGAGAAACTATTAAATGTATTGGGACGACAGTTCATATTTTAGTTTCATGACCAAACTTAGAGCTGAAAAGCTTTTGGTTCAAATTGGTTCAAGGGAACTGGATGTTCCCTCTCGTTTTATTTTAATGTAGACACGATCGATCTCGTTCAAATAGAATCTCATGTAGCTAAACTATTAGTTTTATATATTGTATGATAAAGTCATGTGTCTAGCCACATCCAAACACCTTTCGAAAAATAATCTTGCACTCTATCAATCTATGCCTATACCTATGAAATATGCTTCACATTTTGCATTGAAATTTGGGTGACCCGATACATTTTTAAAATAATTATTTTAGGTTCGTAATTTTCAATTTATTTAAAATTTACATCCAGCCTGTATGTCACAATTTTCAATACATTTGAACTATTTAGGGGCAGCAAAGAAAAATTTGCATTGTACTTTTAAACAATGTATTTTTTAATAAAAATAAATGTGCATACCCCAATTATGGTGAATCCATTTAGCAATGAACGTAATACTTGACAGAATGAAAAGCTTGAACTGTTGAAATAAATAATTATTATATTGTTCGTAATAGATTCCACTACATAGTAGTCATTTCCAGCGAATTCTGAACAGAATAAAGAACACTTATTTGATATTTTTCTAGCACGTGCGACGTGTTGCAATTTAAAAAAGGCGTGTTCTCTGATGATACATATTGACTACTATATGTCGTACAAAATACGTAATAAACATTTCTTACAATCTAACCGTCTTCTAGTCCGTCAAGTCATACCACAATTGTTATTAACTTAAAAAAGACGATTAAAAAATACAATAATCGAAACTAGTGGTGAGTCTTATTAGATTTTTTTTCTATAATCTAAATCTGAAAATGCCCTAGTTTTATTTAGAAAATCGGAACAAAACAATGCTAAAATGCAGAAGACGATTTTGTTTTTGGATCAAGACTCAATTCTCAATGTGAGTAAACAGCCTAATTGAAAATCTGTGAAATGTCTAAACTTAAAAGATTATATATTGATTATTTGTTTTTAGAGTCATTGTACTGCAATATGTATTTTGTTTATTTTTCAATACAAAGTAACTTTATTTGTTTTTACGCTGTAACTGTTAGCAACCCCCTATCAATTGTAATTTTAATTGTTTAGAACTGTGTGTTGTTTTAAGAATAATCAGCATCTACTTTCGTCAGTAAGATTCAATTGAATGATCGATTTAATTACAAGTTGAACTCGAAACATAGACACCGATGAAGAGACAAGTGAAATATTATCATCATTTTCTTTTGAATCCCTAATCTGTTTCTTCCATCACTCATAATTGGAGATATTATTTTCTGTTCAGTAAAGCTGCTGCATAATATTTTAAAAAATATATGCAAATAGGTCGGTTAAACGGTCATTAAAGTAATTCATATTTCCAGGCTAACACTCTAAAAAGAATTAAGCATTCCTTCAGTTTTCTTTTTTTACAAACTACTACTAAATTACAATAAATAATCATGTATTAAATTTCTGCTATAAATCGATGTCTGTCACTTTTGAAATAAAAAATAAAGAAATTCTTAACATATCTGTAATTTTAATTTTCTTCTACCTACTTCTTGATAGAATCGAATTAAACACATCAACACCGACAACCGTTACAAAAATATTTTCCACCAATATTCGTTATAATCGAATTATTCTCACGAATGCCAGCCGACAAAAACACTCATCAGAGCCAAACATCCCCGACCATATATTTTGCCAGACCTCATAAAGAGACCACGATTGCCTCTTGAAAAATCCCCACTTTCATAATAACAACGATTCGAAAGCAAATCTCGACCCTTTGGTATTTTCAGCGCTCTGTGCCGCTTCTGCTGCCGATTCCGATCCATTAAAAGTTAATTATATCGGACTTCGGTGGCCTGAAGGCTCTCGACGAAAATTATAATAGCGAGTCGCAAAACGCGCTTTGACAACTAAGAGTTGTAATCGCGGATCCATTCTGTACTTATTGGACCGCATTGTCTGATTAAATTAAAAGCTGGAAGGGTCGATTCAGTAGAGGGAACCCGATTGAAAGGTTCCCTGATCGAATTGAAACTTTCCGGCGAGCTGTCATTAGAATGAGATGTCATTAGTAATCTTGTATATTTTCCTGTAAATTCGATAAAAGGTTTTCGCTACTTTGGTGGAGTTTTTTAATGGTCTATCGATGGAAAGTTAAAATAATTGTGAATAAATCAATGTAGGTGTTTTTTCTTTCGATTAAATTAGTTTAGTATTTAGTTCATGTAGTAATAATATTTGCACACAGTGAATTTAACATTTATTTATGCTGAAACAAAGGGGTATAATTGATTACATTCGAAACAAATAATAATCTACAATAAACTTGACTATTCATGGTCTTTAGATTAATAATTGTAGGAAGATTCTCAAAATAAAAAAATCTCACGTGGCCAGGCACATGACTTTATCGTACCATATATTAATAGGTTAGCTGCATGAGATTCTATCTGATCGAGATCGGCCATGTCTGCATTAAAATAAAACTACTACAACTAGACAGATATTTTAATTAGATTTACAGTATGTAATGTCAAAACATCAGCATTTGACATTAGCTACTGTCATTAGAATCACAATATCTGACTAATCCTGGCTAACTAGTTCTAATACTATAGTGTTTTAAAGCAGTACGAGCGATCTCGATGAAATAGAATTTGCCCATGCGGCTAAACTATTTATTTTACCAAAAAATGTCATGGTCATAAATTATTCAGAATTTCCTCTACATTAATTTATTATTTAACTATTTCGACGAAATTCAAGATACAGCGCCTCAAAAATGTTTAGGGGACCCAATAGGACATATTTCCGCTAAAATGTAAAAAACAAATTTTCGCCACGATTACTATACTTTGTCATACTACGTATGATAAAGTAAAAAGGCTGTTGACTCTGATGATTAATATATTATATTGGTTTCTAGCATACTATATTTTTGGGTATTACCACGTCTTCAGTGCTAATTACAAAAGATCATAAAGAATTATGCCCAATATTCCAAATAAGTTTTAAGGTTAACATACCGTCTTACAATCTTTCTTGCATTTATTCGCGAAAACATAACAACATTGCTATCCGCACTTGAAATACACATTGACTTTGTGAACACCACGATGTTCCAATATTATTTCACATAGCGTACGTGCGCGCGTGTTTCTCCTCCTCATCGCATTCTCCATACATATGCGTGTTGACTTGACGTTTCGTAACCGCTGACGTTCTGAATACTGTCAAAAGTTTCAAAATATCCTGGCTACCTACTATTAATGCAGAATTTGCTCACCAAAAAATTTTATAGACATAAATTATATAAAATTTCCTCAATTTTAATTTATTACTTAACTATTTTGACGAAATTACACAAATGGCAGCTCATTTGCAAAATCCTTGCAAAATGCCTAGAGAAAACAGCCAGTTCCTTTGGACTGTTTTGAACCAAAAGCTTTTCACCTCTAAGTTTGGTCATAAAACTTCTAAATATGAACTTTCGTCCCGATACCTTTAGTAGTTTCTCCGGAATCGTCTTCACAAAAATCGGGTACACACATACATACACACACACACACACAAACACACACACACATACACACACACACATACACATACACACATACACACACACAGACATTTTTTTGTTCCTTAGTCAAAGATGATCAGGGGACCCACAAAGACCTATTTCCGCTAAAATCTCAATTTTTTTCTGCACGATTACAATACTTCATCATACTGCGTATGATAAAGTAATAAACATAATTATCTGGTTTTGATGCAAAGGAAATCGAAATACATTAAATACAACAAAAAGTGTCTCTGCTGATGGTCGACTATGCAGTTGCATTAATGTCAAACATGTGTCACCTATAATTCAGCAAAAAAATGGTAGCGATCAAATATATGAGGTGTACATGTATCTATCTTTTCTCCAAGTGTTACTTATTTCATATTCTGATATCGTTTTTTTTTTGTTTCAGGGTCTTTGCGTTGCGATCCTATTTTGTTTCTGCAACGGAGAGGTAAGTAAACTTGGCGCATTTTATAGGTTCTGAGATTGGATTATGTACGTGTCTAGATCGTCAAGTGTAGGCACACCATGAATAATTTGTGTGTCTATAAAACGTCGCCATTTTAGCTCACCGTAAAGTAGATAGTAGTATCTGGACCATATTGGAAGGCACGATAACTGTTGTGAATTTATTTCTTTATAGACTGATTTTATAGATTTTATAGACTGACTGAAGTTTCAATAATACATCTTGTAGATACTTTAATACTATCTCAGATTATAGTTAATTTTGTATTAATTGATTTGCATTAGTTTGTCGATTCAATATAAAGCTTTTAATGCACTCGCTTATGATTATTATTTTAAGAAGTTTCTACATCTATATATGACAAGAGTAAAATAAGACACGAAGGGGATAATGAACAGACAAAATATTCCCGGCGCATCCACCAAAATAGGTAACACTCTTAAAACGTTAAAATTACCCGACATTACTACAACAAATCATTACACCGATCGCCTATATCCACTTTAAAGCCCCTCGAGGGTATTAGGGGCGGTCAATCATGCGTTTACAGGCGCACGGGGCAATAAAAGGTAATTCCGTTGTAAATTTGGTTTCGGCTCTAGCCACTGGTTACAGCATCGTTCGCTAGAGCGACGCCGAACTACTCCGCCAACCGGGAGGACAAGATGCGTGATTGAATTCCCTTCCTCGCGCACAGCGATTAATTGCAAAATGCCATCCCCATATGTACGTGTAGGAAGGATACATACATATATACATACTACGTGCACACTGCACACCCCGGGGTGGGGTAATAAATTAGGCAATTAGCTCCTTGTAGGGTTTGTCCAGAGATGCTATCTCTCAGGAAATATTAAATATAATCAACGTGACGTTTCACAGGAGATTTTTGTTCCAATCGTTTTATTAGTAAGGGGTTTTCTTTACACAATAATATCGAATATTTGTAACAATTTCACTTAAATACATAATATATAACAAATATAATATCGGTGATGAAGTTAAAACTTTTGAAAAAATAGTCTAAACATATTTGTGTAATGCTTTGGAAACTGTGAAGTCAATTAATATATCACTTTGTCGCTGACGTTTCGGATTTATTTAAATCTTTAATTATAGCTCAAAGCGTACTAAAACTATAATTAAACTACTTAATTGTGGATTGCAGATACCGAGAGACCGCATAAATGGGCAGACCTGCACAATCAGGATCTTTTAAGGGACAACAGACAATTAGTAAACATATTTTTAATTAATGTAGAGTACGCGGTGATATACAAGATATTTTTAATTATATATTTATTTATAAACTCGTAAAACTGCCGGAGATGTGGGCGCGAGGAGTTATCAAAAAGAGCATATTTGCTTAATTTATAATTCATAATTTGTACTGTATCCGTTGTATTAATGCTAGTAAATAGGTATGTAAACCAACATTAAAGTAATTTTTATTTAACATTGTAATATTACCCGAATATGACTCAAAGCTTTTTAACCAATTAATTTGTTTATGATTTCTTGCATCCAGTTCGCAAACAAAAAGTGTTTGGTAGCCGTCAACATGAACTTGCTAAATACATATATACGTGCGGATATAGTGTCATAGCCAAATGTAAACAATACGTTCGCCTCTCCGTTACTTCATAACACCCAATAATACTTACTATAATAATAGAATCCTAGGACATTAACAAAAAATACCGAAACAAAACCTCATTAATTATTCGAAACAATGGAACAACGGCATACAGAAAGAAGATGTTGCTCATTAGAGGAGAGAGGAACAAGATCATAACAATAAATTCTAGTGTCCAGGGATGTTAATATTTATTTTTTATTATTGTCAACATCTTATGTTACGTAAAACTAAAATAAGTAACCATAACAAATATATGGTAATATATTTAAATAACAGACACCCCCTACAAACCATTAATATAAGTTTAGCAACTTATCTAACTTTCAGTGATTTTAATCGTCCTCCGCGTCGCGTTTTCTGGCTGGATATATTCAGTCTGGTCCAGTTTGATTGATGGAGAAAGTTTTTATAATCCCAAAAGAGACATTATCCAAACGAGAGTGAAAATTTTTATTTATAATTATTTATAATATTTATAAAATTGCTATGAATAAATTTCATAGCATTCTTTACATAATTCTTTGCATTCTATAATTAATATATAAAAATATATGTAAGGTTTTTGCACAAAGCTTTTATTCTACATAATTTAATATGCAATATAAATATTTCATACTATTAACGGCTAAACGTACAATAACCAGCATCGAAGAGAAAGAAAACAGCGAATTGGATCGCTGTGGTAGCGCGCGTGACCCTAGTCACTTGTCGGTCTACCCGCCACTGGAATAACCCCGAAAAAATTGAATTGCCCGATCTCTGCGCGGCTCTGAATTGATAATGTAGAATTTCTAAAATTAAAAATTAGGGAAGCAGTAGATGAAATAAATGAAGAAATAATTGATTTAGCATATCGGGAGTATAGAAGATTGGTAAAATGTGTAGCTGTAGGAGGGGAACATGTGGAGTAATGTTTTGTTAAATTAGTTAAAATACCTGGGCATAAATTCAAATATAAAACAACTTTTACCTATTAGATTTTTGTTCCGAAAACCCGATAGTTTACTCTTCGGCCAATTTAACATTTTCGTGTTTTCTAACCATCCTGTATGTTAAATCAAAATATTAACAATTGCTTTCGCCTTTTAGGACCTCCAAAACTCTTTATAAAAAATGAATTCTTCTCGAGAAATTAAAAAATTACGTCCTTTATAGGTATAGTTAGGTCCATTCGTTAGGGGACACACTATATACTGATACTAACTCAATAAAGGATGGTAGAGTACTACAAACGGTACTGTTGTCATAAAGTGCCGTCTTTAAAAATAGTAAAAGCAATTTATTTTATTTGTACATCTATTTCTCAATTTAACAAATAAGGCCCAGTCGTAAGGGCTGTACGTGGCAGCGTTATATTAAAGTGCAGGCCACGCGTTTGCGTCATTTCTTCAAATGTACGACAAACAAGAAAACCAGGCTGCATCTGACGGACGTAGTTCAGTGTTAACTGGGTTACCAAGACACGGAGCTGCTTTGAAAATCCTCCTTTTCCTATTTCGTCAGTACTTCGTCGTCCTGAATTTGTCCCAGACGTGTTGCTCGGTTTTATGGTGCAGATAAATTAAACATGGCTCCATTTCTAGCAGTCGCCTTAAATTCATGAGTTCGAACTCTTACACTGTATACTATGCGGTTTGTTGCCGAATGCTATTAAATGATTTGTTGTTGGTGGAAGTTTAATGCCGTAAGGGGAGAAAAGCACCAGTTTGTATTTACTTTGTCAGTAAGGACGCATAGTTTGTATGCTTTCTATACAAGTACTGTATTTTTCTACTGTAATTTGAATTTATAGAGAAAATATCTTAGTAGATATATCAGATTAATTAACGACATACACAAAACAACAAAGAAAGATAAATTAGAACTGAAATTGAAATACAAATTGGCAAAATTATTGTTTGAAAGTCATTTTTTTAAATTTGGTAGAGTCTTTTCTGAATTCACCGAAAAGAACATCCGACAAACACACTATTAAAATTAGTGAAACAATGATAACACTAGAAAGTAAATACGCGCTGTAGTAATTGTGCTGAATCCGAATTTGATTTGAGCCCGAACTCAAAAGTTTCCTCTCTAGTCAGATTTTTCGTATGGTTTTTTTTATTTCTTTTGACACACCGATTAAAGAAATATTGCCAGTGGTTCGTGGACATGTGATTTACGTTTTTGCGTACTAGAAAGCTTTTGTGTCCGGACCCAAAATCTGGATTCAACACAAAGAAGTCCGACAAAAGCTATGGCAGTTCTTGTCAAAACATGCCATCATTTCTAAAGTGTGCGATTTCAATTACCTTTACATTTTTGCTTAATTTTTGTTGTTGTTTGGCACACCGCCTCAAGGGGATATGATTTGCGTCCCAGTTTTGTATTTTTTTCACTTGCGATTTTTAATTCCCCTTAAGTCAAATAAATAAAAATTAATAAACGGACAAACCCAAAGTGATAATCAAAGCAAAGGTTCAGAGTTTCAGATGCAATTATCAGTACAATATTTTCACTCGAACCATTTAACAGATTTTATTAATTGTTTGGGCCGTTGTAGAATGTAGATTGCAGTGCGGTGATTGAATTTTTCTATCGTGTTTCAGTTTTTATCATATATATATGGCCCTATATATAGGGCATGTCTCTTTGACTAACAGTAAAATCACTGCCTGTAGTTTGGTAACCCGGTATTCCATATACAAAGTGTTCCACTTTATAATGGAAAACCTCTTTCTCTTTTTCTTTTTTTCATATTTCCTTATCCGATATCAATTTTTCCTCATTAATAAAATAAAATTTTAAAAATGCGTTTTTGGAATGCATGACGCCTCCTGATATAATAAAATAAATAATACGAAGTTTTCTGAAAAACGAAAATATTCAAAATATAAAAAACAAAATTTTTAACACATTTTAACACGTCAATTGAAACAACAATTGGGATTAGTAAAAGTTTCCGATAAAATGCCTAATGATTCTTTTCGTTGTTTTTTTTCGTTGCTTTTTTAATCATTATGATTGTTAATTATGAATATTTTATTAATTGAATTGTATACTTTAACAAGAAAATTAATTAACCCACTTAAGTATATGTATATTAGTAACCACATATAACGCATATTAGCTGACAGAAAAAGTATATTTGTCAGAAATTCGGTTGAAAACAATGTACCGTGCATCACAATACTAAATAATTCACAATGTAATACCGTTGTACAATTACCGGTACTCTACAGCTAGTTTAATTAAGTACAATGAATGCAGGGAAAGCTATGGACTTTGTGCAGCTCACAAGTCTGAATGCAGAAAGTTTGATAACATTAATTACAGTCAGGAGTAAACGTGAACTGCAAAACTAAAACCCAGTCGGAACTTTTGAACATAATGCGGTAATTCGGGATGGAGTAACCCTACCGGAAAACGTCCTAAGGTCCGCACCCGTTAAATGCAATTCCCTTGTGTCAATATGCTTAACACTGACCAATATCCGCCCTTTGGACCACTCTAAACATTCCCGCCAACTTAAATTGCCGAACAAACAAACGTAAGACCTAGGGCCGCGTCTAGATTGTTACTGCGGATTTGCCCAGCAGTTCTTTTTGCTCGAAAAGGTAGTACCTACAAGGAAATGGAGAGAAATCGCATTAGTTGGAAGCATTGGTTTGAATGTGTTTTTAAGTATCTATTTAGTCTGACTAAAAATGTTTTATATTTTCATAATAAAACGGTGAACTACTCTTTTAACCACTATTATTTACAAATTTAGGGGTGTCGGAATTAGGTACATGTAAATATAGCAGCTCCTTAAGCCAGACATGTGTGTCGGAATTGTGTACATGGTTAGAAGTAATACATATGGCTCTATTGCTGTCTTTACATAAGAAAATAGCATATTTAAATCGTTTGCTATGTTTACAATATACGCTTCGTGTCGGAATTAGGGCCAGTTGTTAAAGTTATGAAATATAATATAAATTATGTAACTATTATCAATTTTCTTTAAAAATGAATAGCCAGATATCTTTAGTTTTTGTTTAAAAAGGGTTGACGGCGGCCACTATTACCACATAAATATAAATTCTAGAGTTGCAAATGTAACAATATTCGTTAACCTGTCTGAATTTGGGGCGTTTACCTAATTTGTTTGAGAATTTTATTAGCATGGTAAGTAGGATAATTGTTTACAGAAATGATTCTTTTACTTCAAGTTATTTTCTATTTTCTATAGAAGTACTGAAAATAATGATAATAACAGTAACTTAGTTTACTCATAGCCTTACTAGCTTGGTAGATAATAATCGAATTGTATTTTTTTAAATTTTAGTATTGGTTTTAAAATACATGACTTTTTTCTACTTTGCGTTCACAATTGACACATTGTAACACAATTTTCGGTGTTATAATTAGCAAATTGTAACACTGTTTTTTTGTAACACTTTCATTAACCACACAAAAACACTTTTACATTTTCGAGTACACGATAGTTTTAATCAACACAGATATTTCTTGATACAGAATACTCGAGAGCACGTTTTTTACAACGGATTGCCAGAATTACTAAAATGCAATACGAATTGCGCGCGCAACGCTTCTGAACCATGAATTCACAAAGTTTTTGATAAGGCAACCCAATACAGTTGGATTAGGAATAAAATAACCCTTCATTTGATATATAATTCGATAAAATAACTTATGAGAGTAGGTATATTAATAACGTTTACTTACCCGTTTATACCTGGCAACTCCATAGTTGCGCAGAGAGGCAACAAGGCAACATTTATTATTTCAATTCCTTGGTGTATATTCTCTCAGCTGATGAGCAACGTTCATGAATAATTAATCGGAGTAGTTGATCAAAGAAAGTTAATGAAACATTTTATTGTTTAACATCATCGGCACGTGATTTAGCTAGGCAACCTATTTGTGATGTAACAATACTGTATATAATAATGTAATAATAATGTATATATTAGATACTGTATACAGTATCTAGCATATATTCTTTATTATCATTAAATAGGAGATGAAGGTATATATTTTATTTACCGGATCTCGCAGTATACGTATTCCCTACATTTTGTCCATCCACTAAGTTAGCAAAAAACACAATAATCGCAAAATGTACAGGAAATATTAATTAATTATGCACTGAAACAATGACATTTAAATTAATTTGATGTAACTGAACTATTTATCTGCACTCGTTAATAAATTATCACATTTAAAAGATATGTATTCTTCCTTGCAGATAATGGCACAAATAAAAAGAAAATATTCAGCGTTGGCGTTCAGGCATCGAGCAAACTCCTGCACAGTGACCACCGTCTCGGTAAGTAAGGTAGTGTACATTTGCATACTATTTTGTCCTACTTCCACCAATTCCCGACCAATTAATTCCAATCACTTCGCTTCATTCTGTTTTCCGTGCTATTTCAAGTTGCGTAGTCACAAACCCACGCGGGATTTCATCTCGGGACGCCGTACATCTAGGTAATGTACTGCTTAAATGGCTTCTCGCTGTTCGCGACGATATATATATTCTTTTTTCTCTGGGATTGTCCTTATGTTTCCTTCCCGAAAATACGCGCTACTTCTTTTTTCTATATAGGTTTCTTCTATGAAATGAAAGAATAATAGTTATTTGGTGGGCGTTGGCAATTGTTTTTGAACGAATGGAGTATGAGCTTTTCAACTAAACATGGAATAATTGAACCACATCGCTATGATAACTATTCCTTTTATAGATATCTATCAGTTGGTAGGTAACGTGTAGAAAATATGTCGTTTCTTTAACTATAGGTGTCAACAAATGCACTATCATTGAATTGACAAAGTGTATCGTTTCTTAACACAAATACAAGGGTAAGAGGCCGGTTCAACCTAACTTCACCACTGTTCTGGTGGTCCCGTATAGGTCCAATTATTCAAACTGTACAGTGGTTGTGTGGGTTTATCATTGAATAGTGATAGCATCACATAAGATTACAACAATCTAAATTAACTATTTTTGGTCGGACTGGCTCGATAGTTATTAAACCCATGCACAATTTTAAACAATTGCTGCTGAAAGATAGACTTATAATTGGATGTCGTGATTTCAGGAATAACATTTCAATTATGTTTTTGTGTCAGTCCGTCGTTGTTACACTTTACGTCAATGTAATATTTGAGAAAATTCCAATAAATGAAAAGAAATAAAGCCACGCCTTTGACGAATCGGCGTCGTATTTTTCCCAATTTATCCATCGATGTTCGAGTCTAGACAGTGTGGCCATGGACAATGTTCTCGAGAACTAGACGTCATTAGACAAAGATAGTAATGGGTCTATTTCTATCTACCCTATTCCATGAAAATAACTCTGTAACTCGCTAAAATTCACAAATTTATTTACTGGACACATTTCGGGAGCTCAATCCTACAAATCAGATATAATCTGAAAATATGGAAAACTTGGGAACACCGCATGAATAAGTATTCCAATCGAAATTAGGTAATTACATAAAAATTTTGGTATTTATTATATCACACATCAATCAGGTTTGTGAGTTCAGAAGTATTATTTGATTATAAACCCCATGACAATTGTTAGCTTAGCTAGCAGAATATACATACATACAAACAATGTTCATAATTTCTATGAACCGGCAAAAATCGTTGAGGTATGGTGAAAATTACCGATTTTTGATCAAAGTTCTTGGTAATATAATATTACTGGAATACGTGTCTATAATATTATTATATGAAAAATTTTATATAATGGGACATGCTCGACTTTTCACCCACTGACTCCAGGAATATTTCTAATCAAGTTAAAAGTGTATGGAGAATTTTCGATTAACACCAAACCGCAGATACTAATGGAATTAGCCCCAAAGAACCGAACAAGCATTACGACCCTTTTGCTCCCACGCATATGGGTCGAAATGCTGATGATAATGAGAATCAACAGTTTTGTGATAATACGATGATATAATATAATATTAAAATGCTTATGTCTCGAATTGTCTTTCATAAATATACGAATTACAAATTGGTAAATAAAGAATAACTCAAGTACGTAGGCTTTCACGGCCAGAATCATTTAGAAAATAAACTGCTTCCGGGTTATGCCGTGTGTCAAGATTAACAAATCTTGACACACGGCATAACCCGGAAGCAGTTTATTTTCTAAAAGAATAACTTATTAAGTGTAACGTTTTTCTTATACTTTATCAGATCCCTGTGCAGAAGTTGATGCTGTACATAAGTATGTAATATGTATGCTTGTGTGTTTTTCATTAGCTAGGCATAAGTGTATTATTATCGGCTGAGAGATAAGTTCATAAGCTATCGTACCAAAAGAAAGACTAAAGCACCACAAGAACCTCAATAAGTTAAAGTTAAAAGTAATCTGTGTTCAAAGCTATTGGTACGGGTTTTGCGATAGATTACACGTATTTCTTCACAAACACCATGCTACGTATTTTATGTATAGATGTATATGGGCACATAACCCCACTACTCTTTCAAATATTCCGAACTTGTTCATAGTATACGTGTATGTGTATTCATAGTACCTACGTGTGTTTTGCAAATATTACTTCATAAACCGTGGACAAATGTTGATGTATGCTAAATATCCCAAAATATCAACATACGTGAATTCAGTGAATTATATCAGTAATTTAGTTGTTCTCTGTGACTAGTCTCAATAAAGCAAAACGATACCTTGACTACGGTCACATTAAATAAAATTCTTCATTTATATTTAGTTTTGTATATTTTACGAAAAGACGTCAACGTGGTCATCTATTTTAAGCTTAACATTCAAAAGTTAGCCTCCTATATAAAGATTACAAGTACTATTGTTTATTGTAGATGGCACTGGTGTCGTGAAAACATATTTTTTTCTAAATAGGCCCATATATCTGTATATTTTTGTATTCTTGCTTTATTCATGTGAACAAAATGATTTGAAGATGATTTGCAATCATTTTTATTGTAGATCTTCTGTCGTTCTATGACAGAGTCAATTATGATAATTAATTTCTTATCTTTTCGTAATGTTTGTTTTTGTTTATTTTAATACTTCTTTTACTATGCAGTAAATTTCAAATTATGTGTCAAAACGTGGAAACCGTCATAGAGAAGATCGAAAATATAAAAAATACAACCGAAATGTGGGAATTCTTGGTCAAGTGCGAAATAAAGGTCACTCTTTTTTTCTTTGTTCGAATTTTCGCTTTAATATGAAAGCTTCATCAGGAACAGGAACTAGAGTTCTGGGAACTCAGCTTGGACAAGGAAATTGGACAAGAGCTCTTCGCAAAAAGGAGCTACCTTTATTGCGCCCTTGAAAAAATATCTCAGTATTTGAGATCACTTACAGCCACAACGTGGATTTGAACTAGGGACCTTTGTGTCGCTAGCACAAAGCTCTCACCAACTGAAATATAAGCTGTAATTCTACTTTTATTTCAAAAATTACATCCCCCTGTATATCACAATTGTCTATATATTGATTATTTGATCATTGGGGTATGTCCGTGTATTCATATTTAGTTATATTATATATTCATAATAATATCCCGGCGCATCCACCAAATAGACAAACTTCAATAAGTCCACACAATAAGACATACACACATTAAAAACCATTTTCCCAATTCCAGAATCCTACAAAAGACATCCTGAACAGACGAATTACCTCACAAATAACTCGCACGGAATCAAAGCACACGAATGATGAACAAATTTCTTCTCTTACTTTCAAGATCCTAAAGAAACTACCGAATTCCCCGTTTTAAGCGAGATAATTGACGGTGTGCGTCTCTCTTCTGTTCCGCAGTTCGTCCGGTCGTCGTACCCGAACGGAGGCGAGGAAAAAGTATGACTAGGAGCGTTGGGCCGTCGGGCTTCCCAATGGATCGCATCCCGGAGGTCCTCCACGGTCATGGTCAGGGTGAGTAACGTCGCACCGCTCTCCGATCAATGCGTCTAAAACAACCGAAGAAAGAATCTGATATCTGCACACAATAATTATAAAAAATAGTGGTCTGGTCTTGAGGAATGTTTACAGACAAGCCATAACGTAAGTAGTAACGTAAGACGTAACGTAAGACATAACGTAAGACGTAACGTAAGACGTAACGTAAGACGTTACGTAAGACGTAACGTAAGACGTAACGTAAGACGTAACGTAAGACGTAACGTAAGACGTAACGTAAGACGTAACGTAGGACGTAACGTAAGACGTAACGTAAGACGTAACGTAGGACGTGACGTAAGACGTAACGTAAGACGTAACGTAAGACGTAACGTAAAGCGTAACGTAAGACGTAAAGTAAAACGTAACGTAAGACGTAACATACGACGTAACGTGAGACATAGCGTAAGACGTAACGTAAGACGTAACGTAAGACGTAACGTAAGACGTAACGTAAGACGTAACGTAAGACGTAACGTAAGACGTAACGTAAGACGTAATGTAAGGCGTAACGTAAGCCGTAATGTAAGACGTAATGCAAGAACGCAGAAATTACTAAAGTCCAAAATATCAGAAGTAGGTGAGATATGAGAAAAAAAGGATATACTCAAGCAATATTTGAAACTTTTTGAACCATGGTTGTTCAACCAATATTAGAGACTACAGTACATTCACGGAATGAAGTTTAACTTGCTTACGTTAAAACAAACTTACCTTACTTCTTACTTCTATTACTGACATTTCGTCTTGTGCTGTGAGCGAGCCTCTACAGTAAGGGTACGACCTCAGGGTACTCAAATATGTGCTCAGTATAACTGGATTTCACCCCAGAAATCCGCGATCGAGCCAGAAAAAAGGATAGACTTGTGTACTGAATGTGATTGATTGCTCTGTGTGCGCGCCATGTGTACTCCCGCAGAAAGAAAAATTGTAAATACTTTGCGGGATATAAAGCCGACAGGGGTAAGAAAGTGCGTAAATTTTTTGTGAAAGGGCAGGGTTGAAACTTTTCAAATTAATCACTGCAATTCCTCCAAATTCTCATTCTGGTTCAATTAATCTTGTTTTTCGGGAGCGATTTAACATAATCTACCCTAACGAGAAATTGTTTGGTAAGCTAGTGGCCTAATTATGTCAGTTTAAAGAAAGGCCTGGGACATTCTTTATCTTTACTTGACATTTCTTAGTAGCTATAATAATAGTATAACAAAAAATCCAATCTGTAATAGTTCCCCTCCTATGTTTGTAATTTTAAATTCTGCCTCGTTGTGTTAGCCACCTATTGTCAGACCAAAATTGGTTCAATACTAGCTGAAATATGAACTTCTTCAAACAATGTATAGAAAATATTATGAGAATATGAAACATTTATGAATTAATTTTGTATATATTTCCAACTTAGTTGTTATGGTATGTCAACTTGTTTACCCGATTTTTGTTATACATAATTGTGAAAAATACGCTATAATGTAATAATTTATAAAGACATGATTTGCCATTAAAAACCAAACATGTAAGGAAGCTTTCATATTTATTACAGCAATGTCGATTTGTCAACATTTAGGGAACACTTATCTGTTTATGTGTGCGAAAACCACCAGTGACTGTCGCCATTTTTGCTCCTTCACTCCAACATTATATATACACATTCCAAGATTTATAAAACTTACCTCTTTTGCTTACCAGTTCAATGTGTTTTAACTATTACTATCTTCAGTTTACCTGTAGTAGCAAATATGAAAAAAAAAATAGAGAAACAAACAATCTCTGTAATGGAAGTAAATAATATCGCATTTCATCTGTATCTGCTGTTTTAATTTAAGTTTATGCAGTCATACTATTTTACTATCATACTATAAGTATCAGGGTTCCAAACAACCGTGTTATAACATAAAAACGAGAGACAGTGATACTAAACATAATAATACAAACGTCACCAAAATCTTCCAGACATTATTTTTCAATGAAACAAACACACGAGATTGTTTCAAATCAGTTATGCTGACTAATTTATTATTGATTAACTCTTACTTCTCTAACACAAAAAAGCCATATTCATAAATATTTATGGTCATGTCTTCGTTTGCGCTTAAGTTTAGAACTTGTCATATAAAAGTAGGAAAGTGCTGTCTTTTCAAAACCGTTAATGTAAATATTTCATTCAATAAAATCAAACACTAGTAATAATAAAACGATTTAAACTCATTGTTATATTATTTAGTTTTCGTCTTATATTATATTAATTTCAATTCCAGATTCATGTCAATGAGTCAATGTAGGTTTAAAATCAGTTTGTACTAATTTTAACAGGCGTTTGGACTAGCATTATTGGCGCCCATTGAATCATTCACGGGTATTAGTGGCATAAACAATGACACACCAATCATGATATTTCGGTCAGCAATAATTGATTACGCATAGCTCGCTGAAACAAGGGCGATCCCGACTAATTGCCTAATTAATTGGCTAATATTGCAGTTAGAATTTCTGGCCTCCAAACTAGTTTCAACTTTGCTCTGTTATAAAATTTTACGCAACATAAACATGTGTAGCAAAATAAACAATTTTATAAACAAAAACAATTGTAGTCGTTATAGTTTTGGGAGAACGTTAGCGGTGAAAAACAACATTTACAAGTATATCACTGACATCCTCTCAAAATATCGACATTTTGTTTATATAAATAACGAAGGTGTAAATTGTAAAAACTAAGGAAACATATTATGTGATGTTATTATACATATGCGTAGAGTACTAAGGTGCGATTTTACCAACAAAAGTTTAATAGTTAACCTGTCCTATGGAATCATTGGATTGCAATTGATCGGTTACCATTCAACGCTTGTTGGTGAAATCGGACCTAAGAGATGTTAAGATTAACTTACTGTTTTAATAGGGCAACAAGATGGCTGGTTATTTTTTAACCTAGTTTTTATTTATAATAATTAACCGATAAATTATCATTATATTATAAATTACTAGCGATTACGTAGTGATCATCAGTTGTATAGTTCGCTAATTATAGTTTTGTCCTTACCTAAATTTATAAGAACCAAACATAATAAGGCTGATGATAAAAACTATGAGAAAAAACTACCGCTTTATTCTAGCAAAGTACTGCTCTAAAATCTATGAAAATAAAATCTTCCAGAAAGCATAGAATATTGTACTAAAATATTTAAGCACAAACAAACTTATGATTAAACAAACACTGAATAAGAACATAAAAAGAACAAACATCTCTATTATATACCAATCTACCGATGTCTTATTTTTGTATCTGTTAGATGATTACCTTTGACGTTGTATATATTTATTTACATAATATATAAGACTTGTTATAATGTACATAATTGAATCTTCGTTACGCGCTATGTAAGTCAGATGATGTTTTCTATTCTTTTATACTGTTTAAAGTACTGTAATGTTGATGTTGATAACTATAGGACGGTGTACTTACGTTGAATTATTTTCGCGCTGAACTGTGTGCTGAATTGTATTAAAATAAACGAGAAGCTACTGTACAAATCTTTGTTTTATTTCGCTACGATTGCCACAACAGTAATTAAGTAGAAACATTACCTGTCTCATAAAACAATAATACTTTAAAATAATAAAATTAAGATATAATATATGTATAGTTTGTAAATATCTTGATACATTGGACAATTATAATTTGAATAACGGTAAGTAAGAATTTGAATCTTTCTATTTTACTGCATAAGTTATTATTTTAGTTTACGATAGTTAAGAAAATGGCAGAAACAGGGAATAGGTTAATTTTGTTGTATGATCAGGATGCAAAACCTGAACTCTCTAGGTTGCAAAACCAGTAACAGGTTTTGTGGCGCTATATCAGTATATTTAAATTATAGGATCTATCAAAATTAGTAAAAAAAATAGTTTGTTGCCATTTTAATATGGGAGATGACGTGAGAAGTGAAACACAAATTGCAGCTCTGAAATTGATTTGTTTAAAATAATGTGTATTTTAATAATTACAAGTAATTTTTGTTTGTAAATAACTGACAAGTTCAATTTAATGCTTATACAAACTTTTCAGAAATATCTGAATTTAATGAATTTCCGTCCGATAATTTAATTATTTTGTCAAAACTGGCCTGAATGTGTATTTTGGCAATGGCACTCCAATTATGGATAGTTTTTCATTAATTTAAACAATTCCCGTTCAAAATGGAACGTACAAAATAGCGTTCCCAAAAAAAAGTCTGAATTGATAGGTTTTTGGTTTCTTCGAAACGACAATAATTTTTAGCCCAAATAATTAGATTGACTGGCCTAAGATGAAGAGTCTACCCCCTGGGCCTTCACAGCGCACCAGTGAGCCTGCAGCCCAAGTAGTGGTTGCAGATGAGAGAGGTATTCAATAATGAATTTACTGCAGTTATTGCTAACAATGTTGTGTTTCCCTTGCATATTACAGAAGCGAAACCAGGCTCTTCAACCACTAAGCGTTGCAGACTTTTAAAAAAATTCATAATACATTAAGTATTCATTAAAAAGAGCTAATATATAGTTTGCAATAAATAAATAGTAATAATTTAGGTCTCTAATGAATTTTTGGTGAAGGGCTCTTGACTTAACAATTTCGCGTAATGTGGCATAAAATATAAACGCGATCTCGCGGCTACATCATTTGGTCAAAAGACGTGATTAATATTTGCAATTTGTAGTCAAATTAATGTAGCTTTATCAGAATATCAGCTTTTCTTAATTAGATGCACATTACATAAAGTAGGAAAATTTGGCCTGCTTTCACGTGTTCTAGTGGCCAAACCATTTAACCAAAAGATTCACTTGAGGGTGCCTTTTATAGGAAATTTAGTGTACTTTATTTTTGTTTATAGTGGTCTACATCGAAAAGTGCATAGTTTTGTGACATTTCGCAAAAAACTGAAGATGAGTCGAAAATTTTGAGGTTCTTTGCGATTTTCGTTGTGAAGCCATACTTCACAACTTCTGGTGCTTTTTGAAATAAACTTTAAGTTATTGATTCCCAACCCCATTAGCGACATGCTGTCATGAAACTTTTATAAACCTAAATACATTTATAATTCTAAAGAAGTCAGATTTCGTACTCGGCGCTGCATTTTAGCTTTACATTTTCCGTATATTCCGTTGCGTTGCGTTGCTATCGCTAGGCGGCGGTTGTTGTTACTAAACAATCGACAGGTAGAAAAACGGTTGAAAGTGCAGGCGGTCGACTGAAAAAGAAACGCTAAAATACATTAAAAACGGAACAGTTGAAGGCGTGCATATCGTCTTTCATATGCACGGAGGAAATACGCTTTCATCGACTGGAGCCCATGGTAAAGCGACATCTGTGCGCGGTACGCAAAGTTCCATTTTCTGTTTTTATTGTTTTCCTTTTCATCGAGAATTTCATGCTACGACGTGATTGATAGACTTATTTAGTGGAGGTAAATTTTTATTTGGCATTGCGGAAATTGAATATTGACAGGCCCATCAGATGAATTAGGTCGATGTAAATTTTACATCGATCTGTTACGGCAGAAAAAAAAAATAAAGAATAAGTCCACTGATTGATATTGTCACTTATGCAAATGTACAGTTCAGTACAGCACAATTGCCGGCCACATGTCGGCCATGATGGCCAATTATATTAATCAATTAAATTCGTTATAATCGAACATCAGAAGTGGGATTTGACACAAAACAGGTTCGTAATTCGTTGACACACACTAATTTCAGACAGAATAACACAAAAATTCACTGGGTATTGAAAATATTACGGGATGAATAATTTTACGATATGTACTTGACTGCATGGCTTTCAGATGTCGCTAGTGATGACCTATTTAACAGGTAGGTGGTACATGTCAAACTTCACAGCTGAAAGAGTGCTTTGAGTGGGACACGTCACGTCCATGGACACTCGACGAATGGTGGCGCACGTGCCATGGCACTCAAAGGCTTTTCTGCGTAAATCACACATTTCGGCGAAAGAATAACCAACGATTAACATCGTTCCAAAAATCCAACAAAACGCTTACAAATTGGGCTTCGGTGCACACTTCAGCGGAATTGTTTTATTTTTTAGCAATTTGAAAGACAATTAATTGACAAAGTAACGTGATTCCCATGAGCGGTTAAATGGAAGAAATGGCGTAAAGAAGTCTATACTAATTCTTTGTTTGGTGTTTTCTCATCGTAATTCATAAATGTGTTAAAAAGTTGAACAATGGGAACATTATCACAAACTGTCAAGTTCACAATGGCAAAAAAAGCAATTAAATATCAATTTCCTGAAACGCGTACTATTTAAGGAAATAACTTAAGGATTTTCAATTTCATCCACATTGTTGAAGTTTAATACACCTAACTGCTGCACATTCGTTAACACAAGAAGTGTCAGTAAGTGTCAATTGCAAGCAATGGTCTGTGAAGAGAAAATGAGCACGTTTCAGTTTAGCGAATACGTGTCCCTTTCTGGATCCGGCAGTTTGTTCAGTTCATTCGCCTGTAAATCGACGGATTAAAAGTTAGATTACGTGCCATGTTGCATATCAAACCATGCGGAACAAAGACGTCCTTTTTCATCAAAGTACGCCCGAGCAATTGTTTTACAATTGTTATACAAAACAGTTTCGCATTTCTGGAAACTGGTTGTACTTTAATCTCAATATTAATGCAATGTGATTGTGAAACCATTAATAGTTATTTAACCACTAAGTATATTAAAAAGAGCGATTAATTATCGAGACTGTTTAACGCACGAGCGATTAGTGAGTGCGTTAATTGTCGAGATCATTAAATACATATACCTACAGTCTAACTCCTCGAAATAGAACTTGTCTAACTGGAATTATTCCATAACTGAAATATTTTTTGCGAACAAAAGGTTGAAACAATTTTTATACACATTTTTATCTCTGTTACGGACTCGTTGCCATGTCGGGCCGATCTCGCGTAACCACGACAATAACAGAAAATATTATTATGAGAATTGAATCAGAACAATTTTCACCATGACATACAGTCCACATTCTCAACCATATTAGTACAGAAAGCTAATCATTGGTATCATTCAAGACAACCAGCATTCACCCAGTCATATCCAATCTCTTTAAGTAGAATTTCTGTTTCTCGATTTTTTCTCTGACTCGAACTAATTTGTTATGCATAGCAAAACTTAATTCGAATATTTCGGGGAATTCTTCTAGTTCCTTTATTTCTTGTCGACCGCTGCTGGAATAGCAGTTAAGGTGGATTGATGATAACAGTAAAAATGTCAAAGCACAATTTTAAGTGTTTAACAGTGAGTGAGAAATTAAAATTAATTGCGGAGGTAGAAAATGGTGAAAAGAAAAATAAAGGTATTGTAGATCAACTTGGAATTTACCCATAGTCGACAATTTTGAGAAACGTGGACAATCTTTTAGAACAACACGTTGATCATTCGTTTACAAAACAAAAAATCCAATGCAACAAATATTACATTTTTCAAGGAGATAGTTAGGAGTTTTTTTAATATTATTTCCCAACAAAACACTTGCATTTAAGGGACAATAATACTTTGGTGACAAACATTGCAAGAAGAGGTTTACCGTTATGGTTTTGACTAACATGAGTGGTACCAAAAAGTTGAAATTGCTTATTATTCTCAAGTCGAAAAATCCCCGTTGTTTTGAGGACGTATATACAATCACTTCACATGGACTACGAATGTAATAAAAAAGCTTGCAAGACCAGTGAACTTAATGAAAAGTGGTTTGATAAAAAGTTTGTGGCCAAGAAGAGAAACATTTTACAGTTTCTTCACAAGTGTCCCGCGCACCACACAACTGTACAAGCAAAACTACAACATATTAGGCTGGAATATTTTCCTATACAAAATATTTTATACAAAATCTAGGCTGAAAGACCCCGGTAAATGGCCGTTCCTGGAAGAACTTCTATATGTTTAAATATACCAAATATAATGTAGTACACTTTGTGAAAAGCAAGATTTCTTTCGGAATAAATTAATTCTATCTATCTATACAAAATCTGAAGCACTATTACAGAGAAAGAATCGCTATGAAAGTTTTGGCCCATCCGAAAAAAAAAACAACTGTTGTATATTTTTCTGTACATAACTCCAATTCTTTAATTTTAACAATATATAAATTGCATAAAATTGAGTAATTTTAACAAATTTAGGATATTTTCATAATCCATGCAAATTACAGCGACAAATCTAACTGTTTTTTTTTTTTTTCAGGAGACAAACATGATAATTTTTAGAATTTAGAAACATGAAAATTTTTTTGTCACCCCTTGCAGAAGGCCTAGATTGTTTTTTATTTAGGCCATTTTTTGTGGTATACATGGGTTCATAGAAACAACTTTTTATCAACTTGTATATTTTGGTCCCAGCACCATTGAGCTTATTTACATGAAAAATTAGCATTATTTGTTAAAGTTACTCAATTTTATGCCTGCGGCAGACCCAAATGTTGCATTACAGTAACATTTGTATACTATTATTTCATAACCTATTGTTAAAACTTTTCAACAGAAAAATACTTTAGACCTCTTGCGGGTGATATATTTTTTCTTAATTGGGACAATATTTTTGGGGTGGGTTCATAGAGACAAATTTCAACTTGAAATTTTAACTTTCAGCTTTGCGCGCAAGAATGGGCTTCTCCAAATTTTCCATAAGTAATTAAGGAGGCACTTTTTCGCACGTGAAATGGTGAAAAAAAAAACACGCCAAATCAAAATACTTAATATTGACGAGTAACTCTCTTATCACTTGTACTTTTAATAAGTGCAAATAAAACATATTTCTTTTCAAATACGACTACCAAGACGACAGGTATTTTTAAAATGAGAAACTTTGTGTACTCATTTTAATTAGGTTGCAAAGTCTCAAATAACTATTCATTTTTTTTCTAAGTGTAATGTGACATTCTCATTCAAATTTTAGCTTATTACTGAACATTTTCTTTATGAAACAAAACAAAAATTAAATTTGCAAAGTAAAAAGTCGCGAAGTAGTTTTATGAAGTCTGTCCCTGTATAGAAAAATCATTTTCTAGTTGCGCCAAATATCCAAATATCGTTTTATAATTATTATTTCACATTATCACGCGTCAATGACGCACACGTATGTTTAATGCAATTTTACTAGAGCAAATACCACTATCGAATGACGAGGATACAGTTTGATGTAATTGATGAGTAAAATACAACCTTGGAAGGCAATGTTTATCTCCCATACTTGGTAGACATACCAACTGTTCCTCGTGTAATTGCTAGGAGAAATACCACCACCAACAATACCCACGCCACCTACCGAAGCGGCAAATAACTCCCACGGCAAGAAGGGCGTCACACAATTAAGGTGCCATGTCCTGTGAATTAAACCAGACTTGCGGAAAGAAGCCAGACCAAAACAACTCCACGGGAATTAAGTGAATTTAAAGCCATTCAAAAAGTTTAATCTACTTTGCGATTGCTTTAGTTTACGTTCAAGGAGGAGCAGGTACGACAGCGTGCCAGAGCCACCTATGCAGAAATTACAAGTTGTGTGCTCGCGTCCCCATTTCATTTTGTTATTTGTACAGGGAAGTACTACTTTGTGCATTGTTAAAGTGAATTCCTTTATGGGGCGAGAGACTAGTGGCATTATTTCGTGACTAGAAAGTTGGGCATTGTTGCCAGCGATATTGTGAACCGATATGCGGTGCGATATTCTGTACACAGCTGATGTGGAGATATATTACCATGTCTGGTTGGCATTAAGGGAGCATTAAATCCGCATTTGCTAGAGGTACGATGTAGTCCGTTCTTATCCGTTTGGGTTCGCTATTGAATTGCGGACGTTGATCTCACAGGGCAATAACATTGTCATCGATTAGAAGTTGTCCCTGTCGAATGTACAGTTATGCGGTGTATGTATATAGGCACGTGTAGAGGGAGACAATAATCGGGCAGTGTTGTGTATTGTATACTGCACACTACTACAGTGAAACTTGAGCACACAATCTCCGGCTGCATTAATCAATGAGGAGAGACAAATGAACCTTTAACCTAAACTATTACCAGAGACTACTTCAAAATAGTGTTAACTCCTTAGAGTGGCATGAGTATTACTCTAGCTAACATTATATATTTAATTTGACCATGGATTGTAAAAATAAAACTCAGCACTGATGAGTAATAAACGTTACTGGCTTCTAGCATATCATGATTTCGGGTTTAACTCGGTCTTCAGTCCTTACTACAAAAATATAATATGGAAACATAATTAGTACAAGTATAAAAACATTTTTTACAATTAAACAATTACAATTAAACTATAGTTGGAAAAACATGAACATGTGCATGTTGTTCATGTTGTAACATCAAGGGAGGTGAGCTTTTAGTATGGTGGCTCTCTTACAATTTTCGTGTGTGAGAAACTTCAAATAATCAATAAATTATGTATTACTAACCTATAAAAATTGACATGTGGACAATGTTACCGTTGTGTTTGGTCCATGTTTGGTCACCTAGTACGCGGTATGGCACATTTCTTGATATATCTTTAATGTAATGTTTAGGTGTGAGTGCAATACTATTAAACAACAACGACAAGACGGAGAGATTCGACCAATCAAGTTAAATTATAATAAAGACACTCTTCAAACATATAATCTACGTACAAATGTGTTAAACCCGAAATCATGATATGCTAGAGACCAGTAAAGTTTATTAATCATCAGTATAGAAGTTTTATTTGTACAGTTCCACTCATGAAAATGGAGTCATTCCTCGCCGTCTGACCACCTGACCATCTGACCACCTCCTGGACGACTGGGTTAACGGTCATTGCAGCCCCTGCAGCATGAAAATAATGATATACCAAAAGCCACTATTTTATCAAATAATTTTCTGGATAGTCTGGTAGAAATCAGAATTCAAAACGCATTCAACTGGTGCTAAATAACCCCAGAGATCTAGCAAGGGAGTAGGATATATGGGTCATAACACCTCGTTACAAAAATAAAATACGACGGTACTAAAAACGAAGTACTAAAACATAAAGCAGAAAAACTGGCTAGTAAATACCATAAGCACTTGACACTTGATCCTTATGATCAATGGATTGGTTTGAAAAGCTGCTTGAAATCGGAAATTCAGATGATTCATACCATTATCATACCGTCGTGGGACTTTGTCATGGGGGGAGCTTCGGCTGACTTAAGATATCTAAAGTCTTGGCTCAACAAAAACAAATTATCTTTAAACACAGAAAAATCCCATTTTATAACATTTTCTTCTTACTCTGCTTATCAGCCTACTGTAAATGAGCTATTTTTTCATGCGGATGATTGCCGGGTTCGGGCCTGTACCTGCTCCAATAGGATCAGTCGAGTTTCATCTGTTAGATATCTGGGAGTGATGGTTGATCAGTGCGTTCGCTGGGATGATCATATAAATAGTTTATGCAGTAGAGTTAGGAACGTCTTTTTTATTTTCAAAAAACTTCGTGAAATATTATCAAAAAAGCAGTTAATCACTTTCTATTATGCTTTTGTACAACCACTTATAACATATGGTATTCTTGTCTGGGGTGGGGCATTAGGTTACCTGATCACAAATGTTGAAATTGCACAAAAAACGGTATTGAAGATCATGTTTTTTAAGCCTGTTGGCTTCCCGACGGACGCATTGTTTGGCCTGACCGAGGTCTTTTCGCTGAGGAAGTTGTATACTTTTAAAGTGGCCAAATATGTATCCCATCATTCGGCAATGCTGGAGTTTGCTGAGCATGGTTATGCCACAAGAAACTCTGTACAAAACGTAGCCAGACCACTAAAGCACAACAAATCCCATACCGAGAAATTTTTCATAGCTCACATTCACAGAATTTATAACTCTTTTAATCAATTTCTCTCTGCCAATAATATAACGACTACAAGTACGAATTTCAGCTTCCTTTGCAAAAGATGGTTAAAATCGGTATCAGATGCTGAATTAGATGTTTTATACCGCGAAATGGTGTAGATTGTATTTCCTCCCATATGTGCACGTCATCGTGTCGCTGAAACTAATTGCTTCTATCATTGGTACTATTGATGGATTTGAATTCGTAAACACAATAGGTTCACTCTCAGCGTTCGTTCGATATTTAAAAAATTTATTTTTCGCCACGCACAGCACTCTTGTGCTATGTGGTGTCTCCGTTCAGGCCGAGCGGACGCCTTTCTTTGTTGAAGGCGTTATTATTTAGTTGGGTTGACATTTGTTTGTATGGATGTTGTAAATTTTAAGAATTTCCTTGTATGATTTGTAATTTTTGTACATTTTTGGTGAATAAAGGATTTCTTACTTACTTACTTATTTATTAAATAACTCGTAGAATTAGTATGTATTATAACAGTATGCTTTCTATTTTTTATCGTTCCGGTTACCACCGCAACCACTGAAAGAAGCTTTTCTAAATTAAAACTCATTAAAAAGTATGTTGAAACTTCTATGGGAACACCTACTGGACCTATCCATCTATTAATACAGTTCATAGTAAAAGAACTGGAGAAACGAAAATCTTCTTGTTTACGCGAGTGTTTTTGTATATATTCCGAAAAATACCCGGCGGGTGGGAACTTATAAAATGGGTATTTACCCTGGTATTTACCCCTACGTAGGGTAAATACCTAAATTTTGGGTATTTATCATCTTTATCCTTAAACCACCATTTAACATTTCAGAATATTTATACATGGTGTAATACTTTTTTCCCGCAAGAATTATTTTTAGCTTGTAAATGTCATTCTGGGTATAACTTTGCAAATGGACCTTAATTGTTCTTTCAACTCCAAGTTACAACCGCAATAAATACAATAAATACTTATAACAAAATTAAAAGTAAATAAATTTAAGTAAAAAATTCAAAATGTTAAAAATAAACTAAATAAACAAGTGAACGAAAGAAAATACATATTAAACTTTTAAGAGATTTGTTACTCTATAAGTAATTGTCATTCTGAGTATAAAGTTTCGTTCATACCGAGTTATTGGTTTTATGTAAAGAAGTTTAAAATACAGTTATGCATTTATTTCAAACGGTTGTACTTTTTATAAAATAAAGAAAACAAATAGATCCGTATGAAACTTTTTACTCAGTATGGCATTTACTATCTTGAAAAAAGTTTTGTGGATAAAAATGGGACACTCTGTAAATGTGTACTCTTGATTACAAATAATGTAAAATATTTGAGTTATATAGGAACAGTCACTACATTTAGTTGGATTCATAGTAAAATAAGAAATTGATTAACTACGACAAAAGTTGCCATACTTAACATATAATCATAAGTTTCTGCTAAATCTTCTTCGATAACAGAATCAGAAAATATGAAAGATTCACACGATTGAATGGACGATGATGACAAGAAAATGTCTGCTGTTAATATATCGGCATATGAGACTGATATTTTTATTCCTTGTTTTAAAAAAGATTTTATTTTTATAAGAATAACCTTTATTTCGTGATAAGAGAATACCATGATAAATTATGTTGGACCAAATTCCGAACTTTACATTTCGCAGAAATTTGCCCATACATGCACAGCCACGCAATATTTTTGTTATTTAACAACCAATCGCCCATTGCAGAACCTTACCAATAATTACAAACATATCACAATCCCGATAAACGTATCGCGTTACATTGCATATCAAAAGCGATATTTGCATAATTTCCACCCACTACGCCACCAGTTTATGTGGACGCCACAGGCTAATCTGTTTGATAGTAGTGGCCTTTAATTATAATTTTAAATTCGACCAAAAGCCGTAATGCGTGCACCCCTGTTGCAGCGTTCCATTTGGATAGTTTTCTCGTTGCACTGCTGTGGGAAAGTGGCGCTCTTGTAAGTTTAATTAAATTTGGGCGCTAACAACGGATCATGTAACCAAATTTCAGCCAGGATTTTAGTTTCAATAATTCCTTGAGCGGTTTGGACTTGAAAGCGACAGATTCTGCTGAGGCGGATGCTTCTGTTACTTTACGAATAGTATCTCTGTGGAAGTTGTTATTTTCGTTTTGATTGGTAAGTTTTGGTAAACACACTTAATTGTGTGTTGTATGAAGGGAAAACTATAGCAAACTTAATTGCGACCAATTTGCATTGTGGTTAATGTAAATATGCTCTAAATTATTAGCGCCCTACAAAAAATATCGTCAATTAACAGTAAGTTTTATCCAGTTTGGAATAATGTGTAACATTGCAACCCACGCATAACAACCTAACAACAAAATTTCGATAAAATTTCATTAAAACAATAAAACAAAATAGGATATAATGAAGTCATTGATAATTAAATTAGTCAGGAGCGGAGGTGGCCGAGTGGATAAGGCGAATGCCTTCCACTCAGAAGTCCAGGGTTCAAGCCCAGGTTAGGCAGGGGATTTTTCAAATACTCCGTCTCCCCGACTGCCGCACAGACAAGCCACTGGCTATGTGCACATGGCAACATCCCCACAAAAAAAAAAAAAAAAAAAAAAAAAAAAAAAAAGTCATATACTAGACAAATTAAACATAAAATTACATTACATCAATGTAAGCCGTCACCCTTTTAATGCCATGAATAAAAATTCAATAAAAAACGCAATAAAATAAGAACATTCTGCCAAATTAAATAAATTAATTAAGATTATTACTCTCGTTCCTATTCAATTAAATTCTCGACCTTCAATTGTTTTTCACCCATAACGTAGTATATGTCATTTAATGACAACCCCCTATTTTCTTATTAATTTAGATACTTCCCGAAAACTGTTGTCTTGTGGCAACATACAAAATCAAAAACAAAACTGAAATATGGAAAATATCTTCAATACCTAAATGGAATTTTCAATTTCAAATTTAAATTTATTTGCACTGAATGCGCATCCGTGTATGAAACTTGTCAATTACGTTAGACGTTTGCTTTGTGTCTGTACACTGCCTAAAATTTCGCTGTTGATGCCTGAAGAACACTTTGGAATAAACATACAGGAGTTTTGATAAAAGTAGAAAGTTTAAGGTTTGTTATATGTATATAGGCGGTATAAATTAGCAAACAAAATACATAAATTACACATAACATTACTACACATAAATTATGGTAGCTTCAGTTGTTTAAATACGTTTGAACAGTAATTCTAGGAAACAGACTTTGCTCTATAACTTCCACGCCTCCTTAAGGGCGTTACAAACGTTGAGGCAAAGTGAATATACCATACCATAGTAACTGTGGGGGTATACAAATATATTGCACTAATTCTTTTAAAATTACAGTTCTTTCCAAAAAGTCAATATGTAATTGCTATAGCTAAATGTAATTGCTGTTCTTCATCGGTAGATATGGGATACTATTCCTCGAATTAAATGAGAATTTAATTCACAAAGGGATGAGGAAAACTCATCTTTGATATCACCTTCGGTAAATTTGAGGCAACTATTGGGTGCGGCAAATTCAATTTTCTCTGCCTTAAGGTGGAATTTAATTCCTTCACCTTTAACTCAATGCCTCTATTCATGCAAAGGCGGCATGGGACCGCCTAATGAAGTTTAAATCAAGACCGCTCGTACGCTTGCTGCAGCATCCCCAACCCGTCCCTACCTGATATTAAAATTTACTAAATGCTCTCTTTTTCCTTGTCGGAAGTTTCAGCACGTTGGCCAGTCTAGTCGATTTTTCTCTCATCTCGACTTTGCTTTTCTTTGCCAGAGGTCTGCGCCACTCTTCAAACTAATTTCCACTTCTGACTAGCTTTTCTGCATCCTTGTACACATTTATCGCTACTATACAGGCTGTCTCAACAGTACGATCTCGGAAGATTGTACCTCTGATAATGAAGATATTTTAAAACTGATTTCAATCATATATACAGAACGCCGAGGTGCATATTTTAACCCAAACTTAGGTTTTTCTTTTAATGGAGAAACCTATATTTCGGCAAAATTTTGCATTCCTCGCTAAATTTTACGACAATGAAAAGTAACTTTACCTATCCTAAACTTTATACTTTTCGATTTATTGGCATTTTTATGGAAAAACAGCAGTCTAAGAAAAGCAGTATATCTCAATACCTGTTTTTAATTTGATTGCCCACGCTTTGATGATGATTAAGTAAGAACCCTTCTGTTAGCGTTATTACCTACCATATCTAAATTGTGTAAAGGGTAGTCATAATCTGTAACAAAATATAGCAAACAGTTTTTCCTAACAACTTAACTTTTTTAAATGGAACACCCTAAATCTAATTATTTTTTTGGATTCTACGCATCGTTCTGCACAAAAAAGTACTAGCACACACTAGTGCTAAAATAAACCATTGCAGAGTTAACCACTCTTCTTCATAAAAAATTGATTTTTCTGTCAATAAGTGCTTCTACACATACATTAACTATTAAACTAGCAGTATTTACCTAAAGTACTGTTTTCTCGAAGGAATTCATCTTGTTTTTAATAAAACAAAATATTTTAGCACATATGCAATTTAAAATTATAATTTGAAATAAAATTTTACTTATACCCTATAGGCTATGAAAAAACTGTGCTAAACAAATTATTAAGGCATCTGCCAGTGGTAGTGATATTGTTATAGTTGTTAAGTTAGATTTACATAAATTTGTGAAATATGGCGACCTTTTCCCAGGACGAACTAATTGACATGGTGTGGGTTTTTCGCGAAGGCAGCAAAAATGCTTTATTGGCAAGTAGAGTTGACAGATACCACTGACAGTTACCTTAATAATTGCTTTAGCACAGCTTTTCATAGCCTACAAGATATAAGTAAAATTTTATTTAAAATTATAATATTAAATTGCAGATGTGATAAAATGTTTTATTTTATAAAAAATGATGAAATTATAGGAGAAAACAGTAGCTACTTTAGGTGTAGAAGCTCTTATTGATAGAAAATCGATTTTTTTATTCAAAAGACTAGTTATCTCAGCAATGGTTTATGTTAGCACTAGTGTGTACTAGTACTTTGTTTGTGCAGAACGATGCGTAGAATTCAAAAAAGAATCAGGTACAGGGGTTTCCATTTAAAAAGATAGTATTATTTTTACTTTATCATACTGCGTATGATAAAGTAAAAATAATTATCATTGTCAAACACATATTTTTCCATGGCATACCATTGTTGCTGATTATTTATTTACCCAAACTCAAAAAACTTTAGACATAATTAAAGAAAATGTGTTTCTAGTACACTTTTTTTTATTTTTAATTGTCTCGGTTCCAACAGTGAGACTGAGATATATATTTTGTCTATCGATGTGGTGACCGGGATCAAACTGCGCATGCGTGCCAGTAGTTATTAGGACCGTCGACAAATGGCGCAATTGTATCTTAAAGTGCGCGGTCGGTATTACCGCGGCCGTTAGCCGGTAATATTCGGCATCACTAACGCCAAACCAGTAGCAGCCCATAGATAACCTTATATATGTGGTGACCGGTTTCGCTATTAGCTCATCAGACCTTCGTGTCAAAAAAGTGTACGAGAAACAACTTTTCCTTAATTATTTCTAAAGAGAAACGTACACAGTATGGATAATCGAACATATTCAAAAAACTTTTTAGTCGAATATCCAAGAGTTTTATCGAGCATTTCATTAGCCTGCATCGAGCCTGCACAGAAAAATAACTGCAGAATATGATTAAGACTTTTGCGCAACTATTCTAATGGATGGCATATACTCCTCGGTGATTAAATTCACAGAAAAATAAGTCAAGTACTTCCAAGACGATCTTCCTTTTCCGTAAACAATAACCCGACTCGCATTTAAAATCGCCTGCTCAAGTAGTGGAGCGCTACTACAAAGTATAAGTACACCGCTACAAATTCAACGTGGCATTTCAGCCTCGGAGCAGAAATATATCCTCTCGTTTAATGACTGTACTCTAAGAGCTGCATCCGAGGCACCCTCTATTTATTCCTGCGGATTCCTAAACCATTTTCATTTTAAAATATTCGACTCGGAATTTCCGGAGGTGTTTAAAAAACGAAATAATATTCAAAGGCGATTATCATCCGACTAGAAATTTTATGGATCCCATTAAAATTGCGACAAAGACCACTGGATTTTTAGAGGAAATCCGCAAGGAAGGATCTAGCGTGCTAACGAGTGAGAAGAGGGTTCGACAGAACTTAAAGGATGTCGCCTGGACGTGTCCGATAGCGTCGTCTTTTAAGTTTCTTTAGAAATGGAAATTGCTCATTGAATATAGATCACCGACGTTATTACACGTAAATCACTCGGTCTTATAACTAGATAACGGATTTGAAAGGATATAGAAATAGAGGTAGAGTCTCAAATTGAATCGAAGCGAGATAATCTATTATGTGTCGAATAGGATTAAAACAATGTCGAGATAAAAGGTCATATAAAATTTGCCATAACGCGTATAATTTATTTAAAATCTGTTCATGTTTTTATTTCATTTTAGTAAATTTTAACCAATGTATACATTTCTTCCAAACTAGTCTCACCTCTTGCAAGAATTTATTCATTGCAAGAAAATTGCAGGAATGATTTCACCCTTGTACTTCTTTTCTGTGGAGTTGTCTAAAAAAAGGTAGGACGAGAATGACTTTTATAAAAACGTGTTGCATTTATAACCTTTATAATATATTTATCAGTATTGATGAGTATAGTAAAGACTGTAATGAAAAAAACGCCAACAATGTAAAATTCAGGGATGACGGTGATGAGAAATGTAGTTGAAAAATAATGCGTGTCGATAGTAGTAAAAATAATTCAGTATAAGAAGTAGGTATTTACTTCTTGTTTACAATGCGTGATTATCATTGGGTGAATTGAATTGGGTGTGTATGAATCTTGCCACATTAAAATACTTTGCGAGTTAGTGTTGCAGGGGAAAATGTGAAAATAAAATCCGTTTGAAATGAAGGGGAAAGTGAAACAGGTGTATTTGATATCTACTTTGATGTTCTTTTAAAATGGATAGCTATATTAATGCAACGAATGTTGTTCGTCGTTCTGTCTTGTTTAAAGTCAACCAATTCCAGGTTTCTGGCGGCGGTCCTTATTCATGTACGTTTTGTGCCTCTTGCTGCTGCCTCCATGTACCCAAACATAGAACGTGAGCGATTTGACATAAAGACATTACTGTGACACCGGCAGACCCATGACATTGCACAAAGTTGCGCTTTTAATGCGATATGTCGGCTCATTAGTCGGTTCCAAAACTGTTTTTATTTGATATGTCGGGGCACAGATAACGGAGATATTCAAGGTCAAAAAAATGCAAAAAACCCAAAACGCTTTTTGAAATTTTTTCGAGTGGAATTCTATTCTGGGCATATGTCGGGATATGTCGGTGAAAAAAACCGATATGTCGGGGCAAAAACCTCAAAGTTATTCAAGGTCAAATCTTTCCAAGAGGTTTCTTGATATGTCGGGCAGTAAAATTCCAATCTAGACATATGTCGGAATACATCCGTGTAAAAAAATCATATATCGGAGCAATGACCGCAAAGTTATTCAAGGTCAAAGTTTGACGGCAAAAACCCAAAAGGCTTTTAGAATTTTTTTCGACTGGAATTCGATTCTGGGCATATGTCGGGATATGTCGGTGAAAAAACCCGATATGTCGGGGCAAAAACCTCAAAGTTATTCAAGGTCAAATTTTTCCAAGAGGCGTCTTGATATGTCGGGCAGTAAAATTCGAATCTAGACATATGTCGGAATACATCCGTGTAAAAAAATCTTATATCGGAGCAATGACCGAAATGTTATTCAAGGTTAAAGTTTGGCGGCAAAAACCCAAAACGCTTTTTGAAATTTTTTCGAGTGGAATTCGATTCTGGGCATATGTCGGGATATGTCGGTGAAAAAACCGATATGTCGCGGCAAAAACCTGAAAGTTATTCAAGATCAAATGTTTCCAAGAGGTTTCTTGATATGTCGGGCAGTAAAATTCGAATCTAGACATATGTCGGAATACATCCGTGTAAAAAAATCTTATATCGGAGCAATGACCGAAAAGTTATTCAAGGTCAAAGTTTGACGGCAAAAACCCAAAACGCTTTTTGAAATGTTTTCAAGTGGAATGCGATTCTGGGCATATGTCGGGATATGTCGGTGAAAAGAACCGATATGTCGCGGCAAATTTTTCCAAGAGGTTATTAGTACCCCGGCGGTCGATAGTTACTAAACATGTATTATGTGATATTAGACGGTATAGATAACAATTATCGGTGTGATATTTTTGTTTTTACTAGCTGCGTATGGTTTTTTTTGCAAGTCGTCATTTCTGGTTGTGTATGGTTTAAATTGCAGCTTGTAATCTAACGAAGACGATACTATCTGTTCATCTACCGCGATCACACCTTTCAATGTAAGATTACCCCTTCTGGTTACTTGTGACGGTAAATTATGCAGCGGTATCACGGCGTATTGTGCTTTTGAAGAAAAGTAGCAGTCGGCTGCAATAAAAGTTTCAGATATTTGAGTCCTCTTCATTACTTTTCAAAATTCAATTAGTGTAATTTTAGTATTTATATGTTGTATCTAAATTATATTATCTAGGTTTCAAATATTTAATGAGATGTATCAGAGATTTCCAATAAATAATAATAATAGTAATAAAGTTCGATGCATGCTTTTAGTTATATATATTTTGACACAATTGATCAGTACAAAAATTCAAAATGTGTCTTAAGTTAGCCGACGAGGGTTTAAAATAAAGGCAATTATAATGCTGTTATTGGTTAGTGCACATATTTGAAAAGACTCGGAACAGTTTATTTTTATGCTGGTTTAACATTTAACTTAACCTGCACCAACATTGTTTTTCTTGTTGTCAGGATCAGCACAACATTGGCTGCCCTATGTCGTGCCGAAAACGTATTTTTTTGTGTGACTGCACTTGAAAATGCTTGTTAATTATTCTTTCTTTTGTAAATTGTGTTATTACTTATTGGAATTGATTATATCCTATATTAAGGGTAGGCAACCGATTAAGCTAACCACACAGAAATCATGTAAAATAAATATGTACAAGGCGTTCGTTCGTTGGAGATAATTAAATTAATATCTGAATTGGTAAGATTGTTAATGAACATCTGATTTTAATTAACTTTGAAATAGATACAATGGAGATAAAATAGGGATAAAATAGAGATAAAAACCAGTATGTCCTTCTGTTTTTGTTTTTGTGTATTCGAATTTTACTATGTTCTTACATACTCGGGCCATGCACGGTCTCCGACCTTTCCCGGACTAGCACGACTCGTTATTGATTTTCTTATTCCGAGGCATTCCTCGCCCTACCTGCATGGCGTGCGGTTGCTTGTATCAAACAGTCTAAATAAAACTGGAAGAAAACCTCACACAATCTTTTATTATAATATAAGAGTTACGAAATTGTAATTAACGCGTCTTGGACATAAATCACTTAAATAATGTACTGTAATCGTGCTTGTTGAATCGATTTACACTCAAAAATATTTCAAAAAGCGTTTTGGGTTTTGCCGCCAAACTTTGACCTTGCATAACTTTTCGGTCATTGCTCCGATATATGATTTTTTACACGGATGTATTCCGACATATATCTAGATTCGAATTTTACTGCCCGACATATCAAGAACCCTCTTGGAAAAATTTGATCTTGAATAACTTTGAGGTTTTTGCCCCGACATATCGGTTTTTTTCACCGACATATCCCGACATGCCCAGAATCGAATTCCACTCAAAAAAATTTCAAAAAGCGTTTTTGGTTTTTGCCGCCAAACTTTGACCTTGAATAACTTTTCGGTCATTGCTCCGATATATGATTTTTTACACGGATGTATTCCGACATATGTCTAGATTCGAATTTTACTGCCCGACATATCAAGAACCCTCTTGGAAAAATTTGATCTTGAATAACTTTGAGGTTTTTGCCCCGACATATCGGGTTTTTTCACCGACATATCCCGACATATGCCCAGAATCGATTCCAGTCGAAAAAATTTCAAAAAGCCTTTTGGTTTTTTGCCGTCAAACTTTGACCTTGAATAACTTTGCGGTCATTGCTCCGATATATGATTTTTTTTACACGGATGTATTCCGACATATGTCTAGATTCGAATTTTACTGCCCGACATATCAAGAACCCTCTTGGAAAAATTTGATCTTGAATAACTTTGAGGTTTTTGCCCCGACATATCGGGTTTTTTCACCGACATATCCCGACATATGCCCAGAATCGAATTCCAGTCGAAAAAATTTCAAAAAGCCTTTTGGGGTTTTGCCGTCAAACTTTGACCTTGAATAACTTTGCGGTCATTGCTCCGATATATGATTTTTTTACACGGATGTATTCCGACATATGTCTAGATTAGAATTTTACTGCCCGACATATCAAGAAACCTCTTGGAAAGATTTGACCTTGAATAACTTTGAGGTTTTTGCCCCGACATATCGGTTTTTTTCACCGACATATCCTGACATATGCCCAGAATAGAATTCCACTCGAAAAAATTTCAAAAAGCGTTTTGGGTTTTTTGCATTTTTTTGACCTGGAATATCTCCGTTATCTGTGCCCCGACATATCAAATAAAAACAGTTTTGGAACCGACTAATGAGCCGACATATCGCATTAAAAGCGCAACTTTGTGCAATGTCATGGGTCTGCCGGTGTCACAGTAATCATAAAGACGTAGTTTTATGTTTGAAAGTTTTAGTACACCGCCATTCTGTGTTTATCAGTAATTACCTTCTTTATACTCGACAAGCGATGTACAAGTAACCCACGAAAATATTGGTGGGATGTTCTTAAATTGACCATTGGACTGGCTGATGATGGACGATGACGTAGTGCCTTGAAATCGGTACCATGAATTAATAATTAAACCAGCAAAGGAATAGAGGTTGTTTGATTTATCAACAAAAAATTAAAATAATTAACAATATACATTGCAGTATATAATATGAACAACTTACAAATACATTCCCTAAGAAGAACTAAATTTCAGTGGTGCTGGCCAGTGTTCTTATTTTTACTACATAGTGCATACAATTATTAAACGATGCAAATACCGGATAGTTTCTAGCATTTATGCGAATCAATAAAAGAAACACAAAAAGAAGCTAATGTTTTATTTAAACCCGTATGTTTTAAATCCTTATAATTCTATCCATTCCCAATTACTGAACAAATAACAGATAAATATATATTAGTGTAAGCAAATTAGCTCGAAAAACAAGGAATAGAAGAAAAAATTTATAAAGTTTTGAAATTTTGGTTATGAACTCTCAGTAAGGACCCAAATACAGATCCGAAGAGTTCCCACCTCTCCGGTGGGAGCTTCATCCCCTTTTACCCAAAAAACTACCCCCAATTGTAACGTCGCGGTCTTTTTCGGCGTTTTGCTCGTAAACCGCAATTTTTACGAAAAAATGTTACAGGACTTTTTATATTCTCCATTAAATTCCCTATAAAAATGTCCCTTACTGTTTTTGCGTATCTCCCACCAAACGCTCCTAAATGACCTTGCAATATAGGCATAGTTTTCAGCGCGAAGTGTAAAATGAGCCCAGCGCCGTTCTTTCGGTGATTATGTTTAAAAATGTTAGTCTAAGCAAAAAAATGTATAGAATCAAAATTAAAGAGCAGTTTTTTCTCTACAAGGTGCATATAAAATAAGATTCTTATGATCAAGTGTTAGTGTTCATATGATGATTTTATTATATTTATGCATTCTGTACTTTGACCCCGTTTCCACACCACCTTTGAGGTAGAGCTCTGGGCGCGCTTTTTTACGTGGTTTCCCCGGTATGCTTATTCCACTAATAAAATATATCTATTTATTAATTTTCCTCTGCAAAGTCGCTCTCCTCGATCGAATTGAAACAACTTTGCCCATGACAACTAGAGCACGTTGTGGAGTAGCGCAAACCAACTTTTACACAGGTACATCGCTTTCCACATCCTTTTTTACAGCCGCAGGATATATGCTGAAGAATTGAAGTTGGAGCTGGCGCTTCAGTCATAACCACTGGCATTAGAATGTTTTTACTTTTTCTCCAGCCCCATTCATTTGTCGTTATAGTTTTTCCTCGCCACGTCTGAATTTGATGAAATTATGATATGAATGTTGTGCTAATGCAGGAGACGTGGGTGGTAGTCTAGGCAAAATTACTGCGTGACTGGATTGGCCAACTAACTTATTAAATGAAATGAACCGGTAATGATTCAAAGATGACTCTTTTCGGGGTGCTTTGTATAAGGCAAATGTAAATTTCTCACCAGCTCTTGCTATCTCATCTTTCGCCAATGAAGGATTATTGAATATTTCAACTACTTCTTGTAAATCCTTTCTTGATTTTATTAAGGTTATAGTCTGCGATTTTCCTTTCCCAAAAAACGGAGACGTGGTGTCGCAGCCACTAAACGCATGAGCAAATAAAATGTTGTCTTTGCAACCGTTTAAAACTTTCGAATTTTTTAAGTCATGGGAACTATATGCCCTTTTCTTAATATTTCCTTGAGAATCTCTCAAAAAGCGAATGCCTTTGTCCGATGGAGAAAGAGCGATGAGGAGTGTTAGCAAATCAATATCTTGCCCAACAACAACAGATTTTTGATGAGCAAATTAGAATCAGCAGGTATTTCCACTTTCGCTGCTACCGATTATGCGGACTTGCTAATTGTTCAGACTGCGATCGACGCAGCCAACAATTTTGAAAACTGTTGTTGGGCAAGATATTGATTTGCTATCACTCCTCATCGCTCTTTCTCCATCGGACTAAGACATTCGCTTTTTGAGAGATGCTCCAGGAAATATTAAGAAAAGGGCGTATAGTTCGCATGACTTACAAATTTCGTAAGTTTTAAACGGTTGCAAAGATAACATTTTATTTACCCATGCATTTAGTGGCTGCTACACAACGTCTGCTTTTTTTGGGAAAGGAAAATCGCAGACTATAAACATAACAAAATCAAGAAAGGATTTACAAAAAGTGGTTGGCATATTCAATAATCCATCATCGGCGAAAGATGACATAGCAAGAGCTGGTGAGAAATTTACACTTGCCTTAAACAAGGCAACCCGAAAAGAGACAACTTTGAATTATTACTGGTTCATTTCATTGAATAGGTTAGTTGGCCAATCCAGTGACGCAGTAATTTTGCCTAGACTACCACCTACATCTGCTGCATTAGCACAACATTCATATCGGGTTTTTAATCAAATTCAGACGTGGCGAGGAAAAACTTTAACGACAACTGAATGGGGCTGGAGAAAAAGTAAAAACATTCTAATGCCAGTGGTTATGACTGAAGCGCCAGCTCCAACTTCAATTCTTCAGCTTATATCCTGCGGCTGTAAAAAATGATGTGGAAAGCGATGTACATGTGTAAAAGTTGGCGTGCGCTGCTCCACAATGTGCCGTAGTTGTCATGGGCAAAGTTGTTTCAATTCGATCGAGGATGACGAGTTTGCAGAGGAAAATTAATAAATAGATATATATTATTAGTGGAATAGGCCTACAGGGGAAACCACGTAAAAAAACGCGGCCAGAGCTCTACCTCAAAGATGGTGTGGAAACGGGCTCAAAGTACAGAATGCATAAATATAATAAAATCATCATATGAACACTAACACTTGATCATAAGGATCTTATTTTATATGCACCTTGTAGAGAAAAAACTGCTCTTTAATTTTGATTCTATACATTTTTTGCTCAGACTAACATTTTTAAAGATAATCACCGCAGAAAACGGTGCTAAGCTCATTATTCAGTTCGCACTGAAAACTATGCCTATATTCCAAGGTCATTTACGAGCGTTTGGTGGGAGATACGCAAAAACAGTAAGGGACATTTTTATAGAGAATTAACTGGAGAATATAAAAAGTCCTGTAACATTTTTTCGTAAAAATTGCGGTTTACGAGCAAAACGCCGAAAAAGACCGCGACGTTACGATTGGGGGTAGTTTTTTGAGCAAAAGGGGATGAAGCTTCCACCGGAGAGGTGGGAACTCTTCGGATCTGTATTTGGGTCCTTACTGAGAGTTCATAACCAAAATTTCAAAACTTTATAAATTTTTTCTCCTAAAAAAGCTAATTTGCCTACACTAATATAGGTCATTTAACTTTTTTTGTTGGTAAAATGAATGATACGGAATCCCGGCCGCCAGGTCACATCTTTTGAAAACATTTACCTCAAAGTTCAGTTTTTACACGTATCGATACCCTCCGAAAAGATAATGCAAACTGATATATATATATAAGTAAAAATACGATCAAATAACAGTTTAAACCTAGATCTTTCCAGCAATAAATCATAAGATGTATGTAATATTTGGTAAAACTAGCCTTTAACGGAGTGCAATTTGTCTCCAGCGTTTGACCCTAAGGAACTGAGAGTTCTGTGAAATCTCAAATCTATCACAGCATTTTTTCTAGTTCAAGATTCGAGCTTTTATTTCAGTCTTCTTAGAATATCAGTTTGCATAATACTTTTTTAGGGTATCAAGAATTGCCGAAATTTCTTACAAATGTGTCATTTCATCAAAAATGTTACATCACAGTTCAATTCTAGTATAAACAAAATAAAGCTCAAAGTTATGGCAGTAAGTTCTCGGTTTAAAATTTACAAGGCCTAGTTACATAGTTGCTACTAGTTTAGTCGCACTTTTTGACATCTTCAGCCCATTGTTAATGTTAAATGTTAGGTAATAGAAATCTCAAAGTAGAATCATTAAATGCTTAAACTCCGTGAAGCGGTATTTCCTCACAGTTAAACTCAGGATCAAGACAGATACTCTCCACTTTTCTTCACTTCCTTTCAGTTAAAGATTGCAGCTCCAATTTCAGCCAACTTTGAGAATTGTATCAAATTCCATACTTCTTTAATGCAAACAAAAAAGGCATAAGGTGATTTTTTTATATTTTCGTTATTTTGTTTTTTTAAGAATATGAATGTAATGTCATCTATCGGTTACAAGGTTTATATCGAAATAGTTTGTCATTCCTCTGCTCCAGAATCCACCAACCGTTTTATTGAGGAATTTTATCCGGGAATAAGTGAGACAATTTCAAGAAATCCCCGACATAAAATCTCTGATATTGCATAATCGCGTAGACGTTATCCCAAACCCCACGGAAAAATGAGAACCTCGCCGGCCATACGTTTACTTTAGGTTGGTACTGAACTGTGCTATCACATATACGAGATCGGCTGCGACGCGACGTTTGCTCGTCGTTCTCGCTAGACCATATTTTCATTTCACGGTCCCATACGTGCAGCAAAATATTTTATATCGACCCACGTTCCTCGCACCCTTAAATTTAAATTGCAAACTTTGTCATGAGATATGTACACGAGTCGTTATTAATTTTTGCATACCGCGGTAATAGTTACGAGCAGGGATGCAAAAGCTTAATTTACCGCGTAAATTTCCAAATTAATTACCGTAATTAATGGTTGTTTTTACCTATCGTAATTTACTGCTTAAATTTCCGATGGTAACTTAACGTCAATTTAAATTACCGTTGGTAATTTACCAGTAATTTACCCAAAATATTTATTACAGTTGTTAATTTACCGGAAATTATAAATTTCAAAAACCTTCCATCAGTACTTGCGTGGATGTGTAAGGGGGGCCCTCTCACTTATTATTACTAGACTGATAAAGGCACTTTCCCGTTTTTTTTTAATATACGAACTTTTACTCGAAATCTAACCTGACTTCAAACTTTTCTTACTTTAATTCTTATGGTAGCGTGAATTAAATATCTCTCTTCCGGAGGGTCTAAAATTGTAGGTTCTTTCTCTGAGACTTTGTCAGAGAGAGATGAACCACAAATTAATCAACACTATAGAAGCCAAAATGCTTCTCCACAAAAAGGACTGATTTAAATTATTCTATCATAATAAAACGCAAATCCAAAACAACACTTAATGTCTATTAACAAATAACATGAACAATGCAGAACCGCTTACAAAGGATATGAACGTTAACCCTAAACAATGATAATAATCTTTTTAGCAGAGATGGTCACAATATAAATACAGTAAACTCTTAATAACTTACGCGTTAAAATAGCTGGGAACAAGAAAAACACAAGACATCACAAGTTCTATAAGATGGCCCCAAGATTGGGGCCCTGAGCGGACGCTCGACACACGTCCGCCTCGCTCAAAACGCGATACAAAAGAGAATGACTCGTTGTGTGTCTTTTCCAGCCCTTAAAATATTCTGGCGCCAAACAAGACGACCGCAGACGCTTGGCAAATACCAACCTCGATTGGACATTAAAACAAAATACACCAGCGTTCAACTTTAAATCCCGCGCGAAATCTCACTTACTACATCCCTTCCACGTTAAGATAAACAATTATTTGACCAATTATTTATCTCACAACAAAACAAAACCAAACAAATAAATTGCTAATTGTACCATCTCCCCTCACAAAACAATTCTCTTAATTGCTATTTACAATATCTGTCAAACATTTTTCTTCTCGTAAATTTTTTTTTGATTTCCTGAAATAAAAATACAGATCTGACACAATAAAAACCCAAAAGAATTCGGCCTTGGTCCTGAAGTCCGACGATGCTAATTCGGTTTCGAATCTTCCAAAGTCCCAAGCGAATGTCTCGTTCCTCTGGGCCATTGGTCACATGAAACAAAAGGAAAAACAACATTGAAGCAGTATCATAGCAGTCCGATTACATCATAACTTACATTATCTCTTATCCATCTTCAAATACAGCCGCTATCGTGAAATGATTTCCCTCGCTCCTCGCCTCGGTTTTTCCCTCCGTCCATTTTGCTACTAGCGTCATCGGTGGTCCAGCGGCGTCCGTCGTTCTTCGGAAGCTATCGTGTACCTCATAGATGACCTACACGACGTGTGTATGTTGTCCAGCGACACTGAGGCCCGGCTGTACATCCCTTTGCGTTGTCCATGTAGTCATTTTTTCCTAACACCTTCGACGTCAAAGTGCAGGTATTTTGTCATCTGCCACTTTGTAATTTTTTTGACCAAACGCCTCCCTTTGGGCGTTTTTCTGCGGTCACACCATTTTTTTGAAGCACACGGGGCTTCGCATGCTGTAGATTACAACGCTTTGTAAATCTACCGGCACTAATTTCGACGTCCAAAGTTCAGTATATTTGCCTGAAACTTTGAAATTTTTCCTTGGCCTTTTGCGCCTCTCGCGGGCGACTTTTGCGGCCACATCCATCTCTAGACGATTTCTTGCTTCAAACGGTAACGGGACGAAACCAGCTGTTTTCACAATGACCACGCTGCATGACCTTGGGACTTCTGGATGATATTTCGAGTTCCAGACCTGAGAGCTGCATTTCCGGACTAGCTGGCCTGGACATCTGGTACATGTGACCCTTCGAAAGATCTGCTTCATACCTGCTTCCGTTGTCTTTCCCTTACAACCCACAATTTATGCGAAATAAAAAAAATAAAATGAATCAAACTACTTTGCAACTTCCCTATTAATTAGTTCCCTTAATACTGCGTTATTTTAATTTATAAAATACAGTTGCAAAGTATACCCCTTAACTTTAATTAATTATTAATTAATTACCGCGTGTCTGTCTTGTGCTTCTCCCCTCAAAGCTGCCATTTTCAAAAATGCTTATATTAAAAAACTCAACGTGTTTCAAACTTCTAATTCAATTTAATTTCCTCAAAATTTACTAAACAAAGAACTTGCTCTTTGTTTCTATCCTATCCTTTACTTTCACTAAATCGACCAGTGACGGTACGATTTTTTTTTCTGTTTATTGTTTACTGTTGCCATCTCTACTCTGCCATCTTTTCACTCAATAAAAAAAATTCCTCAGAATTTAATTTCAAACTACCTGTTCTGCCTATCGCCATAAATCACAACGCAAGTCCTGTCCAACACAATTTGGTTCAAACTTTCCCCAACGAACGGTCTCGAGAATTAAGACATTTCTTTCAAAAACAATTACAACACTCAAAAGAAATTATACTGCAAATATTTAATTATTATGCTGCCACCATGCAGTACATTTCCTACACAAATTCACGACTATATTTATCTATATCGACATGTATCACACACAATGTCCACCTCAGAAGCAACAAACAAATTCTTGGAATGCCAACGGGCTATTCCCAACATGGGTACCTAAACCAGACCCTATACCTTTTTCTCTTAAAGGGTTTCTTGTTTGCCTTACTTCGCTTCAACTATATAGCCACAACAATGCATTCTTAAAATGCGTCACACAATTTGCTTCTAAAATTCACAACAAATCTAACTGGAGTGCTTTCTTCATAATCTATTCGAATAATCACTTGAAATGTCCTAAATAATCCCAACCGCTAGCCAACAAATTGTAAGGGGGGCCCTCTCACTTATTATTACTAGACTGATAAAGGCACTTTCCCGTTTTTTTTAATATACGAACTTTTACTCGAAATCTAACCTGACTTCAAACTTTTCTTACTTTAATTCTTATGGTAGCGTGAATTAAATATCTCTCTTCCGGAGGGTCTAAAATTGTAGGTTCTTTCTCTGAGACTTTGTCAGAGAAAGATGAACCACAAATTAATCAACACTATAGAAGCCAAAATGCTTCTCCACAAAAAGGACTGATTTAAATTATTCTATCATAATAAAACGCAAATCCAAAACAACACTTAATGTCTATTAACAAATAACATGAACAATGCAGAACCGCTTACAAAGGATATGAACGTTAACCCTAAACAATGATAATAATCTTTTTAGCAGAGATGGTCACAATATAAATACAGTAAACTCTTAATAACTTACGCGTTAAAATAGCTGGGAACAAGAAAAACACAAGACATCACAAGTTCTATAAGATGGCCCCAAGATTGGGGCCCTGAGCGGACGCTCGACACACGTCCGCCTCGCTCAAAACGCGATACAAAAGAGAATGACTCGTTGTGTGTCTTTTCCAGCCCTTAAAATATTCTGGCGCCAAACAAGACGACCGCAGACGCTTGGCAAATACCAACCTCGATTGGACATTAAAACAAAATACACCAGCGTTCAACTTTAAATCCCGCGCGAAATCTCACTTACTACAGATGTACCCCACCACTCCTAAACGGCCAACAAGTGCATTGTTTGGTCTTTGCCTGGGATGTAAGAGCGTAATTTATCAGGTAAACTACTAAATAAATTACCATAATTAAAGGTAATTTCCGGATTTTCTAATTACTTAATACAGCGGAGCCAATAATGCATATTTTAAATCAGAAGCCATCTACCTACTATTAAATTCATGATTTAAAGAAATGTTCTGGTGATCCGGATTGTTGTTGTTTTGTGAGTCTGTAATAAATTACGTATTTTATACTATAATTATGCTGTTAGACAGTCTATTTTATAAATTGCTGGTTTAAAAAGTATTTTTATTGTAGTCCCTGCTTTCATTTTAATAATGAATTACTACTATTAAATCAGGAAAAGCATCAGCGATTGGGATCTACAATAATCTGACTTATAAGGGTGTACCCGATTCTTTACATAACTTATCATTTAAGTAAATTATCATTTTGTATAACCCGGTAATGTAAGAAAATATAAAAGACCAACTGCAATTTTTAATTTAAGTTTGAAAGTAATAATTTTAATTGCAGCGGTTATTTACTGAGAAAAAAAATTACAGAAATTTAACATCCTTAGTCAGATTGCGAGTTATCTACAAAATATTGACTTCTTTACCATATATTCTTATTAATATTAGTAGCACTCATAACATACAAAGATCGGTATTAACGCTTTAATTTAACATTTTGAATTTTTAATTACCCGGTAATTTAAAACAGCGTAATTTACCATTCTGAATTTTTTATTACTCAGTAATTTAAGCCAACGTACTTACCATTTTTAATTTTTATTTATTTCAATTATTATTAATTCAATATTTGAAATTAATAATTTTAATTTCAACGGTAATTTACGAAAAATAATAATTACCTTAATTTAACATCCCTGGTAAAGAGTGAATTTGTTGGATATTATATAATAAAAAATGCATGTAAACAAAACTGCAGCTTGTTTCAACTCTGATAAATGCTAATAAATTGGCTACAATTCAAGAAACATTTTGAAGTTGTCAATTTCATATCAAAACAGAAAATAATTAACAATGGCAATTACTATGACTAACATAAGCTTTGTTCGTGGTAGACGTTCCTCAAAATCTTAATAAGAAAATCTTATACTTAGTTTGTGTCATATTTGTATGCTTATATTTATTCCAAGTTATTTTATTTTGGTTCAAATAGGACTTTTCAGCAACATGTTGACACCAATTTTTGAGATCGAATCCAACATTGTATGCACGAAGGGCCGTTGATAGTCTTTAGACAGATGTTTTCCCAACACGTCTTCATTTAAAACAATGTCGAATACCTCAATTTTCACAATTTTTCCAATATCTTGGCCATTTACAATGCCTACAAGGAGATTGTTTTGAAATACCAGGTACGTATCACGATAATGACAAAATTTTACTTACGACGTTGTGCTTTAGATGTTCGGCAATTTTACATGTTGCTAAAGTGCTCTGTGTCTAACCAAATAGCTTTGAAAATTGTCTCAAAACTGTGCTTAGCGTCGGAAGAGATTGTGAGCTCACACTTCACAGGATGTTTCTACCTTAAAGTACCCTTGTATGGGTCTTATTTTATTTAACTCTCAGGTTGTAGAAGCTTTGCAATTTATTAAGGTTTGTGCACATCGACGTCCAGACTATGTAACACAATAATTCGCAATGTAAAAATTACTCATATTATCATACAAACGACACATGTATGTATCGTATCAATGAGTATCGTTCACAAATCAAACACGGAAGATGTTTTAAAAGTTATGTTAATAAAAGTCTCTTTTTCTTTGCTATAATGTTTCTTTCATTTACTGGGACACATGTTTCGATATATTACGGTCATATTATGCCCATTTTACCGACAATATTTATCATTTATCACATTTATCATATAATAAATGCGTATAAAATTCGTAAAATGTCAACTATAAAAAAGCAGTGGATTTATTTATTTATTTATTATTTATCACTGAGGCTCGATTTTAATCCAACCAGTATGATAAGGGTCTCGTTGTCGTCAAGTATATGTACGCCATTTACTTGAAATATTTAATTGCAATTAAAAATCTTTTGTGAGAAAGTCGCGTGCTTGTTGATAGGACAACAACGTATATTAACATAGCAAAGTATATAATTGAGTAATTAGCTAATGTCATGGCCAGTACATTTTGCCGAGAAATATACAAAATAGAACAGTGATAATGGCACATTAGTCGTTTAAACAAATAAAAAACTGAAGCTATCGCATATATGGATTTAAAAATTGCAAAACAACATCACGTAATTTGCAACACTCTATTCTAGAAAATGTGGAGTAGTTGTTAATGATGGATGTTGGCCAATAACATCAATCTACCATCAGACAAGACACGTTACCGTTGCTCCCGGCAACCAGTCAAACACCTCTGGTTATCCTTATAATAGCATAGTAGTAGAGTAGTCTATTTTGTTACTTAACGGTGTAGATTTTATCGTAAGTAAATTTTATGGGTTCATAAAATAGTAGTAATGTGCCCGAGGTATAATAATGGTTTTAATAGAGCAGGAAATGAGATTGATGAGCTGATTGTGTCCCGCCAGGCACTAAGTAATCGATGGCATTGCAAACGAACAAATTTATTACACGACTAAAGTCATTAATACCATACTGTGTTATTGATGGTTGAAACCCTGCCCAACAAAATGGCAGTTAATATCATAGGGTAGCGGCAGTAATTATTTCTCGCAACTTCTGCTATTAACTAAAATACCTAAATGGTTTTGTCCTGGATTTACTTTTATAGCACAATTAAAAGTTTATTCATTAAAATATTCTGCATAATAATAGTACAGAGCAGACAAGTAATAAAATTAGAATTATAAATTTCATTTTCGTCAATAAAAAGTGTAATCAGAATTTATTACCTTCACTTCTACACATCACACTGTCCGACTTTAATTGTAAAATTTATTAGTAGTGAAAACTCAACTCAAATGTCTTCCATAATTATTATAAAAGCAACAGTTCTCTTGCAGCTTTCTTGAGTTTATCTGAACTTATCTAATTATTATCTTCACTAGATAGAAAAATTTTTCCTATCGCAGAATTTTGACAAAACAATCAATACCTATAAACGAGGATTTACAGACAGTGGCGTACCTACCATGGGTGGCACCCGGTGCGGATATCGTGGTGTCACCCAAAGAATGAAAAGTGAAAACCGTTAAAATTAACAAAAATCCGATAAACATAAAGTTTATAAACATAAGTTTCTTTAATTAATACAAATGGGCGTTATTAATAACTAAGTTACATTATTATGATAATAATAGTACTAATGATTATAGGTACTTATTATAGGTATATCCTTTCATATAGATATATGAAAGTGAATCTCTTCTTTTCTCAAAACCTCTTCTGTCTAGCTTTAACAGCCGCAAACTCGAAAATCACATTTTGAACATTTATATTTTGTGCTGCCTTGTGTTTTATTGTTAATATGCCAAGATTTTAAGTCTAGTTTGGGTCATTGTTGCCCGCAACTAATTTTTAATTAGTTTTAATTTGCTACACCTTTCGCACGAAGCAACTGTTTGTGAACAAACTGTCATAAATAACTAGCGCGATCGTTACATTCGGATGAGATTCTATAAAATCATCCTATTCCACGATGAATTTCAAGTTTAGAGACGCCCAATTAGAAACTGTAACTGGCCGCTTTTAAATGTCTTCTCAACCTTTTGTATCTCTAAGAGGAGTTGTGTTTCTGATACCTCATCATAAAAACCAGTAAATTTGGATACAGCTAATTTTAACTTTTCAGTGTTCGCCAGAAGTAAAGTGTTTGGCTGCACAACCTCGAACAATGAAGCTACATCTTAAATTGGCTTCGATCTAGTTGGAGTTCAATACTGAATCGGTCAAAACATTTCAACATATCCTTTTCAAGTTCAGATGTCTGTGAAAGTCCTGCATCGGTGGCCAAATCACCGGCCATTCGTTTTTTACGACGAATTCGTCGTTTTATTGAAATATCGTAGTCCGACTTTTTCTCAGCAAAATCTATTGCCTCTTCTACAATATGACTTTTCTGCAATATATTTATACGAAGTGTCTCTATTTTTATAGCTAACTGATCAACACTCATGCTTTTACTTTGCAATACAATCGGAGAACACTTTATTTCCCTTGGAAGAAAAGATGGCAAAGAAACCACACACAGCAGACATAATGTTCTGTGTACCTCTGGTGTCTAAAATTTCGTGATGATCACACAACTTCTAAATTGCAGCCACAATCCCATCAAAATTTTCAGCAAATACTTTTACTGCAGCATAATGAGCACTCCAACGCGTTGTTGGGAGGCTTTCAACAGATGCTTTGCTGTGATTAAGAAGCACTTCCAAGCTGCTAGAAGAAGCAAAAAAATGTAAATATGCTCTCTATCATTCCGAAAAATGTTACACAAGATACATTTTGTGCAAATGAGTGTTGACCATATAAATTAATTGAATGATCTATATACCCAACAAAAATTGTTTTGTGGTAAACAAAAAAACTATTTACAAATAAATCATAACCATATGTATACTACATCAGTACTGCCACTTATAAAAATTCGCAAAACTGTAGTGATTGAATAACTGCCACTTGTAAAGATTTTAATCTGCAGTAATTATTTATTTAATAACTTACAAAAAAAATTATAAATTATCACAATTGATAACTAAATCTTTTACTATGGATAATTGGGTAGAATGGCTTCAAGTCTAAAGTGATTTGTAATTGAAAAGGCATTATTACATGACAGGTATAATCTACAGAGACAATTCTGGATAAAGTTGGTGTTTATAATAAAGGCATTATTCTTTATGAAAATCGGAATTTATAGCTTTCTTAACAAACAAGGAAACTGATGACTTATGCAATATAAAACAAGCAGCAACTATGGGGCACAAAAACGATGGACAATTAGCAGTTTATGAATATTCCTATTCCTCAAAAACCGAATTTGTTACAAACCTGAATATATACTCTGTATATACTCCTTTAAAAATTAAGAAACAACACCTTGGTAAGGTAAACAAGGAAAAATTAGTTAAGAAAAATTAGTACTTTGTTTCTTCGATAATTTAAAATTAAGAAATATAAGTGTTTTACCATTTCCCCGAAATTTAGTTAAGGGTTGCAGAACCGTGGGGTGATTCATGAAAACTGATATTCTAGACTCTTGAAGTTAAGGGCTACAAATACGAAGGTTAAGTGTAAAGAAAATCAATTGTCAATTGGGTATAGAAAATTTGTCCTTTGCTATTTTTTTATATTTCCCTAATACACGAAGATGTAGCGCCTGCTTCAGTGAGTGAAAACATTTTTCAGGCCCAAAAGTGTTTAATTTGATATAAAAATATATATTTTACAAACAGTTCCAGTTATTTTATCATGTTTCAATCCTCTTTGTGCTCACCGTAAACACACTATATTTACTAACACCATTCTAAGTGAAATTGCTATTCCAATTGATCCATTTGCTTCTATAATTACCATGTTGTCTCACCTCCAATATTCATAATTGCTAGTGACACACATTTGCCAGTGTACACAGTACGTGCAAACGGAGGTGCGGTCAGTTGTGGTTATATTTGCTGGTCGTTCGTTCAGAAGATAATTAAACACTGTATGTTAGCGACGCACACCCGTTTATTGGATCAACAGTCAACAAACGCCTAAAAGCTTTCTTACACTAACACCGGATGCCGGCTAAATTCAATTTTCCGCCAGTTGCACACACACACACATACACACAGGTCATTCCGTGTTTTATTTTTGTTACGCACGGTTAATTAAGAGTTTGTATGTCGAAAGCAATCCATCACCTAGGAAAAAAGGTTAACAAGTCAAGTGTGATTTATAGGAATGAAGGAAGGAACATACATCATGCGAAATTGCCCGTATCGACGTTAAAGTAATTACAAAGTTTTAGCTAAGTTAAAGGGTCATATTTATCAATCTCAAACTATCGGTTAGTTACGCGAAATATTTTAAGGAGTAACATACTCGAGAGTCGATTGGATCGTACAGAAAAAATAATCGATTTTCCAATTACATTTTACTTTTTGATAGTGCTATATTTTCCTGAAATATTGCTGAAAACATTTTTAGGAAACATTATTAAACTTCATTAGTTGGACTTTCAGATGTGCTTAATATTTTGTAATAAATAAGTATGTCCCAATTACTATTTGTTGACCTTATAGAACTATAAGGTGTACATATCCGCTTAAGGGGTAATGCCACTCAAGCACGACCAAAAAAACGGGCAAATTTTCATATTTATTTTTATGCTTTTCTTAAATAAATGTGTTCTAAATCGGTGCTAAAAGTATGTCGAAGACTTCTAGAAAATATGTCAATCCTGGTGATTCTTGCACTGGTGTTGTCTATGTTATCTAGGTTTTTTTTGATACGACTTCTTGCTGTTCAGTAAGAAATTGTATCTATAGATTGTTTGGTAGAGAAACATAATTTTAAGTTCAAATTACTGCCATTTCTGGTTGAAATTCTCAGGGAATATAACTTTATTGGATGGGAATTAATAAAGGTTTGCTGTTTCTTCAAAGAACTGTTATTTCCTCCTTTACATATTGTTTTGAATTTTGGCTTAAAATAATGTCCGTAAAGTGTAAATTGCCAATTAAACGCATTATGCATCTGGTACTAGATATTAGAATGATTTCCGAAGTTACAGCTAATAATAAGCTTTAATACAAACATTTTTTTATTTTTGTCAGGATACCGGCGCCTCCGCCGTTTTGCTAAATGTTTGCTGTTTTCTACTGCAACGGTTTTTAAATCACGGGCCGTAGTCTCAGTAAAGGCGTATAAATGTGTGTTGGGGATTGCAGTAATAATTGAAGAAACGATCTTATTCTTGTAGATGTTTTACTTGTAAAATTGATAAAATATGTTTGAAAGCTCAAGCATACCTTCTTACAATATAAATATACGAAATGTTAGTAATGAGTTAGTAATGATCACTTTTTCACAATTTTCCCTAGATTAACGTCTGTGATAGTATGTGAAGCCTGTGAAGGATGTCGTCCCAATGCTAAGGTTGTATTTTTAATTTCCCCTGTACGACTGTACCACTTAAAATTTATCACAACTTCCACATTCACTTTTGTAAACTCCACTTTCTTTGGCTTTCTTAATGTTTTGTTTACAATTATTCAGATTTGTGCCTTATTATTGATTTAGTTCTAACCGAAAAAGTGTTTTTAAATTGGTTGTTTATTTCTTTATCATAATTCAAGACAACGTGCTATAACGGTTTTTTGAATTGAAGTTGTGATAAATAATTTTATTCTATACTAGAACAGACAACAGAAAGATTATAATAAAATATACACATCAAAAATTAATAAAATGTCTTAGTACAAATCAAAAACCGAAGACAACGTCCTGAATTATGACAGTGCATTTTGACAAAACAACATCAACCGTCAAAAAAAATTGATAGATGATATTAGAATCTTTGCAGAAACTCAATGATCTGCCAAACATACAGCCAAAAATTGACTTTGAAATGACTATGGGAGACATTTGTCCTAATTGGACCGACGGATCAAGTCTATTTTTGAACAGAACTAACTATAATTTGAACATAATTTCATAACAGCCAATTATTTCAATTTTTATAAAAACAATATTTGAATATCCAAAGACATGAGTTCAACATTAGTTCCTGTGTTCAATAATTAAAACACAAGCATTGGCTGAGAAACGATTTAGATGCCCCTGGCAAAATAGTAGTTCCGTGAGAACATTTCTGAGTCACCGCTGCAAGTAAAAGCACTGTGTTCGACTTGGCATGTTTTGCTGATTTCAGTACAACGAAGGAAAACGCGGTTTAATTTCATTATAGACATACTACTTGCTTCTACTAATTTACGTACGGCAACCACGTGGGTGATTACTAAGTAGGAAACTGCATAGAAACAGCGTCACCTCGTGACAATCTTACACAGGTCCGGCAACAGTAGGACAGATCCGCTGTAGGCTCACCCGGCCTGTTGGCCTGGTGGCCGGACAACCACACAAAAGTATAGTTACTGTTCTGGAAAGTGGGTATATATCGTTACAAAAGCCTCATTTTAAAGCATTCTCCGGTCTTTTAACTCTTTCGAACTAGTGAATTACAAATGAAGCAAAAACACTTACGGAAAGCGTCTTTGGTTAAGGACGATTCCGGACAACTCTCTGCACAGAACCGTTCGGGTCTCGTCTATTGTTCGGACCAACAATGGATGTTATTCTTAAGGCTGATTTAATCTGTCAAATCCACTTATTGTTTTGCCCTGAGGAGGAGATATAACAAAACACGGTTGAAACTGAGACCATACTGTGATTAAATACGATTGGTGTAAAGGGTCCTTCCTAATAGAGTTTCCCTTAATTATAACTTTGTTATACTGAGATTTCTATAGAAATTTATGTTTATGCTACTGCTCTTGGTATTATTTATGTTTTTCGTCGTATTATGATAGAGATGTTAATTTAAAATATACGATATTATAACTTGTCCTGCGTTATTCAAAACATCAACAGGAATTGTTAAATGTTCAGTAGATTTTCATGGTTTTCATGATTTTCACTAAATTAACAAATTTATTTACTTATATTATTACGTTATAATGATGCGTATAAAGTTGATGGTCGGTAAACCGGTTTTTGCGCGTACATTTTGGAATAAACCGTACAAATAAGATTTCAAGACCAACGGCGATAACATCATAAGCAAAAAGCAATTGAAAGTATGAAATATACAAACGTCAACCAATTTGAATGTATTACTCCGTAGTTTTCATAGTCACTGTACAAAGCACCACAGACTGCCAGCCACTTTCGAGAACTTATAATTCTTTTCCATTGCAAAAAACCCTTACAGTATTCAGTACTGCTATGACAAATAATTAAAAAGATAAAATAATTAGATTGTGTTTCAGAGATTTAAACATTTTTGATTCTGTGATTGTTTGAACACCTTAATGAGCAACCTGTGTGGCTTTTTTAGTAATTGGAAACGAAGTAGTCCGTTGCCCATTCTCTCATATAAGAAAAGAGAATCATTTTGATAATACTCGTTGTGTTTCAAGTTTTTAACCTTCATTGTGGTTTAAGTTAAGGTTTGCCGCCCGTTTTTAAGTAGCTTTAAAACCGTTAAGTACTCTACAAACTTATATGGTAAGTTCTACACTCTAATCTGGAATATGACGTCAAAAATATTATAGATATTATTCAGTTTCTTAAATAGAAACACATTGCAATTTTGCTGTTTTTACAAAAGTAAATCCAGGTAGATTTTCGGTGCCATAAGTAATGGCGGGGTTCTTTTATTCCTTTTTTTACGACTTCAGAATGACTTTTCTCTTTGTAGATTTGCATAATACAAAGTGATTTATTTGAGAATCTAACAAGTATGTACCAGTAGGTTTGATTGATGAAAATATCCACCTCTTCCATGTTCGTATAGTAGTCAAAATCAAAATATATTGAACTTGAAGAAGCAGCCTTATTTAAAAACTGTTTATGAGACTATCGATTTCAATGCTTCAAGCACCATCGTCAGGTCTCGAGTCAATCAACAATTAGATAATGCGATCATTGATATTTTCCTGCGGGAGCGATGGAATAAATCCATATAATACAGTCTATCTGTCTATCTATCTCTATCTGTAGCTCACCAAACAATATTCGCACCAATACGAAGATTTGGCAGTTGTGAATGTGTGAGTTAAGAAAACAATTGGCGTACTAAATCCAGGAGACGGATCTTAAACGTAATATTTCGAATGCACAAAGCTTTGACAATACATGCTACTCGTATTCTTACCTGGTAGGTATACTTCCTGTAGAGATCGTCGGAGAGATTAACTAGCAGATTAGTCACAACTAAATAAAAACCTATCAATTATAACATTATATATACAATTATACAATTATAACAACATATTTTAAAAAAATAAGTTTTTGCCCAGTAAAATGTACGTACTTTTTTGTGCCACTATACAAAGAAACCCAGCGATATCGTAGATGAAAACCAATTACTATAACGCCAATGCTAATAGAAAAATAAAAAATGATAAAAGAACTTATAAGACTAACAGGTATTAAATAATCTGAGCACAATAAGACCAAGTTGAGTGCCATCTGAAGAATTTTCTTGTCACAGTTAAAAGAAAAGATTTTTGAATAAACTTTATTTTTAGTAGAGTACCTACATATCGATCTCGAGCACTTAATTTCTCATTTAAATGCTTCGAAATCCGACCTAAAAAAATTAGGATAATCACTGCAATAAATCTGTGAGGCGAAATTGGGTCACTATCTGAATTATTCAAGCTACTATCGACTAGACTGATTTTTAATTCATGCTAGTTGACATCTAGATACACAATTTTCACTGCCAATCAACTTATACAGCGACCTTTCATATCGCATAGAATATTTATAGCGTTCATTGCAAGATTGGTTTAACTGGAATGCATTGTGATTGGTAATTTCACAGAAATTATTGCGAATCTAGTGTTTTATTGTCAGCATTAGTCAAGATTTTCAATTTCCGGCTAATCAACGTAATAGCTATACGTAGCTATAGCTGCAATGCATTATGAAGGACTATCTGTCAGATATGGTTAATATGTTTTATTATAAGCATGAATCATTTTACATTTTAAATATGGCCCGACGACGATTTGTATTTATCGAAACCTGGTCGCCACAAGAACCAATAAATAAACATCATCGGATCACACAAGTGTTTTATTTTATATATTTTAAATATGTTATATTCCACTCAAAGTTTCTAATGTTCAATAATACATATAAAGCTATAAGTCGATCGAACACAATTATTTCAGGCGTAGTTCATATACGGTAGTTCATATACGGTAGTTCATATACGCACCAACTTTTGCTAATGAATTATTAGAAAAAAATCTAATTTACTTGGCGATTCCAATCGATACACGCTTACGATTCTACCTCGCTTGTGACGCTCGAGAACTACTGATTAACTAAATCAGATTACCTACAGAAATACCCGAATTTTCCGTTCTGTTAACCTAAACATAAAAAAAACAATCGCTGTGGTTACACCATTACGCAAGACACCATCCCAGCATCTAACACTGTTCGTTTTAAAATATTAGTTTAAGGTATGTTTTAGTTTTAAGATATCTCTATAAGAAATTTAATTTGTCAAATTTTACTGTCTATAGATCAGGAATCCATTCCTGGTACTCTACGCTCGTCATCTTTTTGAAGCGAATGCGAGTCTTTTCGAATGGAGTGGGGATATTACCGGTTGCCTTCTGGTACGTATCTAGGAGCTAGTTTGCTTGTTGCTAAGCACAATAACGCATGCGCCTCGCCCATACGTTTCAATCAAACGTATGGGAACGTATGGGCGTGGCGCGTGTGTTATTGTTCTTATCAATAAGCAAACTTGCTCATAGGTACGTACCAAACAGAAGGCAACCGGTGATATCCCCACTCCATTCGAAAAGTCTCGTATTCCCTTCAAAAAGATGACGAGAGTAGACTCCCAGGACGTATCCAGAACGGTTTGACTCAACTTAATGGTTTGGCTATAAAACTCGTAGTATATTTTTTAAGCACTTGCTCTGCTTTTGTTACTATCACATTTCCACTAACGCAAAGTGCTTGTTTCCATGTAATCTTCTAAACAATCCCGTGCTGTCGAGGTGCTGTACTGCCCTTGGTTGGTAGGAGCTCAGGTTCTTCAAGTTAAACGCTGAAGACAGTACTAACACATGTTTATTGGAAGACTACATATCATGAATGAATCCGTTAAACCTGATACCTATGCCTAGGACACGTAGCACTTACGTTACTGTTTGTGCTATGTGCCAATCTGTTATTCTCTATCTTATTCTCATTTTTTTTGTAGAGGGACCGTTATCAATTTCACTTAGTTTGTCTCCTATTTTATTTTTATTAACTAAATAATTTTTTGTAGCGTTCTTATGTGCCATTTGTTGTCTAAATCTTAATTCTTGGTAATAATTATCAGCATTATACAGTAGATCTATTATATTTCACATTATTTGGAATATTACAAATATGTCCAAATACCAACTCGAGTGGGGTATACTTAGTTTAAGTGACAATGAAGTCTTTCTTCGTGACTTGCAATTTTTTGTAATACGATGTACACAAACTCTATTTTCAGGTCCTTATGGAGGTCATCATTCCTAATGTACCAAGGTGCATTAATACCAAGTTCTTAATACTTTATTTTGGAAGGTCTGGACAATTTTCATGTTACTTTTTTTGTTCAACTCCAGAACTAAGCACCATACGTCCACACGGATTTTAGAATTTGCTGGTACAAAAGAAGCTTATGCTTATATAACATGGAGTTTCATCCAAGTACCCAGTGCCTACATTTCTCTGTATCCAAATCCTATACCTAGTTCCTGTATTTTTTCTTTTGACAAGTACATTCCAGCAGAGCCAGAAGTCTAGTGCAACGACGAGATATTTGGCTATGTTTGCATACAGTAGTATTTGATTATTATTAGTACCCGTGATTTCCTTGTTAATGAGGTAAATATGTACTGACCTGTGCAGTTAAATCCAGTTTTTCTTTGTCTAAACCTAAAAGTATGCTCTTTGGAGTAACCTTGTCGTCTGCAAAGGCTGCCACACTATTATTGTTTAATGTTATTACCTAATTAATGGTTTAGTTTTGTTTCTAATTGCTCACAAAATCTCTGGTCTTTCTTTTTGTCCCTTATTGGACTTATTATTATTGTCTTATTATTGACATTATGAGCTTTTTGGTTCGCTTCCAGAGCATATAGTGCAATTCACTGGTGTTGGTCAGTTTCCTTAAGTAGGTATTGAAAGATATTTTTATTTGTTTTAAATATCCCTTCTGAGTTGTTACTATGTTTATTTTTATTTTATCTATTGGCAATTGCATTATTTTAAATTTTAAAAGATATTTTCACACAATTATTCTATAAAGTGAGTATATTCAGAGTACATGTGAGGTTCCATTTAAGGATACCGACGATTTGAGCAAAACAAAAAATGAAAAAAATTGATTTGAGTATTGTTTATTATTTTCGACCATCTGAATCAATTTAAAGCCATCTAGGCTAATAAACATAAAGTATTCTTTTCTTCTTGTCTTCGTGATAAACATTGACGATGAATATGTTTTTGTATTCAGAATAGGGTGCCATTATAAATTTTATGTTTCCGACAAAACTGAAGCCGTATTACTCTAAAAATGACAAAAACTACATTATGCTTGTAATTTGAGTCCCCAAAATTTTATTTCATAAGTGTACAAATAAAACAAACGCTATGTCCATGACGTAAGTTACTCGGTATTATATGGATAGAAAACAGAAAACACTCGTTTTGTAATTTATATAACATTTATTTTTCCACAACAGAAAACAAATATTCCAATCAATCACAATCCCAACCCAAGTCGAAAATCATAGGCCTCTACTAATCAATAAAAAATCAATATTTCAAAGCAATTAGAAACTTTTGGATAAGTGACATACCAGTAGCCTATATGCAAATACCAAAACACAAAGAAATTTAAGCGATTTTCGCCTCAATGTGAAGTCATATTTGAGGTTAAATCGTTTTCTCTTCTTTGACAATGTTGGCAATTGCACATGGCATATTCAATAAACAAATCATATGTCGTAGGCACATGTACCTAAAATAGAAGAACATAATATATTGTTAATTAAATGTATTAATTTTCGCAGTAAACATTTATTTGGGAATCCATCGGTGACACAATCTGATATGGAGGGGATTTTTAAGTCAGGTTAGTTTATAAATTTGTAACTTACACTTTATACGGATAGCTACAAAATGTCTACAATCTAGAAGCTACAGTTACATTCAAATAATAATATTATTGCACGACAAATACATTTTGATTACAGACCAGTTTAGGTTATTATCAATAATAATAATAATACTTGCCTCCTGCGTCATTCATCAACAAACAAAGTTGCAAATAACATAACCTGCGTCAAACCATGATAAATCAAACATTAAACAAGAAATACGTAACAAATAAATCGAAACATACGGAGTAACAAATGTCCTATATCTAAAACATAGAAATTATTGCACTAAATCTACAGCTAGGTTACTAAATATGCCAATAAGAATTGCTAAGAAAGCAAAATTGTAAGTTACAAAACTATACACTTTATCGAATAATAAATTAGAATACTAATATTATACTTAAAGTCAATCTTTTGTTTCCGTTTTCCTCATTACATTACCATGATTGTTTGTTATAAATTACGTTACCCTTTCTACTTCCTAAACTCTAATTTGGACGAATTAATTTTTGCTTAATCTCCTCTACCGTTACTTCAATCAACTCAAAGGTTGTATATAAAATTGCAACATTGACAAAATCTGCAACTAATCTCGAATGCTTTAATGACCATTTTGAATTTGGAAGAATTTTTATATGAGAACTAAATGTTGCTAAAGGTTTTTAGGAATCACTAACCTTGAGAAATGTTTCAATTAGAATTGTAATTATACATTAGGGTGCTCCTTATTTTATCAAAAATTGTTTTTTGAAGGGCCAGTCGCTCAAAGTGTTATATGACCACGAAAATAATTACGGTTTTCACTGGTTTTCAATGTTAAGAATAATTTGTATAAAAAAATAAACAAAAACATTTTATTTCTGTTTTGATTACAATAATTGGTATTTCGCATTTATTATTATTAAATATATACATAAATAAAAAAACAACAATCAATAAACTTTTGACTTTAGTTGTCAGTTTTTTCTTAACATTCTTTGTAATCATGAAAGAAAGAATATCATTGTTTCTACGGTCACGTAAAATTTTGAAGGCCTTAAGAACATAAATGCTCATGTACAGTCATGGACAAACGTATTTTTCTGTCACTGTTTCAGATTTTTAAGAGCCTGCTTTGATATAACAATGCAATGTTTTGTTGTTACCCTCTCCTCGGTTCGTAACGTGCTTGGTTATATACGGGATTTATTTTTTGATGCTAACCGCGTCAGATCATTTCCAGTTTGTTGATAATGATGTTTTTATTTAGAAGCTTAATATGTAATTAATCTAATACCTATACTGCAATGAAATTACTGTTATTGTGCGCCTCGGTACGGGTTTTTATTAAATATAAACTTTTTTTATTAAGTAACAAACCTATAACATGAATTAAAATCACTATTCAAGAGAATGCTTAATATTCACAACACATACTACAACTGTATTGCATCTACTACTACCTTTAATTACGTAAGTAAACGAAAAAATTAACTTCATATTGTTAATACAATCATTAACACCTACATATATTGAAAAATTGAAAAATTTTACTTCAAGGTAGAGGGCTGTGTCAGAAGCATAGGAGCTTCTATTTTGTATGAATGTATCATTAAATTTTTTTAAATACAAGTCGTATATGACTAATGTTATATAAATAGAGGCAAACATTTACATTCTAAAAAACTCATTAACATTTTCAGGATCTTACTCTTTTCTGAGACATTTCTTTAAATATGTTTCAACGTTTTGTGGCAGCTTTTAAATTAACAAACAAAAAAGTTATTGACAATATAACGACAACAATTTTTAATTATTTGCAGTTGTTCTGAGTCGTTAAACATGTATTGGCCCTCATTAAAGACATTCGAAACATTAATTGCTGTAAACTAAATACATACAATATATCAAAAATTGTAACTTGATGATGTAAGGAAGATGTTCGAGGGGAGTCGAGGAGGATATGACTCCGTACATGATGGGGCGTCATATGGTATACGGACCTCGGGACTGAGGCGCCAGGTCCGATATGGCTTATAAAAATATGTTTATATTTAATCAAAAGCAATACACGTAAACATAACTTTAACAGACATAATTACAATGCAATGTAAGTATACCATTAATTATACCATAAGCATACCACGTGACAGAAGAATTTTGGGCAAAAGCAGCCTGAAAATCTGAAATAGTCATTAGAAGATTTATCTTCCCATGGCTGTATGTACATAAATGTACCATAGGCAACAATATTTTAGTTGGTTTTCAGAAAAATAGTTATTTAACAAGACTTGAAAATGAAAATGTTGAAAATTAATGCCTGTACGGTCAGAATATTTTTGAAATAGATAGTTTGAAGGCTATTAATAGGTCAGGCAATAGTGAATTAAAAAGGGAGGAAGATAAAAAATCCAGAAAGATCAAAAATTGGTATTCTAGTCGATTTCTACATTCATCTATATCTTTCAAGTATATTATTGTGTTGTACATCCATGACAAAAGAATATTTATTAGAACAGCTGTAATTCTCTCTAAGTTTGCTAGATGTGTGACTGCGAAGTTGCCAACAGCATAGCTCAACGATGTCGTCACCAATTATAAATAGTATACCAATTATAATTTTAGATGAAGACCTCGTAATTATAAGAAAAAAAAACATTTCATGAATTTTTTAGTTTCGTTTAGGTTCGTTCAAAAACAAGGTTTATTTCTGTTTTTTTTTTATACACATGAAGTATAAAATTTATTTTCTTGCTAAACATGTAAATAGGTAAGAATATTTTGAGTCATACTTTAGGATACAAATGTTAGTTTTTCGATAAAGTTTTTATTACCTTTTTACTCAAATTATATTTCTGGCACTAAATTCTCAAATGAAATTATTTTAAATTTCAGATTATATAAAATTTAAACATTCCCTTAATCGGGATATTTCTGATTTCATATAATGAAATATTACAAAAAAATACAAAAAAGCCAAACTCTATAGACTACAGTATGATATTAAAATTAAGAACTAATCGACAACTAGTACCATTAATTCTGAAAATAATTGAGTATTTATGAGTTTTATAACACTTCAGGAAAAAAATGTTTACAGCAAATTTGTAGGGAATTGTGTTTTCTGCAACTAACTTCATAAATATTTTTGGTTGAGATATACCAGAAGGAAGATATTTTGAAAATATAAGTTTTGACGCCATCTTACCACTCTGCTGTGAAGTCAAAAACTTACAGAATATGTAAGTGTATTATAGTGTAATAACACCTACGAATTTTAAACCTATCTGGATTTTTTTCCACCTACAAATAATTGTCCATTGCCTGGTGTAATTTCCTGTATATGAATGTACATATATAAAATTTGATTATCGTAATATGATTTATTTGCTTTTTTGTTACTCATTTTGCTGTACTCCCTTACTTCAAAAGATCACTCAGCAGATAGTGATTTCCTCTTGTTTTGTGTAATTAAATCCAATCCAAAATATATCACAATATTAATATGGACTATTATTTTCTGTACTATTTATCAGTAATAATAATAATAGTAATAATAATAATGATAATTATACTATAGTTCTCCTAAATATCTGTTAGAAGTTGTGTGGAATTCAAGACAAATAAAACCACGTGAGTATTTAGTTTTGAGCAAATGTGTTGCATTCTTCCTAAGTTCTCAGGTATACAAGTGCATGGTCAGTAAAATTGAAAAATACAGTGTTCCAAATTCAACGTGAATGTATCATGATCTTAAAATATTTTCTTTCACGTGTTTGATATCAACGTAGGTTTTTGACTCTCTGAAAAACCTAGATCATTCACATTTTTTTGGGACATACCGTAAACATAACCGCAATCTATTAAAATCGGAGTTAAGCAACAATCAGCAAAACGACCTCAACGCTACAAATTACCACGCTTATAATAAGGTAAAAGTTATAATAACATCATTACAAAACTATATGCGACTTTTCTTTGTTTCATTATAATTTCTCAAAGCGTAAGACAACCAAATATATCGATTTATATAAGTTATCGCTCGGGTAACAAATCTCTACTTTTCTCTCGAAATTGTCGATATATTGTGCAGGAAGGATCGAATATTATTGTAAAATGTCTACTTAATATTTAATTTTGGTGTAAAACTGGTTACGACACGTGTTTTTGTTTTAATTGTGAGTATTCTTTAGTCAGGAATGAGACGGTGTGTCTCACGGGATGTTAGATTTCTTGTGTGGTTTTATTATTATTAGATAGAAAGTCGGTTAAATTGTGAACGTAAAAGTAAATTTGTGTGCAAATAGTTTGGAACTATTTCGCCAATTAATTTGATAAAAACAAATGAAACTTATTGTACTGATGGGTGTCATATTGGTTTGAACTGCTCGGGAATACATAATGCTTCAAAAGAAGGGTACTCTCTTAACCTGGCTACAAACAATTTCACTTGAAATATGGGTAGATACCACACATTGTTCCATAAGCAAAAAGCCATAAGCAAAAACAGTTTTTGAATAATGGCTGATTGATGAAAAACCACCTGACAACTGCAGCAACTCCCAATTAAAACAAAAACACATTATTTTATAAAAAGGAAGAAGATTCCTATCGATCTCATAGAAGATAATTGACGCTAGGCTCGCAATTTTCTTACGTGTTCTACGTATTCAGATACAAAATTACCAAACCTAGACTAAAACCCTAAAGACTAAAGGGTCCAAAATGAAAAAGACACCTGCTTCGAGACTAACACTACATTTACAACTAGTTTCGTGTTACTTTGGCACAAAAGACTATAGACGGAATCTTTAACCCAACTTCAGCTTCCAGATGGAGATCGGCCTCTGAAAAACAGTGACCTGACCGTGCTCCTTCCCACCGAAAATAAAGATATACAAGGGGATGAAACTATCATTCGTACTGGGTGTCTCTACATTATGATTCTGAACCTCCTCATGCTTATTTCTTTCGGCTCTACTAGCACTGCTAGCTCTACATTTACCACCTTTCAGCCTTAAACTGCGCGACTCCAAAGATAGCGATTTCTGCGGCCTAGGTTTGCTTACACTCCTGTAAAAGACCTTCGTGTTCTTTCCAATTCTTCCATTGATATCTTGCAACTCTAAAATGTCTTCGCATTCGTAAGAATGGTCGCTTTGGCCTAATAATTTCGCGCAATCCTTTTTCTCTTTCTCTTGGTTGTTCTTGATATCAGGACCTACGTAGTTTGGGTTACTGAAACCAAAAGCCCCATCGGAATTTCTCTTGCTTTTCTCCTCGTGCGTGTTATTGGTTTTAACACTATAATTACTAGCTGATGACAATCGATTCACCGTCTCTATACTGTAGTAATCTGAAGTTGATGAAATATTTTCATCGAACGTTTCTGGGACAGCGTAATTAGCAAATTTACCTGAGGTGGAGTTCACTATGTGCTGATATAATGGATTATCAGCGTAAGCCAGATGGGAATTGTAACTGTCTCCTCTCTTGACCGTCGCTTGTTTTAGTTCTTTGTATTCGGATGGTTTGACCTGTGTGATGTGGTTATAAGGAATCGCGAACTCATCGTCATAGTGATAATGGTCTTCCGTTTCTTCGTTATCTAAGTATACTAGTTTGGTTGCTTCGACTGGGGTTAATACTGGCGTTGGAAGTGTTAACACGTTAAAATTTGGCACCGAAATGGGTTCCCTAGGTAATTTCTTCGTTTTACTATCAAACTCAACCCTTTTCTTCGGGATATTTTCCTTTTCACTCGGAGAAATATCACTGCTAAACTTCTTCTTTATAACATACGCTGATTTTGATTTGATCATGGTGCCTCTGGTAGGCGTTGAAAACTCGAACTCCTCGTAATCTACAGGTGGAGATAAGTTTTGCTTGAGCAGACTTTCAGTGCTATCAGTATGCTTACCAGTCAGTACTGTATAACTACACTTATTGTTAATTTTCGTCAGGTTTATCTGGGATAGTTTGCTGATCTCTTGTAGGAAGCTTGTTTTGGATGAAGTTCTGGCATTCTCGGTCAGATCGCTTCCATCCGTATAGTTGTTCTTCGCTGGATTGAAAACAAAAGTTTGTTCGTACGGCTGAACTCTGTTGGTGGGGAAGTAGGAAGAATGTCGGTTGCCTCTGTCGACTGATGTGCAAGTTCTCAGACGGGTTCTATTCGCTTTGTTCTCTAAACATGCCGATGATTGGTCGGTTAGGACTAGTTCTGATACCGTGAATGCTATGGCTTCGGCTCTGGGTTGGGGTTTCACGCCGTGGATGTGGACTTTCTCCCAAAGTTCAGTCGCTGAAATTCGAAATAACAATCACAAATTTAATTCGATAAAGTTACTAATACAGTGTACATACACTGCATTTAATACAGGTTAGCTAGAAGTTACTTATCCGATAAGTATTAGAAAAATAACTATACGTATGACATTTTTAAAAAATTCGTTCATCGAATTACTACCCTTAGAAGTTTCTGTGACTGCTGTTATTTTCCGCATATGTTACATGTCATTCATAGGTAATTGAATAAATAAGAATAAGAGTGTCTCTTTTTAAAGTAGAGCGTCATGATAAAGAAAATGCGTTGAAATAACTCTTGAACTTGTAAAAACTCCAAATTTACTTAATTAAAGGAAAATTAACGTAAAATTACTCTTATTTTGGTGATAAATAAACTTTTCCATTGCTTACATACAATAAATTACTGGTAAAATCGGGACTCGATGAAATATTATCTTCAATTTAACAGAATTACTATGGTTCATTCATCATTTAATATGTTTGTATTTACAGAAAATGTGCCTGAATGATATGACACTAAAAACCAGACCTAATATATCGTAAAAGTCTGTAAGTCTGTAAAAGATACAGCATTAGACCACATTTTTGACAATATATCAACAGCATCAAATGCCTTTTTTTGACAAAAACAAACTTTTATCCGGAGAACCAAAATAATGATCTGGTGGTCCATAAAATAGTATATTATTCTACGAGCAAGTAATGACAGCAATTTCTCACGAGAACGAAGTTTGCAGCACGAGCCGTAGGCGAGTGCTGCAAAACGTTCGAGTGAGAAATTGCCATTACTTGCGAATGGAATACTATACTTTCTTTACTCCTATTGAGGAATGCATTCATTATCATGGCAATTTATGATAAGTGACACTACCCATTCCCCACACACACATGGCAAATATTTCATTCCTGGTTCCTCATACCCCGCGAGTAGTGAGAAATATTTCATTCCTCACGGCTTTAGAACCAATTACAGCTCTGTATTTTTCATTTCCATATTGTTTTGAAACACTGCTTAGCGACATTGTCAAGGCATTGACAACGTCGCTAAGTGACAAGCGCACCAAACAATTTTAATCTGTCAAAATCCTGTGAACCGTCATAGTGACATACAGCCGTCCCTATATGCACAAAAATTAATTTATAAAATTTCGTTGCATGCGGTCGTAGAAAAAGTATATTTTTCCAGTAATGTTGTTGTTTTGAATTACTCAATTTATGGGTATCCGACTTGGAAATCAAAAAATATTCAAGTTGGCTGTGATTTTTAACAACCCCTTTTGCATGAACTATTAATACTGTTAATGCCATGTGTTCTTTTTAGTGGTTAATCTATGTTTCTATCTATTAAATTGTTCTTCCAAAAGAAATTTTAAGTTCTTTGATAATATATCGCAAAATTTAAAAAAAATAGTTTTCTTTTCATTAAGTTAGCATATTTACTCAGATATTAGGACAAAGATAAAAACAATTTATATGGCGTTTCACAGAGATCTTGAGAATCTCACCAAATATCCTTACTTTTCCCACAGGGTGCTCTCAAAGTTGAACCACCAGAACATCATTTTTTCTTGTCGCAAGTGCTCCGCAAACTTATGAAAGCCGAAATTGTTCACTCATTTACCGTATGTGATTGAAATAGTAATATTTGTATTTGTATATTATTAACCTATAAAACATTCTAACTTCAACAACACTAACAATTATAGTATATTATAATACAAGAAGACACCCAAAATAAGAGATGGAGCAGGGCAGAAAGACCTAGGTAATAGCCCGTTCGAACACCAAATGAAATTTATTAAATGAAACTAATTGTGTAATAAACCTGTACAAACCTGGATGTTGGAGATTATTTCTACTACTGCAATACAAGTTTTAGAAGACAAAAATTGGTGCACGAGTTGTTTTGTTATAACACTATACTAGTGTAAATTCGGTACATCGATGGTGCTTTTTCCCTCAAACATTCAAGAGTTGGTTTGTAGAAATAAATTCCAAAATTCCCGCTATGTTCTAAATCTATACAGAATTATATCTTTTTCTTTCCTGTATCAGACTAATGATTTTCGCCGCAAATAAGCTTCATTCGAGTATTAATTTTTTCTATTCGGTAAAAAGTTAGAGCTGTTAAAAATATCAATATTTAATGTAATTTAATGTACAACTTGTTAAGGAATTGAGAAAACCAGTAAGTCAATATGAACCTTTTTACTTCGGAATGACATTTAGTTTTTAGAAGAAAATCTGTAGAAAGTTTTATGTGGCTTTTGTTTTGTTACTTTAATTTATTTACTAATTTATTGTTGTAATGGGTATTCGATTATGTTATTGTTTCGTTTTCGCTTTTTTTGATACGTATTTTATCTTTTATTATTCTTTGTTTGTTAACATTTCAAACGGCTGTAACTTCTTAAGAAATAGAAAAACATAAAATATTATACTCAAAATGACGTTTAAAAATCTGATGTGGCCAGGCACATGACTTTATCATACAAAATATAAAATTAATAGTTTAGCTGCATGAGAATCTATTTGATTGAGTTAAATCGTGTCTGCGTTAAAATTAAACTAGTTAACCTGGATTTGACAGATATTTTGATAGTCAATAGTATCAATAGTAGGTATTGTCAAAGCATCAGCATTTGACACTACCTACTGTCATCAGAATATAAGTTATTTATCTCACAAGTGCAGAAAGTACGGAATAGCGCAACGAGAGGTGATGCGGCATCGCTATACTTTATTTACAATTTTCTCAATTTATCGCTTTTACAATTAGATATAACAACGGGTTGATATTTCTTATCAACAAACAATCAAATTTGTGAACTTATTTTATTTGAATTTTGTATTTTGTACTTTGCCGCACTAGAGCGGCAACGTTCCATAGCGGTTCTCCAACCTCTGATGAAATCAGCTGTTTTCGAGTGTGACAGCACAAAAAAATATTTGTCAAATCCAGGCTACTATGTAGTTTCATTTCAATGCAGATGCGACCGATCTCGATCAAATAGAATTTGCTCTTGAAGCTAAACTATTAATTTTACCAAAAAATGTCATAGGCATAAATTATTTAAAATTTCCTCTACTTTAATTTATTATTTAACTATTTTGTCGAAATTACAGAAATGCCGGCTCATTTGCAAAATCCTTGAAAAATGCTTAGAATAAACTACCAGTTCCTTTGGACCCTTTTGAACCAAAAGCTTTTCAGCTCTAAGTTTGGTCATAAAACTTCTAAATATGAACTTTCGTCCCGATACCTTTAGTAGTTTCTCCGGAATCGTCGTCACAAAAATCGGGTACACACGCACATACACACACACACACACACACACACACACACACACACACACACACACACACACACACACACACACACACACACACACACACAGACATTTTTTTGTACCTTGGTCAAAAATGTTCAGGGAACCCATAAAGACCTATTTCTGCTAAAATCTAAAATTTTTTTTTCGGCACGATTACAATACTTCATCATACTGCGTATGATAAAGTAAAAAAGGTAGACTATTCATATATTTATATTTTTTTAATTAATGGTATTTTGTAACTGTTATTTAATAATCGTTTTAATTTTAAGTAAAAGTTATGTCATTGTTTTTGGTGCTCCGCGACTTTTTCGTATGATCAAAAACTGCTCCCTGACTTCCAAAAGGTTAAGAACCACTGTCCTAGAACGTTAAAGTTTATAAAAGTTATTGAACATTCAAGCTAAAATTGCAAAGTTTAACTTGTGATGCTGTACCTTTTAACAAACATTCAGATATTGGGATGAATAAAAAACAAATCATTGGGAATTGACTCGGTTTCGGAAAAGGCTTATTACCTTGAACCTGATTGCCCTATATAGATACAACGGGAGTTAATTCTTGCAGAAATCTGCGTACATTAATATGAAATTGGAAATAGTTAATACTAGATGGCGGTAATTTTTTAAGTTAAAAATAAAAAAAAATTCAAAATAAAAAATACCGCCATCTTGTATTAACTGTTTCCATTTTCTATATAGATACAGTGTCTCAAACTTATACTACCAAAACATTATGTTAATTGTACGGTATGATAAGTTGTACGAATTTGATTTTGAAAATCGCTAAACGAGAAATAAATTATCTTTATGAGTTTGCTTACAATATGTTAAAAAACATAATACATTTTCTATAATTGGTATAAACGCGTGCCTAGGTTCCATTGCAGACTGTGAGCGTTAGAGATGTCCGCACTGGCTTTGTTAGTGTAAAGAATCTATGTGATATCTATGTTTAACTAATATTTCACATTTTATCTGAATGTATCTCAATCGGTATATTATAATTTGTATACATACAATTAGGTTGTTCTGGTTCTTCTGAGCAAATACGAAAACTATTATCTTTACCCCAATTTTTCAGATATAGTTGCTCACAACCATCTTATTGTCCATAACCTGTACAATTTAGGTGGGAATCTACTACCTCTCTGTTAAGTAGCTAAGGGTTTTAACGCCGAGCGCGACCAGCCGAGAGAAGTGGAGCTCCGAGGAGCGGCCTAAGCTGGATTTTTGGATAAGATAGAGAACACAACTACACTAACATGTCAGTTTATTCACTCACCAGAAACTAGCAAAGATATGCAATAATTACAAACTGAAAACTCTTATGTGATCATGGCTAATTAAGAAATCAATTAAATGGTTATGTTGATTATTACTTACGTTTCTTCTCATTTCAATAAAACTAAAAGCTTGCAAAGTGCACTGCACAAGTGAATAAATCAACAGCATCTAAACATGCTAGGCCTAAAACTCCCTCAGCCCAATTTGGTAGGTGCAACATCATAGTCATAAATTTCCATCTCCTATACACCTCCATAAACCTCTCTTAATACAAGCAATAAATCCTGTATCCCCTAACACCTACCACTACAACAGTCTACCGAACTTACTGAAGTTAAATTTCCACACATCGTTCGTGGCGTGGCCATCTCTCTCGCCGCCGAAAATCACCATGGAAGAGGGTAGTCTGCACGCTGCATGGCTATGGAGGGGTCCGGGGCTTATCTTGGATTTGTAGGTGGACCAAGCACCGGTGGTTATGTCCCACCGCCACAGATCCGCCCTTTCCTGCAGATCGGTCATACCGCCGTATATCCACATCGCATCCTCGTGGATTACAGCGGAATGTTTATGGCGGGGTGGGGGGTAACCCTCCCCCGTCGGTTTCGTCTTGGATCGGCTCACCAGGTGCCACGATTCAGTCTCTGAAATGAATTGTTTTGTTGTTAGTCTTGGGTTGTTATATAATAGTGATAGTTGCTTTCGTTTCAGCGCCAAGAGATGTTGAAAAGGAACAACAAGAAAACATTTTCGGTTAAAGCATAAAATATTAGAAACAATTCTAAACAAAGCTAAGCAGTCGAATTTGAAACCGGAAATTAAAATAAAAGTTAATTTGATTATAAATATCATTCAAATATCCTTTAGGAATAGCATTAAAAATCAGGCATGAGTTCTTCAGTCTAACGGGTGATGAATAATATGACGAACGACAGTTTGAATTTCCCGCCATAGTGTTATTAGATTGTATGGATGCAGGTAATGACCACTGTCAAATACCATAGTGGATTCGTCAGTAGGAAGGATTACGTTCCTTTGCAACAATATTTTTTCTATTCGGGATTTAATTTATAATAAATACTATATTTTATTTGATATGATATTTGATTTAAGATATGAGAGATGATTTTAATTTGCAATTTAGATAATGGGTTATTTTCATTTGATTACATATGGGAGGATTTTATTATTTTTAACTTGCTAAGGGATTGTTCTAACGTGTGTTCAATATGAATTCGCAAAAATTACCAAAATCAATATTTTGGCCTGTCAATATTGGCGTGAAATATTAAATATTTGAGTCAGGATTTGTATTCACTGCAAGAGAACATCGCCAAACTCCACCGCACACGTTTCATTTAAAAAATTATTAATACTAATAAAAAATATTACTTATCATTGTGGTTGGCTATTATTATTATTAACGAAAATAATTTATACCTTGAAAAAATCAAACTAATTTATTATTTAAAATTTAATAATTTTACTTATAAACCCAAAAAAACTGCCCGTATTGGCGTTGATGATCATAAATGCAAGTCAAATATTTCATATTCATTCAGATACAAGCCATCTGCTCGTATATAGAAAATATAACAGTTCAAGAGATATTTACCAATTTTCTACGCAATTTTAAGTAATTAAATTAATTTAAGTTTTAAGTAACTGCAGTCCTCCTGCAAAACCAATTACCTGATTACAACAACATATTTTATTTCAGATTATGTATATAAAAGTTTACATGATAATATTAATAAATAATATTGTTTTATAATTGTACAGCCAAACGCCATGAACAAAAAATAAAATAGGTATGATTTTATATGGACCATCAATAAAATGAATAATGAAATGATATCTCAGATTAAAAATAAAATATATCAAATGCTTTAATATAGACAACATTTTCAAATGTTCGATAATAGAATTTCAAGAAAAATGAGATGCCAAACCAATTTAAAACCGTCATTAAATCGGATGGTAAAAGGGGAACACAAAATTGCCACCTAGAGATGCATTAAGCATTCCACTTGAGACAACTTAGCATTTCAAATTAATTTTATACAAGAAGTAAAAATGGTACCTACTCGTAAAATGCAAATCGTATAATTAGATTCCACAAAGTTAGAATAAAGAAGGTAGATTAGACCAGGAAATTCTGTTGTTTAAACTAGATTATGAAATCTATCCAAAATATTTTCTTATAATATTAATAATGAGTCATAGAAATTAAAAATAGTACTTTAACTACCTACTTTTAATGCAGATACATAACTGAAAACAAAATAAATCGTTAAACAATGGTAAGAATTTCCATTAAATTTAATTGTATCTCCAATAAAAGCGGGAATTTATATCTACGAAGGGGGAACAGGCCGACGAACGTGCCCAGAATTACTCATCAGTAAAAACGAATTGCTCTACACTGCGGACATGTTTTCGCCATATTTCACAGTCCATTGCATTACTGCATTCATGAAGTTCATTTCAGAATCCTCTATAACGCAGCATAATTGCATGTCTTTTAATACAATTATTTTGCTACAGTTAATACTGCAATGCATGTTACTGCAGTAGAAGCAAGCAGTGTCACGACAACAAATTTATCTACGACGCACATATAATAGTATATTATTTGACGAGCACATAATTAACGATATAAATCGCGAGCATGAGGTTTACACGCGAGCCGTAGGAGAGCGTGTAATCATGCGTGCGATTTATATCCGTTATGCGCGAGTCAAATACGACGTTTTATCTACGACTCATAAATTCTATTTTATGCAAAATATTTTAAATGTATTTGTCAATGATGGCGAGGCAAACTGTCAAATAACTGTCATCCACGTAGGTTTTGTAAGACTTTGACACTAGGGTCGTATAATGATGACAGTTCGTTCAAATAATGAGGTCATTATTTGAACGAACTGTCATTATTATACAACGCTAGTGTCATTATAATCATCGGCGCGTATAATGATGGGGATTATATAGTCATAGATACGTATGCAATGAACTTCTTATATGTGAGTCGTAGATAATAGTTCATTGCATACGTATCTATGACTATATAATTCCTACCATGATACACACTAATGATTATGATGACAGTTGCTTTGTATAATAATTTCTGTTCGTTTGAATAATAACTTCATTATTCAAATTAACACGTCATCATTATACGAACGTAGTGTCAACGTCTGTCAAAACCTACGTGGATGACAGTTATTTGACAGTTCGTCTCGCCACCATTGATAAATACATTTACAATATTTGATATAAAATGATACTTATGAGAAGAGCGAATAGGGCGGTTCGCTGGTGTTGGATAGTTTCCTCAGATAGGCATTGATAAATTCATTTTTGGTTCTTTAATACACTCAGTTCCAAAACAAGGGTCTTCAAAAAAATAATGACGTGGAAATTTTTTAAATGTATCCTAGACAGTAGTAGAAAAACTGCAACCTTGTTCTTTCCTCATTTTTGACTCACCCTGTGTGTTAATCGAGGAATGGTATAGAAGTGCTGCTCTATATGAAAGGCACTGCTTTTACGAGTATGTATTTTGTTTTTTAATCATTGATTTATCTCTAAAATTGTCCGAATTACAGCGTTTTTATGAAGCGTTTATTCTACAAATTTATTTCATTATAGGATCACATTGCCTTTAAAAATCTATTGACATTGCCATAGTAATTAATTTTTTGTATGCTGAAGAAAGTAGACGGTTTGTAGACGTAAAAGATGTTAATTTAAAAGCTAGGAGACCCTGCAAAGGTCCTAAATCATTGCCTAAAACATCGTGCTGCTAGAAGAAATTCGGTTAAAAATTATGGAGAATGGAATATTCCCGAATGGTCCAATGTCTTGTTTATGGATTAATCAAGGTTTTGCCGTAACATGGTGTATGGAAGAAAAATAGTGCGGAGAAGCACTGGTAAAAAAAACATGGTTCCAGTTTTCCACTACAGTGCAGGAAATTTTCTAGAAAATATCCACGACTATAATTTTTTTGAAAACAATGGAATTGCCAGCCAGCAAATAAAAGAAACGGCCCACGGGTTTATAAAATATACAATTTACATTTGACAAAGTTAGGTCAAATATCAGGTGCGTAACTTTTTTTGGAACCGAGTGTATATTTTCTGATTTGTTGAATGACGATGGTTAATCTATTCTTGTCACGTGGTACTCTGGTTTGGTATCAGAGTAAAGCATGAAAATAATACTAGTTGGTTAATTTATCCCACTTTGTACCACCAATAATTACAAAGTTAGCACCGGTGAGGCGATATTTGGGCACTATATCAGGCAACTACATAAAAACATTTGTGGCAATTGAAGAGGAAACAAGAAATCTATATAGAAATATTACTATATAGATGCAAAACACAAAAATTTATTAATTAGGCCGCACATGGTACGTAATTAATCTAGCTGAGGATACATTTTTGGAAGAGCTCAACCTCTCGCTCTAACCAATTGAGCTACCAAGGTCAGTGGAAATTGATAGAACAAAATTTGTGATCCTCAACGAGACTAATTAACATTATTTATGTTATATATTAATAACTGATCAGTATTATATTTGTTTTCGAAGCTTAATATCATAATTATTAATTTAATATACTCTATTTGTTTTATATATACATACTCCTTTATTGTTCGTTGTCAAATACCTAACAGCTACTCAATAAGTGAGTGATGATAAAGATAAGCAAGACAAATTCGCAATATAACCAACGTAAACAGAAAGCAAAGGATGTCTTACCGAAGTGGTACGCCCAAAGTTCGCCGCAGGACCCTTTAAGATCCTGATAGCCTCCATAAATTAGCATCGTTCCCCTGTGTACGAGGGCCGTGTGGCCCCTTCTTCCTTTGGGGGTGTTTACACCTAAATCGAAATAGATACATGAGTAACAAGTTCGGCTACACGTTGGGGATGAAGCAAATAAATGGTTTCCTGACACATCGACAGAGCGAATTACTCTCAGGCATTATTGGGTGTTTCCCATAAAATGTGAGCTCCAATTTTCATGAAGACATTTTATATACCTAATGTTTAAGCAGGTGTTCAAGGGGGATGAGAATTTAAGAATTTCACTAATTTTGAATTTTGTTTTTATACTTATTATAAGCATTTTGTACCACTGTAGTTATTTTTGTATATATAGATTTTCAATTTAAGTCAACCAAACCAAAGAAATATTTAAATTTTCCTGGGGATTATTCAAACATTAATTTAAATATTTTAAGATGCGTTTTTTCATACCAATTTATTAGCGTAATTTACAATTCTGATGCCGGTCTTAAAGCAAGTAAAAGTATTATGCAGTCAACTTTTACCCTTTTACATTGGTAATTTATTCCATCGATTTTCTTGTGCGTTTCTCTTTGCCAATGAAAAGTATAAGGCTAGAAGAGTTTTAGCAGATTAAAAATCTTCTAGTAAAATGAATCATTTAATTCTAAAATATCATAATAATAACCTTGTCCTAAGACGTGTATAATGAAGGAAAAAAGCACGTCCATTTAGTTTGCCAGGGGAACATTGAAAACACTATTGATTTATGTTCCACTTCTTTGCACACTGCAACCTCATTTGATTCCGAATGGCACTACCTAGATCTGTTCTATCTTCAGATATCCTTTTAAAGGGGATAACCCACATGCAAGCACCAACAAAAATAAATCGGTAAAGGCAGTTCTGAGTAGAGCCAAAACTGTATTATAAAATTACTAGTAAATACAGGGTGATTCCTAATGCGAGGCGCAAAAATATATACTAGATTTAGCATTAAATCCTAAGTAAAACATACAAAATATTTTTTTTTGGTCGGCTTTTTTTTAACAAAATTGAATATCTCAAAAATGACATATGTTAGGTAGACAATGATTTAAAAAATGCGATAAATACAAGGTGTTCTATTAACCGTTCTATTAACTGAAAACTTGAATACGATTTAGGTAAAAGATCGTATTCAACTATATAAGTTCTCAAATTTTCAATTCCTAATTTCATTTCGTTTTCCATATACTTCTAATGGCAGCTCGTCGTGAAAGGCCCTGTATATCTGAAAAATGAATGATAATCGGGCATATGTTGGTGTAGCCTTTGTATCTTATAAACACCCCTAGAACAAAGTACTAAAATATCGACTATTGATAACTGCAATTATTTTAATTACAATAATATGACGTGTTGCAGGTGTCTGGTTCTTAGTCAAAACAAAAAACAAAGTTACGTTTGTATTTTCAAAATAATGTACCGGGAAAAATGCCTATTTCAAAATGGTCTAAATAGTCCAGTCGAAAGGTCTTTTTACTGGAAGAAATTAAATGATTTTGAAACTTGGTTTCTGTCTTGCTTACTTCCATCTAATTGATTATTAAATGAAATACATAATGCTGAATAATTAAGAAGATTACTGAATAATTACATCTACAGTCTACACTGACCTGAAACTCAAAGCACAATCATAACTAGCTATCCAACAAGTTGACAAAATCCTTCGTTTCAAATTTATAGGTATCAACATTTGTCATACTACAAATTTTATTGTTAAACGTTAAAAATTCTCTAAAATATAAAATTTTTCGCCCTAGTTCTTTTCGCGTTTGAAATCCAATGTCGAATATGTCACGTTGTCAATCCAGTTTTCACTTCAATTTGCCGATAATCGGCCGTGAGCGAACGAATTCAAAGCCAACCGGGATCGATTGCACCCCTTTGACAAAAACTTGGCTCGCATCCAAGGAGGCTCCCCTTCAAGAGCTGATGGAGTGCTGAAATGATTTATGCCGTTAAGAGTACCTTTTCTAGGTCGAATTTTCCTCCAGCTATTGTTCTTCACGTCGTAAGTCCACAGGGGAGTTTCCGTTCCAGCGGAGAAACCCACTTCACCCCCAAACACGTATATGTTGTCCTTGTAACTGACGGCCGTGTGCTCCTGCAAACATGGTAACTTGTCTCCGGTGGGCCTGAGCTGTTGCCATTTTCCAGTAACTACAAGCAAAGAAAAAAAACGTTATGAGCGCTCTTATCAAAAAATTGAAGAGGTTTCGCATTTGCTGGGGAGGGTGATTTGTGATTTCCTAAAGGAAACGATTTTAAATGTAAAATATGGGAAAGTATGATATGAGATTCAATTTATATCTTTGTGAATAGATTCACAAAAATGTCCTGAACGATATATCGAAATATTCACTGAATATTTCATATTATTTTTGAAATTAATTAACAACTATCAGTGATTAAAAAATTTTTGCTTCAATTTCTCCGAAAGTATTAAGCTTTTGGGGGTACATGATAAGCAAAGAATTACTTTAAAAAAAAGTACGATGTAGGTTTGAAAGAAGGTAAAAAACTGATCTTCAGACCCGAGATATTATGTCAATATTTACTCTGTCAAGAAATACAGTTTACTGATGATACTTGACTTAAGTAACAGAATATTGTTGCTCGGACACATCTCGGACGTCAAACGTCGGGGAACGCTAGGTAATATTAAAACATCACACACAGCGAAACAATATATAGTTCCGGTTGCTCAAAGTTCCGCAAAACCCTACGTATCTCAACACAACACAGAGCAAAACAACTGAACTCCAGTCCACTTCTCTAAAGAGAATTTTGCATAGCAACTTTCAATTATTTGCTAACAAGGTGCAATTCGCACCAGCTTTAAAGCAAAATGACCATCCACTTCGTTATCGATTCTGTGTGTGATTTTAAGATTTGTTGGGAAATGATGTCAAAATAGTAATATTCTGTTCAGGCGAAGCTCATTTTATCATATACTCGTAGAGAAGTGACTACTTGGTGTGGGATTTGGAGTGATGGCATCATTGGTCCATACTCAGCATTACGGTGAACAGAGACGAGCTAACTAGGCGTTCGCGAACGAACCGTTCAAAATGAACGGGTTAAATGTCTGAAACGTTCGATCCGGTTCACCGCTACCAAACTGAACGGGTCAGTAGTTCGTTCGTTTGCGGTGTTTACGGAGTTGGCTCATTTCTGCTCAAGGCTTTTAAAATTGTTGACATCCTTATATCTCACCCTGTAATTAGTTTTAAATATTTTTGGGATGTTATATTTAAATCGAAAGTTAATAATGAAAACTATTAGTTTTAATAAATAACCATAACGGCAAATATGTCGTCAAGATTTTGAGGGCGCATACGTGGCAGAGGCCCACATTCATCATTTTCCTGTAAGTGGGCGCTATCTTATTTCTGCTTGCATGTTTTGTGCTCAAACACAATATTAGTGAATTTCGCAGTCAATTATCGAGAGGGAATCTTTAAATTATATCAAATTTCCCTATTTTTAATGTATTTTAACGCCATCTAGTATTCTTTAACGAACCAGAGCATCATCCCTTCCACATTTCTGAAAAGTTGCGACGCCGACGTCAAATGAGCCGACAGCTTATGCGACTACTTTTATTTAATTTACGTTGGGCAGAGGTAGGCACCTATGGAAACGTCAACGAAACGTCACAATAGTTTTACGTACATGTATATATTATTCTACAAATGCTTTACTTTTATATTTTTTCTATAACTTTTTTATTCATACGATAATACTAAAGCTTCATAAGTTCCATTGCATGTGACGACCATGGGAAAGGGTGCTAAAGAATTATTCAGCGACATCCACTTTATCTTTAAATTTGTAGAATTCGTAAGTATGATTAACCTAACTTTTCTAACAGAACAACCAATGTATGTTATCTCCATTGTATAGCTGTGCTGCTTGGGTGGATTGCTAGCATTGTACCTTGGCACGTCAACGTTCAAAAACAGTATGAGAAGAGATTGTTGCATAGTGGCCTTAGACGCCTATATGTACATCACCTTGGCCTTCATTATTGTATACATCGTTGAAGAAACACAAAGGCTTCTCGAAATATTCCTGCTGGTTGTCGGTGCTGCCCATGGTATCGCTGGAGGAATCTTAGCAATAATGGAATTCGACAGTACTACCCAATACGCAGAAGAAGCACGGACAACGATGATGTTTGTAGCAATCTTTGCTATGGCGACTGGAGTTATCATGCTGGTAGATTTTATTATACACCTGGTTAAGAAATCATAACAAACGACAAAATTTAAACTTAGGTTTATTAAAGTTGTGCAATATAATAATCGTGTGTTTTACTGTTTAGATGGATCATCAGAATGCAACTGTATTCTAGTTGTATTTGAATATGTTGAAATTATCTATATATATAATCTCAACATTACATAGTCTTTCTAGTTAGATGTCAAATTTTAAACGTGTTTTAAACTATAACTAGCTACTATTATCAAGACTAACGAATTCTTGTCAACACTGAAGGTCAGCAGGTAAATTAAAAAATCTGATGTACACTTATAGTGACGGACTGCTAAAATTTATGTCTGTCAACCAAGAAAATACCAACATCTAAGAATGCAAATGTAATCACCATCTTCTTGAGCTACGAAAGCTGGGTCATCTTTTTATATGGATGGTGGCTAAGAAGCTGTCAGTAAATATGTCTACAAGTATCCGAATTTGAGGAAAACACTCACAAACATGGTAAATCATGTAAACTCATGTGATGCGTTGCAGTGGACAAAAAATAAATCTTCAAAATCTCAGTAAAATAAGGATTTTCTTTTAGTTTCTAGTTTCTATATTGGCAACACAGGATAGCCATCACAGGACCTGTCAAACTGCCGTCATGGGGTATGCTGTGTACTTATTTTACGACCTAGACCAGTATATGACCAGTATATTAAGGATTTCACTTCAGTCCAATAGGCCAGTCAATCTAGACGTCTAATCAATTAAGGCCATAAGTTATACGCAAAATCATTGAACATCATAAATAAAATGGCTGCCTATGAAAACAAAAATGACCGATCCATAGATTCCCGAAGATTTAGAAACAAATGGAATTCATCAGAATCCACAACAATTTCATCAACTCATGCATCACAGAAGATTTAGCACAAAGATTCAATTGAAGAATTTTGTTAACGTAAGCTTGGACAGACTACGAAGAAAAATCAGGAGAAGGGAAAAAAGAAAACAATTAAAGCGACTGAATATTAACTATGAAAAATTAGTCTACATCAACCGAGAAATGAGGGAAACATTGCACCACCTGGAAATGGAAGAAATAATCAATGATGTAAGAAGTGAAGCAATAACGAACGGGACCGAATATCGAAGAAGAAAGAAAAACAAGCACAATAACATCAGAGAACAGAAAAGACACAAGAACGAAAACAATAAAGAATGTGTAAGCAATGGAAAAAGCTTGAAGTATGTAACAAAGTTGACATATATTAAGTACTTTTAACGATGACGAGATAGAACTTAAACTACGTAAATAAGGGATATAACTTTGCTTTATCTTCACGTAATAATATCATCAACTCTGCTATAGGAGTTGAGCCTGCCATTAATTCACGCAAAAATCTCTAATGTCAGGCTTAATTGGATAGCATAAAACATCCAGTATTTTGTATTTTAAAATAATTAAATCGACAGCAAAGGTGGAAGCTCACATGTACCTAGTGTAATTATTATCTCAATGATTTGTATTATTTTAGAAAAATATTTAATAAATATAAGAATCCCAATATTGACGAGAAGTTGTCGCGAATTGCTCACAGATGTTTATCTTACCTTTAAACTGATAGAACCTGATGATGTTGAATGTATAATACAACAAATGATCTGTGAAAATGGCTTGACAATACTTAGGTAACATCAAGAAAGGGAAAATATGAAGAGAAGAAGATACAACAGTAATCTGTAGATTTTAATGGACACCGCACATTGCAGACTTTTTGTTCGGCCGATAGTTTGGTCGATCCTTTAATTACCATTAGGGCATATGTAAGTGCACACACTCAAAACAGCCGATTAAAAGTCTGCAGTCATTCAATATTTAACCTATTAAAATCTATGCGTGAACAGTAATATATCATAAATCCAGGTGTTCTAAATTCATACTTCGAACATACAAAGAGCGTAACATACAAAAGCGTAAAAGATGCACGCGCAACAGTCATATTTACAGATTTTTTTTAAAATTCGCCAATGGGTTTCATACTACATTATGTTTTTTATGTTTATTACTAATATGCACGACACTAATTGGTCAAAACATGGTGTTTTGAACCATGTTTTGCCTTATTTTAACGTTAAGACTTCAACTTTTTCGAAAACCTTACAGGATTAGAAGCATTTGTATGCGGATTGGTGTTCAGCACAAAAAAAATGATCGGAAACCTATGCACAGAAATACACCGAAATTAAAACTAACAATTGTACAATTGTAGTGGATGTTTGATATTTTTGTAGATTTTTAAAATAATGGAAGAAAAACAATTTGCTGATTTTAATTACTTTTCGTACACTATTGTTATTATTGTCAATCAGTTAGTACATGCAACAATCATAAACGACATACTTTGTGAAAATAATCTTATATGTTAATAATAAGGTGACATACAGGCGGAATGAACATTGTTAAGTAAATCAAAAAGTACAGCCACAACCTGTCTAAAGTCCCTGGTTCCAATCCAGGTAGTGGCTGTAATTTTTGATTTATATCTATACCTATACCTCCACTGAATGAATAAAGAATGACTGGCTAATAACCAAGCTGCGGACTAACTCATTAGATTATTAGAATGAAGAAAACCCCAGCGTACCAATAATATTCGCAATGGGAAAAATAGTCCTCTATTTCCCTGTTGTTTCGTTTCTGGTTGGTCTGTATCTAGGCGTAGAAATAGACATACTTTCAAGCAAACCCATCAAGTCACAAGTATCAGCCCGCAATCCGATTTATCAATTTTAAAATATTGAGAAGGTCGCCCGACCTCGTTTACAAAGAACCACCATCACTTCTAGCGGCAATAGACGGAACAATGCCGATCGATGGAAGGCGTTTGCGATGTTTACATGCCGAGCAAAGTATGGCAGATGTATACGTACCTTTAAAAATCTAGCAAATAAATAACATAAACATACGTACTAAACGAAAAATAAACGATAAACAACGGATTTTAACGATTATTTTTTGACCTTTCTTAAAACCAATGAAATGCTTCTTTATTTGTCACAAGGGTAAGTTTCAACCAATTATGTCATTATTATAGTGGGAATAAATCTCTTGTGATTATTCTCGGGAATAATCACTGTAGCTTTTATTTGCCTAGCAACTGTCAGATACTTGTCTTAGAGAAAATACGCAGGAGGAAACACTTAATATAACAAGCAATTCCAAATCCTCAATAAATAATGAGTCTCGAAATATTTTTAATAATTGCGTTTTTCATTGTACTAATTTAAATTGTTAATTCTTTTAATATATTCACAATGTGTCAACGGTATTTTCATATATTGTAAGTAATAATTAATTAAATTAAATTTTTCAATAATTTTATATTAGTTTTATTGATCTTTTTTATTGTAAAAATTTGTGAATCAAAAAATAATCTAGTCAAATATAACTCGAGAGTTCCATAAATTAGAAAATAATTTGACAGATTTTGTTCAAACTTGTTGCCATTTGGCAATAGTCACGAGAGCCCGCAGGGCTCGAGTGGCAACAATCTGGCAACAAGTTTTCAAACAATCTGTCAAATTATATTCAATTTATTCTCACTCTCTTGTTATATTATTACTGATAATCATATACAGCGACCCCAAACAAATTGGCAACGCTGTCAATCATGATTTTCAACAGTAATCTAACCTAAATGAGGCTATATACTCTGATTTTGACGTAGATTTTGACGTCGTTCTAAAATACTTTCTATACCCCAAAAGGAGCGTTGACCAAATGGCAGATATCGGTTTGTGGTGATCAAACATTCATAGCTCGAAGCACACAATTGGAATTATGCTGGAGTATTGTTGCAGCACTTGAGTCCACTATTCAAAGTTTTTGGATTTTGTTAAATGCAAATAGAATTCCAAGAAGCCAGACTTGATGACATTATATTGCAAAACAATACTGAATGTTGAGTGAGCGTTATTAAATTTATCGTTTGTTTATGAAAAACGTTTATTTTAGAATCACGTCATTATGATGTGATTGTCGTTAACGTCCAGAGAGGGGAAATGCAAAAAATACCTGTAACTGAATTTGATGTAAACGTGTAAATATCTCATTGTCTAACTTGGCTTGACATACATTGTCTTCACCTTTCCTATATTTGATGCGAAAATAATAATACCAAATCTTAAGAAGCACTATGGCGAAGGATTGTGGGGAATTATTCAAAGACCACCATTTCATTTTTAAACTGGTAGAATTCGTAAGTATCACTGACCTCTCTCAACAACATTAATTTTTGGTGAGAATGTAACAAATAACTGTTCTCTATTTCTCTATAGCTATGCTGTGTGGTTGGAGTGATACCATTATTCATAACATCTCCTTCCTTCGAGGGTTTTCATTACAAAGATCATCTTCAAACGGCTTTAATTATATTTGGCCTTATAGTTTTTGGATTCATCATTATATACATCTGCGAGCAACTGCGTGACAGTCTGGAATCTTGGTTGTTATCGTCAGGAGGGGTTTTCGTCACAACGGGAGGAGTATGGGCACTAATGTTCTACGCCACGTTTGACGATACGGATAAACAGATAATAGTCTTATGTACAGGAATTTTCGCACTTACGGGTGGAGTCACTATGATACTGGATTCCATATTACTTAGTTGCAAAAAATGTTGCAAGTGACGATGATGATTTTAAAGCGAATATGAAAAGTCCAGGAGTCTAAATTACTTAAATAAAGTACGTATAACATTTTTTTATCTTCTTTTTAATTATACATATAGGTACCAAAGATAGAGCCGTTGAAGTAGTATACGTTAGAGTTTGGAACCAAAAATTTAAAATGAGAACGTCCGACGTCTACATAAATAATTGCAAATTACTCCATCGATCCACCGACATCACAGAATACCGTCGGCAAATTCGCAAAACAACTCGTGCGCCAATTTTTGTCTTATTATAGTATATTATAATACAAGTTTTATAAGACAAAAATTGGCGCACGAGTAGTTTTGGGCACGACGAGCGTAGCGAGGTGTGCCCAAATGGAACGAGTGCGCCAATACGTCTTATAAAACGAGTGTTATATACTATTTTTTCTACTTTGCGACATTAAATTTACATATATTTCAAAAATTGCGGTTGTCATCTTACAATCTAGAGTAGTTTCATATTCAACAGTTGGTACTTGTACTAAAATTCACAAATACGATTGACGCGAGCCAATAGCGATTGAGATGTCAGCCTTATTTGACACTTGACGTCAATATCATCAGTCGTGGAAAACTAAAAATTACCAAATGTTTGTGACCTAGTGTTTTCATAACGACACCGAAACCGGTTTCGTTATGAGTTCATAACGAACGCAAAGTAGAAAAAACTTGTATTATAATACTAATAATATACTATTTTCTACTTTGCGTTCGTTATGAACTCATAACGAACCCGCTTTCGGTGTCGTTATGAAAACACTAGATCACTAACTTTTAGTAACTTAGTTTTCCAAGATTGATGACATTGATGTCAAGTGTCAAATGGTTCTGATATCTCAATCGCTATTGGCTCGCCTCAATCGTGTTTCGCAGTTTTACCATAACTACCAACTGTAGAATATAAAACTACTCACTATTGTAAGATGACAATTTTCAAAATTGATGTAAAATTAGTGTCGCAAAGTAGAAAAAATACTATATAACACTCGTTTTATAAGACGTATTGGTATTGACGTATTCAGACGTATCCATTTCTCGTGCGCCAATTATTGTCTTATAAAAGTTGTATTATAATATACTATTTTCTACTTTGCGTTCGTTATAAACTCATAACGAAACCGTTTTCAGTGTCGACGTAAAATAAGCACACAACATAACCAATGACACAAGTTTGACAGTTCCTATGATGTCAATTATAGGTTTGTTCCAACACAAAGTTCAGATCAATTGAAGAAGAAATTGTCTAGTATCTACATAATTTACGTAATTGCATAATTTCTGGTACAACATATTTAGGCCAGGCAATAGAGCAGAGAATGACTGAAATCGTGACAAAAATACTAGCAGGAAGCCTACGGTCCCAGGTCACGGGAATGTCCGTAGATATCCGATTTTCTGTTCGAAAATCTGAACCGATGGACCAATCTTGATGCTTTCAACAGACGAACAGATTTTATATCGTCAACGTCAATTATTGGCGATTAAGGTTATAAGTTTGACAATTAATTGTCTGTATTGTCACAACTCCGAATTGTTTGTATTGTTATTCAACTCCGTAGATACGCATGTTACTTGAGTCAAAGTATTTACTAATATTCAAACGGAGAAAAAAAACATTGTAGGACATCAAATTTTTTATGTACCACGGGCATTACTTGATGTTTATACCCTCCAGCAACTCGATCACCCACAGGGCATAAAGATCCGTGTAATGCCCTTGGTACCTACATAAATAACTATTACGTATTTCGAAAATATAATTATTGTGCTACAAAACGTCTGTTCTGATTTTGCGTTAAAATGTTGCGAAATAGTTGAAAAATGCCTGCAAACTTGACCGAAAACTGCCGCGCGCTCCAAACCGGTCGAGTAGTGGGGGTAGGCGGTCGACGCGGGGAAGCGCGTATCTATAGTAATACAAGCGCGCTGCGAGCGAAAAACTCTAAAAAACACGACTTTTTTGAGGTTGTTTGTTTATAACAAATTAGAAAATGAAATTTGCCAGTAGGAAACACACCACAATACAAATACGGATTGTTCCACGTGACCTGCGATCGTCGGCTTCCTGCTAGTATTTTTGTCACGCAAAAATCTCTATTGCCTGGCCTAATTGTATAGCATAAAACATCCAGTATTTTGTATTTTGAGGCAGCATCACACAAGAAAAGTGTTCATCTAACAAAAAATGTGTTCTATTTTATTGGGGATTCCACAGTTTAGTCTAATTATCCATTTTCTCTATAGGTGTCTGCCTCGATTGTTATGGTTGTACATGGGCGGGCCAATTTTCATTTTTGCATTCATCATTGTGTACATCGTGGAAGAAATAGACAAGCTTCTCGAAATATTGCTGATAGCAGTCGGCGCGATCCATGGTCTCGTGTCAAGAATTGTAGCCATAATGGAATTTTACTGACGAAAGTACAATTATTCGAATTAGTGGATTTTTAATATTTTTGTACATTTTTAAAATAAAGGAAAAATAAGAATTTGCTGATTTTAATTTTTTCTCTTCCCTAAGCCAAGATTTAATTTAAGCTACACTCTGGTTAATATGATGTAAGTGTTGGTTATTAGTAATGACATTAATGACAAAAACACAATATGATTTGCAAAAAGTCCTGAATCTATATGTATCAGTGCAACACGAAATTTTAAATAGATTTTATTTATTAACAACATATAGGAACACGATTTGGACAGATTTATAATATACTAGAAATAACCTAATGAATGGACTAAGTGAGGGGAATTAGATGTAGTTCTGAAATACCCATACAATGTTGAACATCTAACCGGAATTTTCAATAAGTAAAACAACAACAATTTTGTCGTCAAAATAATTACTCCTTAGAGTTATATTTTTCAGAAATTATTATCCAGGAGCCTTCTTTTGTTTTTTGCCACAATAGTGGTTTTTGTGTTATGTTCACTATGTTTCGCAATTATATTCGGCAAACAAGTTTTTTTTTTTTTTTTCAAGGACGTACTTGTTTTCCATCACTAAAAAATTATAATATACGAAATATTCTCTGATAAAAAATAGGAAATAGGAAACACATTTCTGTATAATATGTAATACCTATAAGAATATGTAGTACTTTTTAAACTCTAGTCATCTCAGCCCGAAAATTCTGACACTAACACAACTTTAAATGAGGCCATGTATAGGAAACAACAAATTATGAAATGTCACCAGAAAAATAAACGTTACCAATATGAATTGGATGGATGATATTAATATTGATATTAATATAAAGGGTTGGTATATCCACCTACCCAACAAGTTCTGCATTGCTTCGTATCAGATAAGTCCATCGGTAGACACTGAACGAGAGGTGAGAAAAACTACCAAAAATGCAATCGGGATATACAATAAAAGTGCCCGACACATCTATATTTGACATCTGAACATTAAATTAAATTTAAAACTTTTCCGTATGACATGTTACATTTTAATTGTGGAATACTCTTAAGCAAATTTAACTATTCCTTGTTTTTTACCGCAATCCATGACTCTTTATAAACAATGATATTTTTTCTCAAGGAATAAAAACGTTGGTCCATTATGCAGCCGTTTTAAGGATAGAAATCGTATCTACGTTTCTAAAAAGTTTCAAAATTTTCATTTAAAAAAAGAAATCGCTGTTCTCTAAATTTCATATAGAAGAATGTTTTCTGTTTAAATCTTTGCCCTAGTTAAAAGTACAAACTGTAAAATTTTGCAGCTACGACCTATGATCGACACGGCAATATTGTTAGGTCCATCAAAAAATTGCATAATCAACTCTTTGATGAAACAATAACCATTTTGCAACCCCTGTTTCTAGGAGCCGTTAGATTACTGAACAGACTGTAATTATGTGTGAATACGTATTGGTAGTGCATGACTGTTGAAAATATTAGCTTTTTGCTTGCGTAAATAACGGTTGAACATTCTTTATAATGAAAACTAAGGTGATTAGAAAAAATTATATATATACACCTGAACTCAGCTCCCGTCTTCTGTAGCTCAGTTACTAATTAAACTAAGAGTTTGACATTTTGCAGGCTTACCCTGTACTTCAAGATACATTTCAAGAAATTAATTTTGATTATACAGGCTGTCCGAAAAATATGCAACGTCATATATTTTTTTAAATTGCATTCTATAGATTTTTCTACACAGTTGGAAACCTTTTATGGTTACTTGCATACCACCAAAATTTTATAGAAATCGGTAGTGTGACAGCAACGCAAAAAGCAGCAACAAAAAAGTATTGATTTTGCATCGTTGGCTTTAAAAATCGATAAAAACCACAAATTGCACCTCGCTAATAAAATTTTGCGACGTGCTTATTAAGTTAGATCTAGTAGTCTCGTTAACCAAGTCTCATTGATCAAAATCATACAGGGTGACCAAAATCTAGTGTCAAACTTGTCAAACTTCAAAACGTGTTATTGTTCTTATTTTAAATTGGAACCCATACATTTTTTTAGGTGAAACGATGCAGAATTAAAAAATAAACATTGTTTCTAATTACAACCCAGTGTGGGGCAAATTCTAGTCATGAGTAGAGTATTGAGTAGATTACTCAATACTCATTTTTATTTAATTTTGAGTACTTAGTAGATACTCAATACTCAATTTTTTTTCGGTGAGTACTGGGTATCTACTCAATACTCAAAATTTAAAAAAATGAGTTTTGAGTAGATACTCAGTACTCACCGAAAAAAATGAGTAGTGAGTATCGACTCAGTACTCAAAATTTAAAAAAATGAGTATTGAGTATCTACTCACTACTCAAAATTTAAAAAAATGAGTATTGAGTCAATACTCTATAATCATCGACAAAATGAGTATCTACTCAATACTCATATTAAAACTGAGTATTGTACTCACCATGAAATGAGTAGAGTACTATTGAATTGAAGAAACGGGATTCCAGCGCGGAGTGCCGGATGGACTTATTGGCGGGTCAACTCACCTCATACCAAGACAAGTCATACCCGGACAACTCATACCAGGACAACTCATACCAAGGGACAACTCATACCACGACAACTCATACCGGGACACCTCATACCAAGGGACAACTCATACCAGGACAACTCATACCAGGACAACTCATACCAGGACAACTCATACCACGACAACTCATACCAGGACAACTCATACCAGGACAACTCATACCAGGACAACTCATACCAGGACAACTCATACCAGGACAACTCATACCAGGACAACTCATACCACGACAACTCATACCAGGACAACTCATACCAGGACAACTCATACCAGGACAACTCATACCAGGACAACTCATACCAGGACAACTCATACCAGGACAACTCATACCAGGACATCTCATACCAGGACAACTCATACCACGACAACTCATACCACGACAATTCATACCAAAACGCCCATAACAAGCCGACAAATGATTGTTGTCTGGTACGGTATCATCTATTGTGATTAGGAAACTCTCTTTAACGAGTTATTATTAGGTAATTGAGTTTTTATCCTACACGATGCGAAAATGTCGTTTTCGCGTCTGTATGGAGACACGAAAGATGCTATTCGCCAGCCTGCCCCAGCCCGGCCTGTAATGAACACTTTTCGGGGCTAGCCCGGAAAATGCAATATCTCTGTCCAATCAAAACACAGTTTCGATTCGGTTTGACGTTTGTCATTAAAACGTCAACGGTTTTTTTTTGTCAAAAGCTAATATGTCAGAGATTTGTCTTTAGAAACGGGTGATTTTATTACGATATTGTTGTGTAGGATAAAAAATTATGTGTGCACCACGCCCAGAAAGTGGTTTTCCGGGCCTCAAGAAGTGCCCAGGCGCGCTACGCTCGCCTGTGCAACTCTTCTCTCGCCCGGAAAAGAACCACTTTCTCGGCTTGGTACACAATATACCATTAAATTTCTACACTGTCGCGTATTGGCAAACATATCACATTTTATACAACGCGGAAGGCTATCTAGTGAAAGACTAATATAGCCTAATAATAAGGCATGACATGATATACAGGTGTGTTGAATAACTTTGCTATTACAATAAATAGCAAGACGAAATGGTGTATTCTTACATATATACATTATACACGGGGGGCAAAAAAACGGTACAAATTTTTAATCACTGTAGTGTGAAAATTGCAACCACACCATACTCGCAATAACAGAACGTTTCAATCCAAAGTTATGTTGCTTTGTGGCTATGCAACATTTCTGATAACATCGGGGCAATTTAATGTGAAATGAAAGGTGTAATAAAATTAGTAGGTAATGACATTTGTTTACTTTTGGTCAAAAGGGACCGTAGAGATTTTATACCATCGTATACATGGTGATTTTTTTGTATACAGGCTGAAGTGTTGAAACATCGTTTTTTTCTGCTTTTACTCAAAAGAGAAGTGGAATTGCGAATATTGTATGTTTTCAATCCTCACAACATAAAAAATTAGTTTTTCAAAGAAATGTTTGCTTGAATTTACGTAAAATTTTAGAAATATGAGTAATTGAACATTTGTCCCGTTTTTTGCCCACATTGTATATCTTACGTATATTCTTACACTCAGAAGCCATTTTTAGTATCAAAAAATGCTTTTGTCCATCAAATTTGGCTGGGCAATATTCAACTTTTTTTATTTCTTCTGGACACGTTATTGAATTTTTACAGATTATTGAATAGAATATTATATAATAAATATTATAAATAGAATATTGAATATTTTAAATAGAATTGATTTCAATAAACTTATTAATGAATTTTCCGTCATGTACCAATCTGAATCTTTTCGATTTCAGTTTATCCGAACTAATTATACGTATAAAGAAAATAAGACTTGGTTGACGCATTATTTATTGTATCTGGGTAATTCCATGTCAAATCAATACAGCTTTTTCTCACCACCTTTGATTCTGATGACATTTTGTACAATTGTTGTCTTCATGTTGTTAAAGAAAAATTCAAAATTTTATGAACATATGTTATCCCATAATTCCAAAACGGTTATGCTTATGGTTATGTTAATTCTTATGGGTAATATTACCGAGTTTTTTGCGGTAATATTACCAATCACAATTAACAGCCGCTCAGTAATATTACCGGTAATTTAACGTCAGTAGACTAGACGGCGCGGCGGTAGCCTTCCGCGTTATGTAAAATGTGACATGTACTATTCGCGTAAAAAAAAAAAAATCGTAGAGCTAATTTTTACATATATAATTATGGCTTGTTTTTATTTTTCAATTTTACAGTTGATGCATGTATATATATTGTACTTAAGATTAATGTCAGAATAACAGCGCATAGGTTATAAAAGAACCAGTTACAAAGTTAACAAAAACATTTTTAGTATATTTGGTTGCATATGTAGTGTACGACCTTTTTGGCACGCGTTTTAGATATAAAATGGCAATACTCGGTAATTTTCAAATACCTAATACGGCATTACAGAATATGCAGAGAACATCCACACATTGACCAAAATTTGTTAATCACACTAGATGACACCGTACGTGACAACAATCACTTGTCGGCTTGTAACGAGTGTTTTGGTATGAATTGTCGTGGTATGAGTTGTCGTGGTATGAGTTGTCGTGGTATGAGTTGTCCTGGTATGAGTTGTCGTGGTATGAGTTGTCGTGGTATGAGTTGTCCTGGTATGAGTTGTCGTGGTATCAGTTGTCGTGGTATGAGTTGTCCTGGTATGAGTTGTCGTGGTATGAGTTGTCGTGGTATGAGTTGTCCTGGTATGAGTTGTCCTGGTATGAGTTGTCGTGGTATGAGTTGTCCTGGTATGAGTTGTCGTGGTATGAGTTGTCCTGGTATGAGTTGTCGTGGTATGAGTTGTCCTGGTATGAGTTGTCCTGGTATGAGTTGTACTGGTATGAGTTGTCCTGGTATGAGTTGTCCTGGTATGAGTTGTCCTGGTATGAGTTGTCCCTTGGTATGAGATGTCCCTTGGTATGACTTGTCTTGGTATGAGTTGTCCCGGTATGAGTTGTCGTGGTATGAGGTGTCCGGGTATGAGGTGCACCCGACCCACTTATTGGATGGGTTCTGCATATTTTTAGATTTAGTAGGTTCGACAATTTTGTAAACTAAGAGTCAAACTAAAACATATCCAATATATTCCTTAATATTTCTTAAATATTAACTTTTAATTTTTCTGAAACTTACAAAAATGAAGTAGGTAAATATCATTGAAAATAAATGTCGGTTTGCGGTTTTCTCGAAATTCATTTGGAAGATACACTAAATGTATTTGGAGAGTTATCCTGGGAAACGGGTTTCCTATGAAACTTATCGATCTATATTTGTCACAAAATTTAATATCAGTTTTGATACGTAAGAGCAGACACATGCAACACTTGTGACGAATATAAAGCTAAGAAGCTGGTATTATTACTCATAGATACACCTCATAAATATTTTAAAAAAAACACCTCATAAATATTTTTAAAAAATTCATGTGGAACTTTTTACTTTTTAATTTGTTTTTGCCCCCTGATAAATATTTGTTTCCGCGCCTATGGCCGTCAAATTCTTATAATAATTGTACATACAAAAGTAAAAATACAGAATAATATTAGAATAAAAAAATCAACTCTATATACAAATATAACTTTAAAGAAGTCTTCAAAGTTTAAAAATAGTTTTTCTTGTAAACTGCGCTTTGTGACATTCATCTTCTTTTCCTTGTAGCCTTCAATTGAAGAACTGTGGAAATTTTTACCAGATATGTATGTTTAAGGCGAACCATAAATTCCATAGATTTGAGACAAAATGTACAAAAATATATATACGTAATGTTTAATAGGCGGAAGAATACACCCGTCAATCAATATGATTTATAGCAAGTACACAGCCGCAAAAAAGTGGCCTTGTATCAAAAAAGTCACCGTATTGCCCTGTTTTTGTGGACAGTAAAAATAGACCTAATGGCATGCTGACCGTTACGACTGCACCAATTAAGGTATAATCGGGACTTGAATCTACCTACGAAGGAGACCGGAGATTTTGATTTGAAACCATTCAAACACGCATTTATACGATAAACATATTTACTATGTGCTGCAACGCACGAATAAAAAGAACAAGTAAATCGGCTAGTTTTGTATTGATGATAAATATACGAAAAATGCATTTAAACGGTTTCTAACTAAGCACACGCCAAAGTATGTGCTATGTATGCATTCACGAAGTAAGCCAAAACACAGTACCTACTGAGAACACGCAGTACTCAAAACCGTTTGAGTAGATGTAGTACTCAGAGAAAATACTCAAATTGTTTTGAGTAGATGCGTACTCTGAGTAAATCTACTCAAAACGTTTTGAGTAGATGTAGTACTCTAAGTAAAATACTCAAATCAATTTGAGTAGATACAGTACTCTGAGTAAAATACTCAAAACTGTTTGAGTAGATGTAGTACTCTCAGTAAAATACTCAAATCGATTTGAGTAGATGCGTACTCTGAGTAAATCTACTCAAATCGTTTTGAGTAGAGTACTCAAGAGTATTACTTTTACTCAGTACTCACGTACTCATTACTCAAATTTATGAAATCTACTCAAGTAGTGCCCCACACTGTTACAACCCCATCACAATTCCCAATATTTTAAAAGTTATTCGTCACAAACTCATTTTTCAACGTTTCCAACGGCTTTTTATTTATCGTACGTGGCGTTGAAACACTTTATTTTATAAACTATAACGCTGAGAGGTATTTTAGATTTGAGTGTACTTAACTAAGTAGTTGTTCAATCGCCATATTTACTGCAAAATTTACCTATTGCGGTAAGGGCGGAAATGTAGCTGCAACATGTTGGAGCTCCAGCGCATTACTCGTTACATGTCAGGGACCCGCTCGACGAAATCTTCCCAAATCGGTAGATCGGAAGAGGAGGACCAGTTGGTTGGCCACCTCGATCACCGGACTTAACGAAACTTGATTTTTTCTTACTGTGGGGCTACGTTAAGGACATCGTTTATGCTGGACCTCCAACAACACTAGAAAGCATGCAAGAAATAATCCGGGGGGCATGTCAAAACTATTACTCCCGACCTATTAAGAGCAGTGGCGAGGTTATTTCATACTCGTCTTCGTTTGTGCCTCTAAGAGCACGGAAGACATTTCGAACAACTACTTAATTTTAAGTACACTCAAATCTAAAATACATCTCTGAAATAAATTGTCCTCTAAATTTATTTTTACTTTATCATACGCAGTATGCTAAAGTATTGTAATCATGCCGAAAAAAAAAATTGAGATTTTAGCGGAAATAGGTCTTTTTGGGTCCCCTGAACATTTTGACCAAGGTACAAAAAAATGTCTGTGTGTGTGTGTGTGTGTGTGTGTGTGTGTGTGTGTGTGTGTGTGTGTGTGTGTGTGTGTGTGTGTGTGTGTGTGTGTGTGTGTGTGTGTGTGTGTGTGTGTGTGTGTGTGTGTGTGTGTGTGTGTGTGTGTGTGTGTGTGTGTGTGTGTGTGTGTGTGTGTGTGTGTGTGTGTGTGTGTGTGTGTGTGTGTGTGTGTGTGTGTGTGTGTGTGTGTGTGTGTGTGTGTACCCGATTTTTGTGACGATGATTCCGGAGAAACTACTAAAGGTATCGGGACGAAAGTTCATATTTAGAAGTTTTATGACCAAACTTAGAGCTGAAAAGCTTTTGGTTCAAAATGGTCCAAAGGAACTGGCCATTTACTCTTAGCATTTATCAACGATTTTACAAATGAGCCGTCATTTCTGTAATTTCGTCAAAATAGATAAATAATAAATTAAAGTAGAGGAAATTTTGAATAATTTATGCCTATGATATTTTTTGGTAAAATTAATAGTTTAGCTGTATGAGCAAATTCTATTTGATCGAGATCGGTCGCATCTGCATTGATATGAAACTACATAGTAGCCAGGATTTTGACAAATATTTTTTTGTGCTGTCACCACAGAAATGTCTATGGCTGTCATACTCGAAAACAGCTGATTTCATCAGAGGTTGGAGAACCGCTATGGAACGTTGCCGCTCTAGTGCAGCAAAGTACAAAATACAAAATTCAAATAAAATAAGATCACCAATTTGATTGTGTGTTGATAAGAAATATCAACCCGTTATTATATCTAATTGTAAAAACGATAAATTGAGAAAATTGTAAATAAAGTATAGCGATGAGTGTAGTTATATTTTAGTATGCTGGTACGGATGTGACATCTACAGTGACATGAACGAATTTCTCAAAAAGCAACACAAAAGACATTGATGTCAGTCCTGCCGAAAGCGCCGCATCACCGCTCGTCGCGCTATTCCGTACTTTTGGCACTTGTGAGATAAATAACTATTATTCTGATGACAGTAGGTAGTGTCAAATGCTGATGCTTTGACAATACCTACTATTGATACTATTGACTATCAAAATATCTGTCAAATCCCGGCTAACTAGTTTATATTTAATGCAGACACGATTTATCTCAATCAAATAGATTCTCATGCAGCTAAACTATTAATTTTATATATTGTATGATAAAGTCATGTGCCTGGCCACATCAGATTTTTTTTAATTGTTTTGTATGATATTTATTACCTAAAATTGACGTTGGAAACGTTGAAAAAGGAGTTTTTACGCATAACTTTTAAAATATTGGAAATTGTGATGGAGTTGTATTTAGAAACAATTGTTTATTTTTTAATTCTGCATCGTTTCACTTAAAAAATCTATGAGTTCCAATTTAAAACAAGAACAATAACACGCTTTGTAGTTTGACAAGTTTGACACCAGATTTTGGTCACCCTATATAATTTAAATGTCACTTGGTTAACGAGACTACTAAATCTAACTTAATAAGCACGTTACAAAATTTTATTAAGGAGGTGCATTTTCTGGTTTTTATTGATTTTTAAAGCCAGCGATGCAAAATCATTTTTTTTGTTTTTATTTTTTTGCGCTGCAGTCACTTAACCGATAAAATTTTGGCGATATGTAGGCAACCATAAAAGGCTTCCAAATGTGTAAAAAAATATATAGCATGCAATTTAAATTTATCTATTTATTTAATTTTTTTTGATAACCTGTATAATAATAGTATATTATTCTATGAGCAAGTAATGTAAGCAATTTCTCACGAGAACGAAGTTTGCAAAGCGTTCGAGTGAGAAATTGCCATTACTTGCGAATGGAATACTATACTTTTTCTACGACCATGCAACGAAATTTTATAAATTAATTTTTGAGCATATAGGGACAGCTGTATATCACTATGCCGGTTTACAGGATTTTGACAGATTAAAATTGTTTGGTGCGCCTTGTCACTTAGCGACGTTGTCAATGCCTTGACAATGTCGCTAAGCAGTGTATCAACAATTTCGAAATGAAAAATCCAGAGCTGTGATTGGTTCTAAAGCCGTGAGGAATGAAATATTTCTCACTACTGGCGGGGTATGAGGAGCCAGGAATGAAATATTTATCATGTGTGTGGGGAATGGTTAGTATTACTTACCATAGGTTAATAATATGGTGATATACAGGAGGGATGTAAATTTTAAATAAATAAAAAATTACAGCCACATCCTGGATTTGAACCAGGGACCTTTGCGTTTCTAGCACAATGCTCTCCCATCTGAGCTAATGAGGAAACGCAAAGGTTCCTGGTACAAATCCAGGATGTGGCTGTAATTTTTGATTTATTTAAAATTTACATCCCTCCTGTATATCACCATATTATTAACCTATAATATTGATTTGACTAAAATACGTCGTTAAACATTTTCATTTTTACTTACCATAAATTGCCATGATAATGAATGCATTCCTCAATACGAGTAGAAAAAATTAATTTCTTGAATTGTACCTTGAAGTGCAGTAAGCCTTGAAGTAAGCCTGCAAATTGTCAAACTCTTAGCTTAATTAGTAACTGAGCTACAGAAGACGGGAGCTGAGTTGCAGGAGCCTGTATATGTATACAGATTTCATCAAATTATGAAATATGACACGTTGTATATGCATTGAACAATTGAGAATTTTCTTTTGCAATCTACCTTGTCAACAAATACCGTGATAAAAATACAACCCACCTATACAAAGAAATAAGGTGACCATAAACAACAAACAAAAAAGCTTTATTGTTTATTCTATTAATTTTACAAACGACCACCGCGAACTACATCGAACTACATCAAACTACATCAAACCCCATTTATGAGTCCCTACCAGCAAGTGTACGAATGCTTGTAACATTCCATAGTAACAGGTGTGTAATCCCGTTCAAGTCTTCATAATTTACGATCGTAGCAATTTGGTAACTACAATTTTGGATTAGCTTTGCCTGAGATTGTCCACCAAATAATCGAGACATACCGGCAGCGCATTTACCTAAGAATTTCGTTAATAAATTCATACCCCCGATGCACCTATTTCGCTTGCTAGAGAGAAAGATGACGTGCATAATTTAATATCATCGAGGAGGTGTAAGGAGGAAGTGAGATATCCGATGAATTATTCAGCTAGCAAATGAAACACGCACGCCTGCAGTGAATTAATAAGTAAGTTCTAGAATCAAGTAATCAATTTTTACGTTATTCCTTTAATCTTGATTTAATATCAAGAAAAATAAACATTTTTCGTAATAAGGGATGGTCGAAATGGTGGATGAATTTCATATTTTATAAAATCCACTATTGCTGCTCAAATCTGCTAAATTACCATCGAAAATCCCGAAAACATACTCAGATGTGAAGCAAAAATCCTTAATCAAAAATTAATTTCTTAAATACAAGACAATTTTGAGGTTATCATCAACAAATTATATCTTTTTATTATAATAAATTTTGCTGCGGAAGATTTTGGTAATATATTACAGAATTCGATCAGTATGCTATATCATAGGCAAATCTTTCGGAACACAGTTTTGTATAAACTTTTCTTTATTAAATGTAACTTAAGATAGCGACATTGCTCAATTTTAGAACTATCAAGTTCTTTTTAACTGTTTCAAGTAATGTAAAATAAAATTATAGACAAATCTTACAAACGGGCTTTTCCTTGATAACTATATATTATGATATAGCATGGTAGAAAACATTGCAGTAATAGATTCTTTAAGTCCGTTATGTTAAAATATTGTTTTGACTACCAAATAATTTAGACCGGCTGCGCATTTACGTAGGAATTTCACTATTTAAATTCATACCCCCAATGCGCCCTTTCGCGTGCCAGCGCGAAGGGTTACGTGAATAATTTAATTTCATCAAGAAGGTGTACGGAGGAAGTGAGATATCCGATGAAATATTCAAGTAGAAAATGAAACACGCACGCCCTCTGTGAATTAACAAGTAAGTTCTAGAATAAAGTAATTAAATTTACTTTTGTTCCTTTATTCTTGGTGTAATAGCAACAAGTGTTCATATCTGCGTCTTTCGGTTGAGGAAAATAAACTTTAAAACCTCCTAAACTCGCATTGTCAAAATGGTGGATGCGCCGGACAAGAGTTTTACTCTAGAATTTTCAAGATTTCTTAGACCTTTATGAATTGAGAGATATAAAATGAAAATGTTTTCATAATATTAACAACTTTTGTTAGAAATTCATTAATAAAAGACATACATAAGTACATAAAGGTCAACTAACTCATAACCAACAAACACTGGTATTCTCGACTAACAAGTTGTAAGGATAAATCGTCAATGTGAAAATGGATGACTATGTGGAGGTTCATCATCAAAATAGTATATTTAAAAAATACAACGCAGTCTCAGAAGATACCCAAAAGTAGGGCTGAAATACAGCCTTTGATCACGCTCGTTATGAAACTCGCAAAAAACTACACGTTTGAAACTTTTTTATTTAATGTTACTTAAGAGAGTGACATTGCTGTCAATTTTATAAATATCAGGTTCTCTTTAACTATTTCCAGTAATGTAAAATAAAAAAGTTACACACAACCCTGATGGGCCTTCTTCTTGAGAACTACATCTTAGTTTTTTATAGTGTTGTTTGTCCTGGATACTCTGTGGGCTTCCTAACGAACTTGTATAGGTTCTCAACAACTCTGTTACAAAGCTATATCAATTCTCAATATTATTCATTTTTTAATACATAGAATTGTTTGTTCTTTTAAAAAATCCTCGAACACGGCGATTTATAATTATAAAACTGCACATTACTGTAAAAACTGAACTTCCGGCCATCAATTATTACTGAGTTATGACGTCATGGACTTTATTTTAAATGGCAATCCCATATTTTCTTATTGATTTTAGTAGATCATTTAATTTAATTGTCTAAATGGTATCGCAAATATTTTATGGCTTTACATCAGAAAATTTCTGAGAAAAAGGTAATTGAAACTTGTACAATATTGATGACTAGGGAAAGTAGCTTTTGTGAATTGAATATGAAATTGCGTTTTGGGAAGAATTACTTGTCCTGAAAACGAAACTGGGCTCGAAAATGTTTGTTAAAATGTCAGAAAAACGCTCTTTATACCAGATGAACCCCAATGGATTAATCTGGTACATCTGGGACAATTCCTGGAAACTTTGAAATGGTCTTTTAGTGAACATTAATCTTTTGAGCTCATATACGTGTTTAGCGCAAATAAATCAATCAAAACGCTCTCTAATCTCCTTCTATTCGATTTCATGCATTTGCAATGTATTTTATTTTTACTTAGCGCTACTGATATAAAACTACTATTAATTATTGTTTTATCTCAAATGAATAACTTATTAAAATTTCATATTTGTGCAAAGTTAGAATAACGTTTAAACGTAACTGAAAGAAATGGTGCGCAATATAAATCCAGTGCTCTTATTTTCACCGACTTTATGACGTAAATCACTAAGTTCGCTCTACATTAAGTCGAAATGCACAGTTGACCCATATAGTTACTGTGAAAAATGACAATAATCACGTGCGTAGTGGTTCACCGCGCATTCCGACATTAACCGCGTTCACCAGGCAAACTGTTTGCGTTTGCAAACGCAATCGGTTTATGTTTGAAGTTTGTAGTTTGTAGAACTTGATGTAGGTGCAAAATGGTTTTTTCTTTGAATGTTTTTATGGATGATAATAAGTTTAGCGTAAATAAGTACGTAGGCTTTCACAGCCAGAATAATTTAGAAAATAAACTGCTTCCGGGTTATGCCGTATGTCAAGATTTGTAAATGCAGACGTTTTGCAAACCATGTTGCTCGCTTCTTCGAAGCTAAATGAATACTGAATACCTACCAAGAAAATCTCCCGTAAATTTATGTATAAATTTACACCTCAATGCGCTCATCTGGAGCTACCGCTCCCATGTGCTTTTCCACCTGACCACGTTAGGATCGATTTCCAGATCCTACTAATGTCAGTACCGTCCTCGCGATTGACGTTGTCAGGATGTTTGTAAATATCGATGGCTTCTCTAATAAGCCTTCGATGATAAGTACCCACCCTTGCCAACATCTTCACGTCATCGAAATTCATTGTGTGTCCCGACTCGTGGCAGTGTTGAGCAACAGCGGGCTGTTGAATCTTGCGTAGCCGGGTGTCTCTACTGTACTCCTTGACTCTACATTTGATACTTCGTCCTGTCTGTCCTACATAGCATGTTCCACCCTCACATTTTATCTTGTATACCCCTTCGTCCTTCAGGAGTGGTGTGATTTCCTTTGGGTTAGGCAAATGATCCTTTACCTTTGCTGGTGCTGTGTACTTTACCGTGAAACCAGATTTCTTCAGTATTCTACCAATTCTTTCTGATACCCCACTTACTTATGGTAAGCAAGCGAACCCGTTTGACTCTTGCCGCTCCTCTGAGACTTGCGGTTTTCTTTGTGTGACACCCCGTATGTCAGACTTGGTATATCCATTCTAACGTAGAGCCCACTCCAAGTGTTTCCGTTCGTCGTCCAAGGCGCTGAAGTCGCACACCTTCTGGGCTCTGTTGAACAGAGTGTTAATAACACTTCTCTTCTGTTGGGGATGGTAACGTAAATGGTATCGTCCTTTTGCTTTAGATATGGTAGAGTTCATCCGTCATGAAGGCTTGCTTCTTTATGATAGAAATCTGCCATTACAAATGAAAATTCTGACCTGTTTGGGGTTATACTTATATGTCAAACAAAGTTAGCGATTAACTGTTAACGGTAACTTTCGTTACATTTATAACAAATTAACTTACTATCGGTTAACGAAGATAACTTTTTCGTTAACGGATTAACGACGAACGAACTTAACTTTCTGTTTAACTTTGCCCAGCTTTGGGCTTAGTGTAGCCCGGGCATGAACGATAACACATACGCCAATAGCGCGCTCAAACAATACCACATCGATTTCATATTTTCCGAGCATTCGGTATTGTATAGATATAGGTCATAGAGAGAGGCTCAATGGTTCAAATCCAATAAGTCTCACACAGCTCAGAGCGAACCGGAAATAAATGGGAAAATTGATGAGGTGTGAAACGCGTTATTAAGTTGTGACGCGCTCAGCTACTGCGGCAGATAGGTAGAGACGAATCGGAAAGCGCGACGGTTCGTTCGCTCGTTCATTTATTATTGTCAGGGAAGATATATGTAGGTATTCATGTCACACGGAGAAATATTGGACGGTTTAGGGTGTGTTGTCGTGCCTGAAAGAAAAGTTTTTTTTTTTTGATTTGCGCTCGGTTCTGGTGACGTCTGCGAACTGGAATCACGCCTTGTTTCGTGGAATTTGGAGACAGGTGTCTCAATTTTAATAGCCGTCACTTCAGAAGCGTATTAGCGACACCCTTTATCAGTGGCGGCCCGTGGTACATTTTGATGGTAGAGCCACTGAGCATGAAAAATATGCCTTTGTTTTTAGAAAGAAAAAACTTTTTTAACGTTTATTTCAAACAGTTTTATTAAAGTTATACATATGTAACAGCGCCGCAGTGAGGGGGGGGGGCGAATGGGGCGACGGCCCCAGGCGCTTAAGCGGAGGGGCGCCATTCCGTTATATTCTGCAACAGAAATATCACCTATTTGCCTCAAAGGGGCGCATGTTAAATATTTGGCCCCAGGCGCAATATTTCCTTACTGCGGCGCTGCATATGTATAGTAAGTATAAAAAGTTAACTGAAAATAATCTCAAAGTTATATTTTCCGATATATAAAGTCCTTTCTACGTTCTTTTATACTTACAAATAACTCATTCACCCGCGGATTAAAATCTTCTATATTACCGAGAAAAACTTTTTCAGACGACTACATTCCAAGCGCATTAAGCCTTTCTTCCTTCATCTTATTTCTTAAAAATGTCGTAACTCTTTTGAACATAGAAAAACAGCTCCAGAAGAAACACCCTGCAATTCTTCTCGTTCGTAAAGTACTTGTAGTTCAGTTTTTAATCTATTTTTTTCCAAATGAGGATAGAGGCGAACTATTTCACAAAGAAAATTGTCAGGAAATTGCTTGCGACACACAGTAAAATTTTCCAGCATGAATAAATTAACAGCTACAAATATTCCAGTAAAACTAAATCTCGTTCTTACTTTCGCTTACTGGCTTTCGTCAGTCTGTTTTTTTTTTCCACAATACTCTAATTAGGTAAAGACCTACCTAACTTGCACTTTTCCTCAATAGTACATGTTAGAAAAGGCTTATTCTCTAATAAACTAATATAATTCATTGTGTATGGCGCGCAGCGCAACTTTTTGTGTTAGTTTTAGACGATATTAGACGCGAAATACGAGTAACATATGGACGCCGCACTCGATCGAGCCAACTGGAGTTTGGCCCCAAATGCACTTACAGAAGTCGACTTCGGTAGACCCGTGGTACCCCTAACTCTAACGAACTGCCGTGCCAGAACTAAGTTGGCACGGTTGGCGGTATGATAGCACAGTTAACCGCGTTGTGTTGGGGTGAGAAATCCGTTGCGATGTTTAACTACTCATTAAACTTACGCAGGCATTGTTTAACATTTAAAATGAAAAAAAAGGTTTTCTTATTAATTAAAATTTTTTGCTGGGGTTGAAACTACAGGTAGTGCCATGGCTCCTTTGTTCGATCCCAAACAATTTGCAACCTAAATAGCAAAATAAAGTTTAAAATTCGATCAAGGGGGCCGAACTTCACACCAACCGGAAGTTTTCGAATTTTATCTTAAAAAGGAATCACTCGCAAACGAAACTTCCAAACTCCCAAACACTCGCAAACGATCTGTAGAAACATAACTTCGATTTTCTCTCAAGGGGGGCTAACGTGAATCTGCCCCCCCCCCCCCCCCAAATTTGTTTTAATTATATCTGGGTAACGGTTCACTCGCAAACGAAAAACCAAAACTCGCAAACACTTATGGAACTAAAAATGGCGGCAAATAGGTAATCCCTCACAAATGAACGAACATTATCATAACGCCGCGAGTTGTCTTTACATTTCTAAAATTATCAGTATGGATCACAGAGGAAAGATTAGTAAAACATCGCGTTAAAAGAGGCCATTTAAATTTAAATAAAGATTACTCAAGAATTCTTATTTCACAAGATGTTTTAAATAAAAATCGTTTCAAATTTCTATTCAAATTTGTTGTCTCTGCGCTACTATAAATGAGACATGAGACAAAAAACTGATTGTAGGCTCCTTTTCAAGATGGCAATGCCACCAAAGCCGGTCGAGGTCACACATTTATTATTGAGTCCTCAATAGTGCACCAAACCATAGTTTGATATTCTCAATCTTATGAAATTAAAATTAAAGAAAATTCAAGTAGGTTGAGACCTGAGTAGTATAAAATAAAATTTGGGTATTGAGACAGTTGGAACATGGACGAGGAATAGAGGCAACAATGAATTTGATCAATACTTCAGAAGTTGTAGTAGTGCGCGTCAGGATAAAACACTGTCAGAGACTGGTACGAAAACGCGTTGTGAATCGCTAAATTGCCATATGACGTAATGCAAAAATGGTTCAAACTGCCAATCGAATGTTGGTGATATTTTTGTTTAAATTGTGGGTAGGTACTCATAATCTTGATAACCATTATTGCTTGCTTGTCATTTTAATATTTTTAAACGACAACAACGCTTTATCCTAATACATCCATCACCCTTTCTGATAGACAAGCCAAAATTGGTGGAAATGCTCTTCAAAAAATATAAATACTAAACATTTACGCGACAAATGTTCAGCGATGTGGGAATCTGGAATTACAAAAGTGAATTTGCAAAAACAATTTTTGAATTATAATTTAGACAGTTGAATTGACCACATAAGCAAGCATACATTGAGAGGAACAATAATAAACAAAACAAGTACGTGTAATAATTGGCATTATTTTTGTAATGATTGTTTTATTTAACGGGAGAGGAATGTGATAATTGCTATTACTCTGTTTATGGGATCAACGTTATCGCGCGTTAGTCTGTGAGAAACATTCAACGCGTAATCTTATCACATGTGAAACTTTTTAAAGGTTTTTGTTCCCATACATTTAGGGGTTTTCTTTGATAGTATATTTATGAGTTTGTCATGAAATCTGTATTTTACTACTAGGTTAGTGATTAGTGTATTTTCAAGCGAGTGCATATTTACATCTTATCTATGTTTTATTTTGGTTTGACATCGTGTGGGATTGTTCGCCTAAATATGGAGTCAAGGAGGGGGAAGTTTTAATAAATAATATTTTGTGTTTAATTTTCATTTAATGTGTTTTGTATAATCTGACAACTCCTCAAAGTATTTGGTAGATTTAGAGTTTCAGTTCCTAGTTTTAATTCTCTTGTTTTTAATTATAAATAAATATTTGTTGTTCTTTTATTGAGATTTGAGTTTTACTTTTGACTAAGTTTCTATATTAGTGTTAGAAAGCAAAAAAGCTTTTAGTGGTAGAGATTTTTATTACATTTTTATTGAGTTCAAATAGTGATTATTATGGTAAGAGTGATGGGCTTTGTCTGATAAAATACTGCATTGGTCCTATTGCAAGAACTTACGTGCGAAGCGTGTTTAGAGCGATAAATTTCATAATGGTTAATGTTGTGGTACTTCGATAAAGTTCTTAAAACTAAAAAGTACGGTTACTTGATAACCAGATTATACCCAACCGACGAACTATTACGTACGTAATTATCTTTGCACAAAAAAAGAATTTGCATTTCTGAAACAGCCACAAAATAAAACATCGCTGCTGACGTCCACATGTCAATTTTCATTCCAGTACGGTTACTTGATAACCAGATTATACCCAACCGACGAACTATTACGTACGTAATTATCTTTGCACAAAAAAAGAATTTGCATTTCTGAAACAGCCACAAAATAAAACATCGCTGCTGACGTCCACATGTCAATTTTCATTCCAGGCCTCGAGTCTGTCGTAATTCCCCATAGATTTTCCCGTAGATTTGATTAATAGCGACACTAATAAAATACACGACAACAGAACTGTCCCGTAATCGACTAAAGGGCTTTACCCCAAATTGTTTTTCGATAGTACTCGACCAAATCCCAGCAGATCATGTCTTATACCGATCGAAATGCAATCTGATTGAGTGTTCTGACAACAGACACATTCTAACCGTGTACAGCTGCCATACGTTCACGATATTGTGTTTTCTTTCCCTTCATCGTAGGGCGTTAATGACTTTGATCGCCCCTAGTAGCAAGTGTAACCACAGAGGAGCAGGGCACGCCTGCTATTGTACGATAGGGAATAGCGCCCTTTTGTCACCTAAATTACTCTACGTCACGAGATAACACCCGCCCTCGCAGCGTTATTTTAAATTGATAGAACTTCTTGAGAAATATTTTATTTAATTGAGACGGTATACCTATATTTACATGCAAATCCAACTATGGTGTGCCGCAAGGCACTGTGCTAGGGCCTATACTCTTTCTAATCTATATCAATGACATAGTAAAAATTAACATTGATGGAAACATGGTTCCTTTTGCTGATGATACTGCTTTAATGTTTGAGGGTGAGTCGTGGGATGCTGTGAAATCGATTGCTGAGAGCGGTTTAAGTAGATTCGGGGAGTGGCTTGCTACTAATTTGTTAACTCTTAATGTCAGTAAAACCAATTTTGTTGCCTTCAGCCCAACAGACAAAAGTCGTCCAAATTTTGATGTTTTGATTATGCATGGAGCAGATTGTAGCTGGAATGAGCACGAAGGCCGGTGTGATGGAATCGATAGGACTTATTATAGATCAAAACATAAAATTGAGCGAACGCTTAGTGTATATATCGAGCAAGATTCGAAAATCGGTATATAAATTCTATCAACTGCGTAATATATTGACAATAAAACTATTAAAAACAGTTTATTACGCATTAGTCGAGCCTCTCGTCCGGTACGGTATCATTGTTTGAGGTGGAGCTTATCGGGTTAATTTGAAATTATTGGAGGTTACGCAAAGATGTGGGATGAAAGTTATGTTAGGTACGGGATTCCGTTGCCATTCCCAAGATTTATATGATGAAGCAAGAGTTCTCGATATACCTTCAATTTATGTTAAGAATTGTATAGTTTTTATTTATAAGAATCCTCACATGAGAATTGATACCGCTCACCATCACCTCATAAGGGCTAATACAAGTGGAAGGTTACAGATTCTGAATGTTACTCTAAGATATATGACATATATTGGAGTCAAATTTTATAACCTTATACCTGAACATTTACACAGCATTAACAACACTAAACTGTAATGCAAGGTTGTAGCAAAATATATCCGGGATGAAAAGTATAGTATTCATTCGTTAACGAGTTAGTGGCACGCGATCCTTTTTTTTCTGTCTCCCAGGATTTCGTCTATACGTACATTTCTTCTTCACTGAAACTCAATTTAACATTTTGATCCATGAATAGCTGTAATTAGGATTGTCAAAAATACTGCCATATGATTTGATTTTTAAACACTATTTCTGAGACAGGCAGCTCTGTGGAAGTGGATACTTCCACTGATAACAGCGTTTACAATTTTTAAATAGACCATTAAAATCTATTTCGTTTTCTAACGATTAAGTTCTAGTAGTTTAACTCTCTAACCAACACAAGTTGTATAATAAATTGTTGTTATCTAGTAGCTAAAACCAAAAAACCCTGAACTGTTGTTATTGGGTGTCCACGTCTTCGATATTGACTACTGTGATTTTTTACATAAAATGCCGTCACAACTGGTTGATGATATCTACTCTGAGAAACTTAAACTTGTCTCTTCCGACGTCAAGAAGACCTTCCACTGGAATCAGCACTTATAAAATTATTTATCGATTGGTATTGGATTGGTTTGATTCACTATCATTCATTTGTTAATAACGTTCTTGTTTTTTGTACCTATCTTCAATGGTTCAACTGAGAAAGTAAACACTTAAACTTAAACAACTAAAAGTCAATTTAAAATCCAATACTGGTTGTGGGTACTCGAGAATGTCTGCAGTTCATTGCATGAGAGATATACCAAGAATCTGCCCTGAACTGCTATTATTGGAAGTCCACGTCCTAGATATTCTTCACTGTGAGCTTTTCTCTAAAACGCCTTCAGAACTGGTTGATGATATCTACTCTGAGAAACTCAAACTTATCTCTTCCTATGCCAAGAAGACCTACCACTGAAATCGGCAGTTCTGAAGTTATTTATCGATTGGTATTCGATTGGTTTGATTCTCTATCATTCATTTGTTGATAATGTAGTTGTTTTTTGTACCTGTCTGCAATGGTTCTACAGAGAAAGGAAACTCTTAAACTTAAACAAATAAAAGTCAATTTAATTTGGTACCCGAGAATGTCTGCATGACAGATATATGATAATTATGTATGAACTGTAAACAGAGGATATAGAAGATGTGGGTTTTTGGCGGTTTGTCAAGGAAACAAAGCGAATACGAGTAGTACATCCCCCCATTAGTCGAGCGCCCTCTATGCCATCATAAGTGGACGTAAAGGACGTTTGAGAGGATTTGCATACCCGTGAAGAACTTAATTCATTGCGTGAGGAACACAGCTCTTGCCAGTTATTTACATAAACAGTGGGCGTTCACAAAGGTTTGCCGCAGTAAATTACAGTGTGGGTCGTCAAACAATTTATGGAGATGTGATATTCATGAGGCAGATTGATGGAGTTGCAACCCCGGTACACCTCTGGAGTAGAAAAAAAACTAGCAAGAAACGTTGTGATGTCCGGAAGAAACATAAACAGTTCCAACAACTTCCAAAGTTGATGTTCAAGGTTCAATGAATACTTGCGTTCCAGGTTCTTATCCGAATATGTTTCTAATTTTGGTCAATCATTTTCTATTCAAGGAAACTTCGGAAAAGTCTAAAATTTGCATGTGATACACCACTGAGCAGTATCACCGACCTATTCAAATGCATAGGCCGGGAGACCACGAACGAGAGCCTAGAACGAGATTCACAAAGGAGACAGCACAAGGAACCCACTTGTGATCTAAATCTAATATGGCGGCCATGAATAAAACTAAAGTTAATCATGATTTCTCGTCCAAGTTAGCGTAAAACAGAACTGAAATTTTTCATTAAATTTTCTTTTTGTACCACTCTGTCTACCAATAACCCACTCAGAAATTGTCAGCGTTTCAACGCCATTGTCTCCTTTAGGGTATTTGGTTTCGGTAAGGTTGCCCGCACTGTTGTTTACTTGTTTGGAAGTCATTATACATTGACATTCGGATGAGGAAGTAAAGCCGGTGGCCCAGTGTGCTGTCATTATGCGACGTGCACGTTAAAGAACTCTTACTGGAGGTTGGCATTCCTTCAGTAGGACAAAATTCCTGGGTGTGTGTAGCCTGCCCTCAGCGTCGGTGATTGGCCTAAGTTGCGGAACTAGACCGACGTAAAATAAACAAGTAAAAAAAATACATTGACATATAAATGCATACATATATCGGAACGGACCTGCGCTTTATATTGGCTGGCGAGAAGTGATACAGGCGCAAGCAAAAGAGACAGAGCGAAACGGTGGGCAATGTGTCACTGTCTGACTGCCATAGGTAGATAGCGGAAGGCAGTAGTAGTCTTTCGCGTTTTTATTTTATTCCAGCTGAACCCATTGTCCCAGAAACCTCAAAATGGTCTCATACAAAACCTAAATCTTTGTATATTTACGTGAAATTCCAAAAATTTGTTTCTAAATGTTTTTTACGCATTTACAGCGATTCTTTAAGTGGGGTGCGGACGGCTTCATATAAAAACGTAAAACACGCAATAACCTGACAACATATGCAGCTTTTAGAAACGCCTATTCGCTTACCACAAACAAACAATAGTTATCAATATAATACTAAGTTTCAACTGCCATCAATACCAGTACAAAAAAATATGGGGTTGCCATTTAAAAAGTGTCGATGGTGTCAAAAGTCGAAAACAATTGAAAGTCGGAAATTAAATTTGATGTAAATATGTATAATTTGATAATTAAAATCGACGAAGTTTTTTAAATATCAAACCGGTTCAGACGTTGTGTCATATATTTCCTTACTTTACGCGCTCAATGTAAACATATTTCGAATGAATACAATTTTAAAATGTGAAAAGTAATTTATAAGTATTCATATTATCGAATAAATATAATCAGCGTCATGTGGACTACATTTAAAGTTAGAATGCGTTTCCTTAATTCATTAATACAAAGAGCATTTGTTATTGGACTGAAATTGTTTCAAATTAAAGAATAACTACTAATATATAATTTGAGACTACCATCGCGAGCATAAAAAACGGGGACAGCAAAGTGAAATTGGGCACTTATATACGCAACAATTTTAGTTGTATAACATTGACTTTGACAGTATTTGTTAACCTATGATGTCTAAACTCTGACAGTATTTGTCAACCTACAATTTTGTTCCGGTTCCATCAATTTTATTCTTCGCGGTATTCGTCCGACACTTAATTCAATAACAATTTCTCGAATGCTGATTTTATCACGTAGTCGAGTTTGAATTTGCCTTCTAAAATTCATTCAATTGCGACATTTGTATTTATTACGTCAAAATTCATGATGACATTAATGTGACATGACAAGCGTACTGACATGGCATTACGAAGCCCAGTTTAATCAGTGCAAATTAGAGTGTCCCCGTTTCTTATGCTCGCGATAGTACCTACTCTGAAAATTTTAATAAGTCGGAATATATGAATAAAATATAACTTTTATTAAATCTGCGATTATTATCTCATGTATTTAAGCCTCTGCAAGTGTTAAGGGTTGATTAATTTGTTCCAATTAAATTGAAAAAGATATTACAAATAAAAAGTTAAACTCTAACTGCATACGGTAATAGTACGTGATAGTATGTGATAGAAAGAGATAGGTTGCCCACTGCACTGCGGGTTGCTTACCAAATGCATTTGCATCATTTATTGACCATTACGGGTCCTTTCCACTTATACGTAGTATATTAGCTTTAGCAATAGTATATTAGTATATTAGCAATTAGCTTTGAAGAAGCGAGCAACATGGTTCGCGAAACGTCAGCATTAACAAATCTTGACACACGGCATAACCCGGAAGCAATTTATTTTCTAAATGATTCTGACCGTGAAAGCCTACGTACTTATGTAGTATATACAGTTCACTGGCATATATCGATCAATATCGATGTCAAACCAACATCATATAGACATTTCTCATTTTGGTTGCTTTTCTCTCATACCATTCATTCGATTTTGATGATTTTGCTCAACGGTAGGCTGAACTCTCAGTAACGCTACACCGGTAGAAGAAGTATTCAAATTTCAATGTTGAACATAACATACACGTTGCAAGAAATGGCTGGTGCTCCTCAGAGAGTACTACACATTTCGACAAGAAAATTATATCCATTCTTGTACCGAGTTCAAAACTCAGATAAAAAAGAACTTTTAACTCGTTTCAGAGGAATCTATCCAAAATTTAACAAAAAAATCACAAAAATTGGATAAAGCCCTGGTTGTGAATATGTTTAAAATTAAAAAGCTTGATTTATTTTCTCTCTTTGTCCAGCACAAATTGTGGCACACAATAGAGAAAACGGGACAATGATAACAGTGTTATAACAATATTTAATGTATTTAAGTTTTGTAATTTTTGACCGAATATGTTTACTTTTTCGTCACATTGTAAAGAAATTCGTCAAGATTTTCACATGCCATTGCCATTTCTTAAAATTTTCAGCTCCAACTCGCAATGAAAAGTGGTAAAAGTTTGTCGACCACCCATCGTTGGAAATACCCGAAATACCCGTGACGGCATTAGAAGCAATTGTCATTCAAATTTCTAACGTCGCGTCGTTAAAATAAAGCGTTAAATTAAAGCAAAGTTTGACATTTTCTTTGTAAAACGAGCATCAGTAACACAAATTCATTATAAATTCTATTCGTGAACAAAATATAACGTTACCACCACGTGATAATGAGCTTCGATTTAGTGAAAACTATTTAGGATCATATGTAACATACTTCATAAAAGTTTTCATAAAATTATTTGATAGATTTATCAATAATAATTGCTTTTAATATATCCATACATACCTAAACTATATTTCCAGAAATCCTTAAGCGGTAGATTTCCATTCCTCCCTCCGAGTAGATAGACGTGATCCGCAACGAGGGTGGCGCTGTGTTTGGACCTTGCGGAGGGCGCGGGACCGTCCACGTCGCAAGGCGCCACCGAGGTCCACATCTCAAGGATTTACGTCAAGGATACGGTCGTAGGAAGCCTATAAAATTCAGGACAATAAAGTCATGACGGACGCCGCAGCACACAAAACGACGACGTAAACAACGGCGAACTAGAGCTGGCAGACTTGCGGACAAACAAAGGACTGGGGACCCACAAGGGACGGCAGCAATAGCTTCGCTTGATTGTCCGATATTTACTTTGGCTGATTAAAGTTTAATATATTCTGGTGCCGAGACTGGATTGTTAACTTTCAATTAATTTTAATGCTGCGGTTGGGCTGGTACACCAAACTTTGAACTTTGAAGTTGTTTGAATTGAAGTGTAAAGCTTATGGTGCCAGAAACGTTGGGGTGCATATTCTAGCTGGTATTAAGTAAATGTGCATGTTTTTAATTATTGTTTTAAACTTTAATTGCATGTTCAATACTTCAAAATAGCCCCAGACATTTTAGACTAGATTTGACCAAAACCTGGAAAAATAAGTAAATTTGTGAATTGGTAGATTAATGTACTAAAGAACACGCTAAAAATTTTAGTCCCAATGTCTGCGTCATGTTCAATTTTGTGTAATAGTTGTAACCACAGGAAGCTAAATCGAATCAAATTCAAAATGGCGGATCAGAAAAAATAATCTCTGATAGTCACCGCCAAACTGGGATTATACCAATTCTTAAGGTAGAACTCCTGTAAATTTAAAATGACTTGTGAGGCAATAACAAGTAAAGAGGTTTTAATGGAATTTATGTATGACATGTTCGTTGAATTATGTTAGTTATTTTGTATGTATACTGAATGTAAATGTAATGCGATCTGGGAAAAGATACCAAATGCCAAAACCATTTTTTTTTTTGCTAGAACACGAAAGATATCAAGTCAAAATGTTCCTATAACCCTTTGGCCACGGTTTTAGCTATATAAAACCACTAGCTTTTTGCTTTTTTAGTGTATGGACGACGTTTGCAATTACTTGCACGTGGGTCTTTGAGGTTGATGATATGTGATTTTTAATCAATTTTTGTTTATTTGTGTATTCTTTATTTTTCTAATTGCATTTTGTACCTTCCACCTTATGGACATACGTCCTTACGTTCTTGCAGTTTGGTCCCAACAACAAGAAATTGGTAGATAAATTCTTTATCTACTCATTCAAGTTTTATAGTAGGTATTCAGAGTGTTATTTTCTCGCGAGATCAACTTGGTGAGTTTGATTTTTTGAGTATGCATGAAAACGGTAAAATAAATTAAATGTTGTGCATTTCATGATGATCAATTTGTTAAAATAGAAGTTCTAAAAGAAGTTTTGATGAAGTAAATGCAAAACTGTAATTTTTAATTTTTGCTTGTGATTATTAACTCATTTGTTATGACCTTGACATTATTAAGACACGATTTGCCAAAGAATTTGTTTGCGCAATCAGGTTAAAATCAACCTAACAAAGCCTTCAAAATTCAATATTTATTTTTTTTGTGATACCCGCTTCCTTTTCGAGCCCATGTTAATGAAAAAGGGTATGTCATTTGATAGTTGTGGGACCACAAATTACAACACAATTTGAATCGGAAACTTTAAAGGCATTTTCTCTCAGAGCTGTGACGCTCTTCCGTAAAATAAACGTTGTTAAGCGTATTTTTAGCTTACTATTCGGTTTATATCCGACTTACTGAACCTAATAAACATACCATCAATTCTGGTTAGGGTTAAGCTGTACCATCACCAGCAACCATTTATTTCCAGGCCATTTAACACCTAAAGTCTATAATCTTAAAGTCAACTTGACTATACAGGCTTAACGTTTTCGCATAGCGAAGCTAATGCAGCAGCTTCATTAGCTCTTTATTAAATAGGATCCTGTCGTCGAATGCTTTCAATTTAGATATACATACTTCTAACTCTATTTTAAGCACATTTGTTGTACTTATTTTACTTTACTCCATCATCCAGTATTTAGTGATTGATTATTATCAGTGATTGATTATACTTAATTAATATATTTAACAGAGGTACCCTATCAAAACATATGAATGATTTTGCTCTCAATTATAGAATTTATTATAGGTATGTGGTTTCACAATAAGAAGTTATTGCTGTGCCTAACCCCATTTGACCGGAAATGCTTAGCAGACCGCATTGATTATTATTATTATATTTTTCCTACAGTGCATAACAGACGCAAGTGAGAAAAGCATGTATTTTCTTCTATAATTTCGAAAGGGAAGATTAAGTTATGTTCTGAAAGTACTGGTAACTCAATTTAATTAAACGTTGTTTCGGCTGATACTCTTAATTTGACATCACCATAATTACCCTATCAGAATATGATTTCGTATTGTCGCTTTCTAGCGACTGTGTCTTGTGAAGCCGCACATTATTATATTATGTCAATTCTTGAACCTATTTCTAAGAAAAATATGGTAGATATTATAAAATTCTTGATTCTATGTATCGAATGGCCATAAAAACCTTGCTATAAAAGGTAAGACGTTTTATTTACTTTTCTCATATATAAGGATTATATCTCCAACAAAATAAAATCTCAATTTCGTATACTATCCGATATAAAAACTAGCTACTATTTATTTTCTTCTGCACCCTTAAACAACTACAACAACTAGAGCTTGTCTGAACAAAGCAAAATATTTTGTGTGAAATCGCCCTGCCTTGAAAGTTGGCAATTGAAAGTACTAATTTATAGATACATCTAGAAAGCAGTTAGATTTTCGTTACTGTTTCTTTTGAAAATACAAATAATCAACCCAAACAAACTTGCGTCATCCACAAGAAGCAAAGAGAAAAGCATATTCGTGACATATTTACATGCACTTAACCCGGAAGTAAATACTACAGCGCCAGAGTGGAGTACTAGATCAGCATAACAAAGCGTCCCGTGTGCTCACTGCTCAGCTTGTTGCATTTTAGCCTCCATTAATGGGATTTACCCCTTAATTGCTTTCTATGTTCCATAATGCTCAAACCATCAATACCACTATAATTACCAAATAATTACCAAAAAATTATCAAGATAAATATTAGACATGCAATTGCTATGTAAACAAACAAACATATAAATAAAGAACCAACCTGTTTACTGGAACAACTTCGATGAAATCAAGCCCTATACACCTCATACCGGCAAAAATGCCGATGCACCCCTATTAAGTCACCCTTAATCCCCCTGATGCAGTGGCGTAACACACTTATGAGTTTAGCACGCGAACGAGAGGCACCACGGACAAATTCGTACTGTTGTGTTATCATCTGTCTAGGAATTAAACCGCGACGCTTGCGTCGTGTTCGGGGTGGACGGCGCCGTGCAACCCTCCTATTGATTCGGGCCTACGACCCCCGCTGAAATTTCAAAACCCCCGGTACTACGCATCACCGGTTACCATGGTTACGTATCCATCATCCGGCCGGTGTTATTAAAATATTTAATTGGGATAATTGCATGCTAATCAACATTGATTATATTGTTTGGCGTTGTCGATAATATGGCGACCAACAGTTGACTTGATATTGCATAAAGCAGATTGTTATTTAGAGAGTATTTTTTTTGCTAATGAAGTCTGAAATGAAGTGATTATGATGTTAGTTAATGGTTGGTATATTAAATTATAACTAATTAATAAAAATTCAAAATTTGACGTTTCGAGATAAGATAAATATGTGGCATATCTATCTTACCGACCGAGAAACATGGCGACTCGCATACGCGATCTAACGTTTGCGTTTCTCAACCGTTTTACCGTTGCGGGCCCCTGAAATAGGGTTGAAGGAAACCCAAATAAAGACAATTATGCAAGGTACAAAAATATTTAAAAAGCATATTGAGTGCTTTTAACTTTTTGTGATCCAACTTTTTGAAAACTGCAGAGTTAAAGAACTGTAACTGCAAAACTTACCACTTTCCTTCTGTCCCTTTTCTAGGGGTATCAACCCTCTTTACTTTCCAAACAGTGCTACTATTAAGGTTTGTCGTTTTGTACTTAAAGCAGATATATTAAACCCTGTTTTTACATTGTAAAAGCGGTTTTTAAATTTAAAAAGAAACTGTTTAGATGTTGGAATTACTACGTAAAAGTAACAAGTTATTTGACTAAAAACATTACTATATTGACTTGAAATCGATATTAGATATTCATAATTAATCCGCAAACTTATTTTTTGAATTCCAAACTATTAGAACTATACATACTATTACATTTGTGTAATGCAGGCCTGGCCAACACGCGGCCCGCGGGCCGCATGCGGCCCATCCCGTTAGTTAGTACGGCCCGCCGGGCGATTTATGTTTCTATTGAAACTTTTGTTTCTCATTGTATGTATATAAAAAATATAAAATAAACGATTTCGTGTGTTATTGTTATAATGCACAAGTGCGCCACGAAAGCCAAATGTTACCGCAATAATCGGTTTCGTTACGCAACCAACAGTTTGATCCCCTACTTAGGTATAAAACACTTCGGACTTTTATTTACATTTCAGGATGAATAAAAAAAAGAAAACTTGCTGATGAAAACAGGAAATTCAATGATCATTGTGAAAGGATTATTTTTTCGCAATGCAGAACTCAAAATTAATTTGCTTAATTTGTAGGGATACAGTTGCTGTACTTAAGGAACATAACGTTAACATACATCATGAGACAAAACATATTGCATATCTAAATTTCAGTAATTAAGTGAAAAGTTTTAAACTAACTGCGCTTAAATCGGCTTTGAAAACTCAGCAAGGTATGTTTGGTGCATTATTAAAACAACCATCTAACATTGTCAAAGCTAGTTTATTCTGGTGTCTAATGGCAAAGAAAATGAAACCATTTTCGGATGGTGTACTGGTAAAGGACTGTTTGGAAGCAGTTATAAAAGCTATATTGCCCGATAAAAGCAAATTAATTTCCTCTATAAGTCTTTCACGTCAAACTATATGTCGTCGCATTGACGACATTTCAGCTGAAATTGTACTCACTTTGCTAAACAAAATTCATCAATTCAGAGCCTATTCTTTTGCATTTGACGAAAGCACAGATATTGCTGACACGTCCCAACTTGTAATATTTATTCGTGGTGCAAATGATCCATTTCAAGTGACAGAAGAAATGTTAAATGTTTTATATTTAAAAGGCACAACTAGAGGAGAAGATGTTTTCTAGGCGATTTGAAAAGGTTTAGCCGAAAGTAGCTTAAATTTGGCGGGTATTACTGGATTAACAACAGATAGTGCACCTGTTTTGGTAGGTAAACATTAGGGAGCTGTAAAATTACTTATGGATAAGCTAGATTGCAAAGGCATTAAAACCTATGATATTTTTATTATTCACTGTTTGATACATCAACAAAATTTATGTGCTCGAGTATTATCCATGGATCACGTTATGAATGTAGTTATAAAGATTGTTAAATACATTTGTTCACATGCTCTTCAGCATCGGCAATTCAAGGAATTCCTTAGGGAATTATCTCCTGAAAATGGTGATATTTTACCAATGTTATATGATTAAGTAGTGGAGAATGTTTGAAAAGATTTTTTAATTTACTGTTAGAAATAGATATGTTTATGAATGAGAAGCAATAGTCTGTCCCTGAATTAAGTGATGATGATTGGTTGTTAGATCTCTGTTTTTAGGGGATATAACAGAACAACTTAATCAGCTAAATAATGACTTGCAAGGGCAAGATAATTTAATAATCGATGCTTGTAATTTCATCAAAGCTTTTGATAAGAAATTATTCTTATTTGAGTGCCAACTTAGAAATAATAATAATGCTCAACATTTTCCGCTGTTAAATAACTTTCCAAAAAGCCAACCTATACCGAATTTGTCGACATATGCGAATAAAATAAAGAAACTTATAACCGGATTTGATAGTTGTTTCTCAGAATTGGCAAAATATGATAACAAGTTTTAAATATTTTCCTCTGCATTTCATGTAGACGTTAATAGTGTTCCTGAAAATCTGCAAATGGAGTTAATCGAGTAACAGTGCAACAATGAAATAAAACAAATTTTTGCGTCCACATCAAAAATTAATTTTTACGATATAAGTATCGTAACATAAGATGTAACATAAGTGTTACATCGGAGAGATATTCCAACTTAAGATATTTTGTACAACGCGTTGTAAGTGCGTTTGGATCCACATATGTTTGTGAAATATTTTTTTCGAAGATGAAATTTACAAAGAGTTCATCATCAATTTAGAATACCAGCTAAGATGTGCAACGTCGAACATAAATATATATTTACAAAAATTAAGCGAAAGAAAGGAAAAACAAATATTTCATTAATTAAGACTCGATAGTTATATTGAATCATAGTATAACAATAAGTTTTAATCATTTTATATTTATATTTTTTAAAACCCATGTTTACCAATAGTGCGGCCCGCTGAAACGTTTCACGTCATCACAGTGGCCCGTGAAACCATTTGGGTTGGCCACCCCTGGTGTAATGGAAACAGACTACAAAAATAATATATTTTTTCTAATTTCCGTTCGTTATAAACTCATAATGAACCCGCTTTCGGTGTCGTTATGAAAACACTAGATCACTAACTTTTAGTAACTGTTAGTTTTCCAAGATTGATGAGGTTGATATCAAGTGTCAGATAAGGTGTGATAAGGTGCGTTCGCATTAGTGTTACTGGCAATGGCAATGGTAATGGTAGAAGTTAGATATATGGGAGCGCTGTATAACCGTTCGGATTGAGTGGTAATGGTGGTAGCACTCAATGCGAACGGTACAGCGGTCCCGTATGTCGAACTTCTACCATTACCATTGCCATTGCCACTAACACTAATGCGAACGCACCTTTAATCTTCATCGCTATTGGCTCACCTCAATCGTATTTGGCAGTTTTATCACTACTACCAACTGTTGAAGATAAAACTACTCTAGATTGTAAGATAACAGTCACAATTTTCAAAATTCATGTAAAATTAATGTCGTATGCCGCCTTCTATCGGATGAGGAAGTAAAGCCGGTGGCCCCGTGTTCTGTCATGATGCGACGTGCACGTTAAAGAACTCTTACTGGAGGTTGGAATTCCTTCAGTAGGAGAAAATTTCTGGGTGAGTGTGTAGCCTGCCCTCAGCGTCGGTGATTGGCCTCAGTTGCGGAAATAGACCGACGTAAAATAAACAAGTCAAAAAAACTGACAAATACGATTTAAGGTGCGTTCTGATTTCTTGGAATGAGTAGCAGACGAATATATACTATTTCTCACCAGACGTGATAGTGACACCGCAGTTTTCGACATGTATGTAATATTAGTGTCGCAAAGTACAAAAAATAGTATATAATACTCGTTTATAAGACGTATTGGCGCACTCGTTCCATTTGGGCACTCCTCGCTACGCTCGTCGTGCCCAAAACTACTCGTGCGCCAATTTTTTTTCTTATAAAACTTGTATTATAATATACTATATAATGAATGTAGAAAAAAATATTACAGTGCGGTAAAAATAACGAAAGACCTATCTAGAAAATCTATACAAAACAAAAATTGTGAAAAAAATCCTTCGGTTTTACTCAAAAACCAAAGAAGTTCCGCTGTGTAATCAAAACATTGTTCATTATCTATTCAACGAGGAATCCAATGGTGAGGCTCAGTGGCTGCATGTGAGATATCTAAGATAGTGGAGAATTTATAACATTTATAACCAAGCTATGTATGCATTTCTAACTAAACTAATATTTACGCTAATGTTTGCTGTCTCTGCGCATATGATTCGAAATGAAAAATTCTGTAGAAAGCAAGGTGAAAAAGTGCAGCAAACAGAAACCCACGCACTATGATAAATCCCTGTATACATACAGAATTCTTAGAATGCTATGCTGTATGCAATATGCATTATGCAATTGAGGTTAAATTCAAACGCTTTAATCGCTTTCGCAACAGATGGCGCCACAACCCACCATTCCTTTATTTTGTAAATTACACAAAAACTAATCATATTGTTAATAATGTTTGTGTTATCGTGTTTTATTTATAATATTCCCAATTATCTAAATAATCAAAATATTAATTTTTATTTCAAGTACTTTTACTATCATTTGTGGACAGTGAAGAGGTTTCCTATTGCGCAGATGCGTTCATTTCACATCTATTTACGATCTTTGTGTCAAATAAAGGGCTGGAAAACCGATTAGCCGTACCCGTAACAAGTTCAGCGCAGCAATAATGTTACGGTACGTTTAAAATTAGAATTCCGCATGCATATTTAATAGTCGTAAGCGCGTCAACAAATCGATTTACTAGTTAAATCGACGTTTCACTTGTTTTTTCTCCTGTATTTTAGGAATGCTGGCTAAAGCCTGAAACATAGCACACTGCGTCCGATCATCTCTATGTACATGAAGTTTTAGTAAAGGCAACAAAATAGGTAGCAGAAGTAGACGGTACAGTGCAAGGGGAGTTATGACGAGGCCACCAAATGATAACTTGCCGACCGTCAAACTCGTTGTAGTTGGGGATGGCGGTGTCGGAAAGAGTGCCATCACGATACAGTTCTTCCAGAAGCTGTTCGTCACAGACTACGATCCAACGATCGAAGACAGCTACCTCCAACACGTCGAAGTTGACGGACAGTGGTGCATTCTCGATGGTACGTCAACCAAATATTGTATAAATTTTATTCCTGAATTATCACTAATAATCCTTTTATTTCAATAATTTGTTTCATACTTATTCCTTTGGTTTTAGTATGTATTTGATTAAAATTTCAAACCAATCTGATAGTCACGACATGAATTAAATTTAATAAAGTATCTGCAAACTATTTTGACAATCTAAGCCAAAAAAAATTATTGCGTACCTACTTCTAAACATTCAGTTTGTCCATTTTTCGTGAGAATGATTGGGGATATCGCTTATACGAAGGACAAAATGGTCAAATTGGTACTCTATGCAGTCAATTGTAAATAAATCACTTCTACTGTAAAATTACTGTACCATTCCTGTGAAGTATATGATGTGTAATTACTGTAGTTTTATAGGACTCTCAATACATCCATGCTTAGGATATCACTTATATAAAGAAAAGCGAAAAAGGTTAAATTGGGACTCTCAAAATTGGATTTGAATTGTAAAAATCTATTAAAAATCTTCTGCAAAATTACCCTACCATCTCTTTGAAATTCCAGAAATATAATGTAAAATTACTGTAATATTGCTATAATTTCTATCAATATCTTAATGTGTTAAATGGGGTATGACTCCCCAATTAACCTTTTTTTCACAGTTGAATCCTACCATTCCTGTGAAATTGCAGAAATATATTGTAATAATACTATAATATAGCTGTAATTTCATAGGAATACTGTTAATATGACAGGCACGGATTGTAAAAAAAAACCGAACTATAGCTGGTTTTAAATAACCAGCAACATTGCTTTAAAAATAATCACTTGAATTGTAAAATAAGTACATCTGCAACAAAAATTTACCAATTTGTGCGTTTTGACTGGAAAATAATTAGCAATATATTTCTTACAGCATTTTTGTAATTTTACTGTTACTTTTACAGCATATTTACTGTAAATGGATTTTTGCATAACTTTACTGATATTTATCCTGTGCAACATCACATATCTTAAAGATAACTTAAGATGTTTTTTTTTTCTCCAAAGCATGCTTTGGAAACTGGAATTGACGTTTTCTGTATAATACAAAATTAATACAATTCCATTGGTGGATTAAATCTCATTATGTTTATTCTATTCTATTCTACTCAACTAATAAAATGGTGAAAAAAATAGTCTAAAGAACAATAAACAGTTTTATATTAAGTGCAATTACTTTTTATATAATAATATACTGGGTGTTAAAAAATAAACTAAACATTGAAAGGCGATACGCAGGATAAACACGAACTTGTATCCAGAAAAATATCAGCTGCACGTTAAAAAGGTGTAACATTTTTTTATTTAACGTCTTTGATTCTTTTGTTCCTATTAATAATTTTGGTGCCAATTTTACGTTGGAGAATATTGCGCAAATGTATGCATTTTTGTATCTCTGTAAATATTTGAAATCCTAATGCATTCTCACAAAAATCGTAGACAACGTGTGTATGGGTTTTGCATTTTAAATACATAAACATATAAATGAATATGTAGCATATCAATGGCGGATAAACACATTACTAAATTTATTGATGTCTTGGTTATCAAATTGGTTTGAAGAGTTTAGCAAACCTTTACTACAATCAACTGAATATTGCTAAAAATTATTGAAATTGTCACTCTGTGCAGTACATTATAGATAAAAACAATCTTATTGGCTATTATGCGTCTATTACTATACTTTTGGCATGAGGCATTACGATACAGTTTGACATGAGCATAACAAATTTGAGAAATAAAAAAAACATCTTGACAAAATAAAAATCTTAGTTTTTTGTTTTTCTATTATACATGCAACCGAGTCTTGAAGTATTGACTTGGATTAATTTTCTAGTGCTAAGAATTTGCCAAATTTGTTTGCACTTATAAGGTGAAGTTCTGGGTTGATTTAGTAAAAGAAATTTTACTAAACTTATCATTCATTTATTGAGTATTATTTTAGTGCTCGACACGGCTGGGCAAGAGGAATTCAGCGCCATGCGAGAACAATACATGAGAAAAGGAGACGGTTTCCTGTTGGTCTATTCAGTCACAGATCGGAATAGTTACGATCACATAATCCACTTTCACACACAAATATTACGGGTAAAAGACAGGTACGTGTCATTGGTCTTTCATTTAGAATTTTACTATATAATATGGTATAATTTTTGGGCACCTGTCGTAAAGAAAAACTAACAATGATTTTAATGGTGATATAGTAAAAAAATGTTAGAACTTCAGGAAACCAATTTCGTAAACTGTAAAATTACATTAGGTTATGTAAAATCACATCGCAATATGTAAAATTACATTACATTTCGTTTATGTTATTAAAATCAATGGTATATTTTAGGGATGTGTATCCAATGCTCCTTGTCGCCAACAAAGTAGATTTAGTTCACCTTCGCAAGGTTACCGAGGAGCAAGGTCGCGAGCTTGCTCATAGGCTTGGTATTCCATACATCGAGACAAGTGCCAAGGATCCACCGTTAAACATTGATGCGACATTTCACGAGGTATGAATTATATTTTTTCTAACGTATTTCTTCTACTGCAAGTGTGGACACTTTTGTTTTGCTCTTTGATCTTTGATGTCAGATTCTTTTATTGCACTTATACCGATCATAATTGCTGCTTCCATACGTAATTCATATTTTTTAAAATAAAACCAATGGTTGTTATGTTATATAGATAGCATGTGTAACGTCGTTAATACCAATATTTGTTTTTCTATCAATTTAAGGTGGTCCGCATCATACGTAATCAACCTCAGGGAGACGATAAGCGCAAACGGAAAAAACGGCTGGGCAAGTGCGTACTGCTGTAAGCATTAAGCCGTCAGCTCGTCTGTTTTTTCGGTAATTCTATTGTGTGCGTTGTATTAACGCGATGTGTTAGGCGCCAGCTCGAAGGTAATTTTCTAATGGTTTGGACGATTGGCTTACAATTTCTTACAAGAGAATCAAACAATTTTTTCTACACTCATAGACAATAATATGTAAAAGTTAAGGGAGAAGTTTTAAGTTTTTGATATACCAAAGAATGGAGGATTGCATTTTTATAATTTTATATTGCTTGATTGCTAATTTTTTATGTGAGAGTTTGGTTAAGCTCTGTAGAGATATGTACTATGCGTGCTGGAAAAAAGTGGTACAGCTCATTTTTACATTATGTAATTCTGGCTTGTTTTATTTGTCAAGTTGACAGTATGTCAGAATGACATCATGTAGGTTAAAATAGCACTATTTAAAAAGCTAAAAAAAGACTCAGTATATTTTATTTGGTTGCATATTGCATATGTGGTGCACTACTATTTTTCGCAAATGGTAGAGACGTATTTTCAATGTCAGAACCCCACGTGACGGGAGCCCCATGTGCGCAGCCAAATATACACTAATTGGTATCACTGTGTTAGTAAAAGATACTCTTGTGAAAGTAAATAAAGCAGTGGTAATATAATTATTTTTTTGCGGGTATGTTATCAAAGGTTTGTGCTTTGAAGTATTCATATTGAAATGAAAGGTAGCTATAGCTGTTTCTTCTTTTTTGCTTTGACGATTAGCAGCTCATTCACCTATAGTTAGAGGTTATATTATTACTTTTTTTGTTGTTTTTCGTTTCCACAATGTTATGGTGTCCCTATTTATTAGTCCTTGATTTCAAGCAAAGCAGCAAATGTTCCTGTTGGCCACGCTTTTAGTAACTTTTACTAACATCAAAAACTCAATACCAATGCCAGTGGGTTGCCAACCATACGGTCAGTTTTGTACTGGACAGTCCGGTCTTTAAATGTATTATCCGGTCGAAGGTGCAAACTGGACAACAAATGTTGGGTTTTCAGATACCCACTCAAAATCTATAAAATTTTAAAACACGTGGCAATCTTTTATAATTGCATAGAATGATGCATGTTAGCATGCAACTTAGTTTTCACCGACAAAAACTTGTTGCATGCACCCTATAGACGTAAATTGCTGCAAAACACGATACGTCAGTATCCCTATCTCTGTCACCCCTCTACTAACATTGGCTCGACTATTCCTCCTAATCCCACCTAATAATAGGTAATTATACAGTGTGATGTATAACTATTGTAACAAACCACATACCGTATTTTTTGCTTAATTTCTGACTTATCTGACTTTTTGACTGCAGCTATTTTTATGCGAAAGACTGTTGATGCAGTAGATTTACTCATCTACTTGTCTACTGCTTTGGCACAAATCAAAATGTAAAACACAAAATTTCAGAACATATACATTATTTCTTTATAATTTAAAAAATATATATAAATTTGCAGTTCAGAGTAAAATAATAAGTCAATGAATTTTAGAATTTTGTCTTAATTTGACGTAATTTGTAAAAAAAACAATTTAAATGCATGCATGTGATTTTTGCACTAGGTTTCTCCAAAAATGGACCTACTCACAATTTTGCCCTTACTATCAGTAACATTTAAGAAAATGCTCCTTTTAAAAAACTTTTAATCTTCTGATCATACAATAGTTTAAAAAGGTGCCAATAAAAACAATAATTTTTGAAAATAAAGATAAAATAAGATACCCTAATCTTTTCTCTTACATTCACACCTATCCTATCTTCTCCGGGTTATTTTTCCCATTGTGTAAAAATGTCCAGTTTTGTACGATTGGTTTTTCCAAAAATCAAAATATGTCTGGTTAGTCTACTTTTTGGATTGGCAACCCTAAGTGCCAGGTAAACAAACGTACTGCGCATATATCAGTAGCTGTCACGTAGGTTTTGGACATTAAGAATGTACTGTGTAACCTAAATTACAATATCATAGTTGTATTTTGGGATTTAGTGCACTTTATATTTAAAAGATTAATATTTTATTTCAGTGGAAACGCTCATAATTATTAACTCTAATTTTGCACCTCTGAACATATATACTTTTTAATATTTTCACCCAAAATTATCTTATTGCACAAATAAATTTTTGTTAAAGTTGCAAGACAGAAATTTGCTCACCGACTGCTTCAAACCAATATAGAATTACTTTTTCGAAGTATGTATGTTTACGCAAGAGCCAAAGTTATGTAGGTACACTAGATGTTTTGCACAAAGGACCAAGTTGCTCACTACGGAGAATGGCTTAGTCAGGAGAATACGTCAGATAAATCTTTCGCTACTTATTCTTTTCTCGTACCCAGATTGTTCGAAGCAAGCGGTAATCGGAACTGCACTCATAAAAACCCCAACGAACTGAAAGTCACTTCCGATTGACCTCGGGAAATAATTCGAAAAGACTGATATAAAGCTCCATTTTTCTCGAATTATTTTCCGTATTGCAACCGATAACTTTTTATAGTTGTATTTTACGGGCCCCATTGTGGGGCCAAGCGACGAAATTTAATTCAGGTATATTTTGTCTGTGATTGAAGTGTTAACCAAAAAGGGAAATAAAAACGAGGTGTTGTTTTTCATGTCTATCACGCTTAAACGCGATTTATTATTCAGCATCCTCAAGCACCTGAATCGAATGCGATCAGTTTGTACGTTCCACATACTTATTTGTGCAATTTTTGCCATACTGTCGTTTGTATTATTATTATGGATATATAACATTGACTGTATTTTTATGTGACGATTACTTTTTGATATGTGTACGTTTTTTTTTCTATAAGTTTATTGATGTTATTTGCATAAATATGTAATTGTCTATAATAAAATTATATAGCGCATTTGATCTACTTTAATACCCATTACAGCGTCTACGCATTATTCTTAAAAAATACTTCTGCAAATATTTGACTGTTTTTGAAGGTAAGTAGAAGAACTCTTTTAAACATCAAGGATTCGGATTGCTTAAAAATTTATTTCTCTGGCAGTTGCTGCTTATAAAACAATACATTAGAAACACTTAATAGTACAAAATTGCATATCACAATTACAGCCTATATTATTATAAACACTACGCTAAAATTCATCTATCGAGAAACATCGACATGTGCAACCAGTAACAGGACATTCAGGATGATGCCTGAAACACAAAAAAATACACAAAATAACCAAACAGTCAGGTGTGGTTTTATTTATATCAAAATACTGGATCTAATATTTTGCTAAACTTTGATGTTTAATAACTTTTGTAATTATGTATGGATTTAGATGATTTTTTCAACATATTATAAACACATTTATCAAGATTATCGCTTATCTTTGCAATTTTGAAAAAGAAATTTGTTAAACTCATTACATTTTTGGCATGTTTTTGATTCATCCCAATATCTAAAGTTTTGTTAAAGAAGAAGAGTTACAAATAACATTGCAATAATGTTCAATAGTTGTAGTACACTTGAACCGATTTTGATTATTTTTTCAGCACAAACAAATTTTTCCCCCTGCAATCTTGAAAAACACTTGTATTTTTTATACCAGAAGAACAATAATGATGTTCTGGCTGTCCAACCTTGAGATACCCGTGGATAAATTAAGGATTTCAGTGACTTTCTCAAGAACTCTATGTTGGGGCATATGAATTGTTTTTTGAATTGTAGGCAAATTTAACGTTTTTTCAACATTATACAATCTGTTAACACATTTTTGATTTAAATTTATTTTGGAATAATAATGTATTAGATAAATTCATAGGTAAGCACTAAAAAAATGGGAACTAAATTAAAACAAAATTTTATATGCAAAAATAATTTCAAAAGTGCAAAGGCGTATGACACTCTTGATAAAATTGTTTATGTGCCAAAAAAAGAATCAATCTATAATCTTTCTATCTTTCTAAACAAATCTCGTAGACTATTTATTTTTAGAAGTGACTGGTCATAAAGACAACTAGGATGACAAACAGTAAAAAAACAAACAATAATAATTTGGCAACACTAATTTTTTTTTGAATCCGTTATTGAGGTCTATGGTACTATGTGACGTATATATTTTGTTTATAATTAATTACTCATTATTTTAAAAAGAAGGACCAGTAAAACTCATTATGTTAAAAAGGACGACAAATAAAAACAACTATTTACTATTTACTCTGCAGAAGTTAACAAAAGATGAGCAAAACATCAGAAAGTATTAACTTGAACGGACAGGATTAAACTGACCACCCAGCAGTATTTATACAAATTCTTGTATTGTTGGTAAGAAATCACTTTAGCTCAATTTTATGTTAAGTTACTTCAGAGTTATGACAATCTTTAACGTCTACATTAAAAAAAATACAAATACTTTCTAACAACATCGACTTGTAATTGTATATGTAATTAGCTTTTTATTTTTCGTTGTAACTTTTTTACGGGATAGAAAAATACATTTGTCCCACAATGACATTTGCAAAAACCGTAGAACTTCAAGAAAAAATCAGCTTACCTAAACCATCTCATCATATGGGAGGAATGGCCCCCATGCCTACAAGTTTGGCACCACGTAAACCAGTGTGGGAAACTAATAATCTTTGCGCCATCGCCATCCATTTGTATCTGCTCTCCTGTCGTAGTGCCCAAGTGCATCAAACAGATAGCACACCGTGGAAGCGGTTTTCTACAAGCCGGACATGCTGACATCTGCAAAAAGTACTTTCATGGAAATGTTCAATTATGATGTATATTAGGGGATATAGTGTACCTTCATTTTGTTCTGACCACCCATTCTTGCGTAATTTCCCCGACCGCTATTCAGGCCTTGCATGTAAGCCGATATACTTTTTCCGCAGAAATTGCAAGAGATGTAAACTTGTTGCGGTGGCTTGTCGTTTTGTCTCTGGCCACTCACCATGATGTCAAATTTGGCTCTTTCATGCCAGTATTTCCATGAATCTAATAAATTTCTATAACTGCAATCAGAAAAAGAAGCATTGATACTTTTAACTTACTCTCACGCAAATTAAAAAAAGAAAAATATTTGGCAACTCAGAATTTGTACATAGAATTTTATTACTGCTTCTTCCTCTACTGGAAACAAAAAACAGATTATCATTGATTTAAAGGACATATTCACTGCTCAAAGTTTACAAAATTCAAAAAGTTTTATAGAAATGTTACAATTTAAAAAAATTGGAATTTTTTACACCAAAATTAATGGAACTAACACAAAATTAGATTATCTAAAAAAGTTATTTACATCTGAAATATTACTCTATTTTTGTACATCTGTAAGTTTGCTCTACTATTGGATATAGGATTGCCTAGTGTCTTGCATTTTGCAGGATATCCAAGATTCAGGCTTAAATTTTTATATCCCTATAAAATTCATTTAATCCTGTATAGAATGAAATCAAAAACATGCAAATTCGTATCTTTTATACCTATCAATCCATTCCTTCCCCAGGTCTGCTAACATTTCCTTGCTAAATGCTCTCACAGCAATTAATGCAACTGTTTGAACATCACCTGTAACGTTTACATATGTCTGCAAGATGTTGGCTCCATCTGGTGTGTCCCCTAAAATAATATAATTTATTATAATTATAGCCTTTCTTAGTTTATTAAATCTATTAGAAGAAGATAGTTAACATCCTTACAAAACAACTACAAAATGATTTGATGATTTTGATTACAAATAAATACAAAATTACCAGTGAATATATTTATGAGCAAAAATAATTTCTATATTCAATCTTAAAAAATCATACCTGCAAGTACTAGTCCGTTGAGATTCCCTTCCTTATAAAAGTTGTTTGTGTGCATCGTTAAAAATTCATTCAGTCGATTATCCGGCAAGAATTGACACGCAAATCCAATCCTATCCTCAATCCAAATTGTGTCATCATACTGGAAGAGAAAGACAATAATAAATAAATACTGTATTAAGTATTATATATTATTTATTTGAAATATTACGTCAAAGTAGTAATAAAAACTCACCAAAAACTCTTCCTCGAAAGACGCCAAATCATCGGTAGTCAAAAACGTAAACAGCGCCTTCAAATATCGATCAAACATTTTATTCACTTGCGGAGACGCGCACAGCTGGTGCCAGACGCTGTTCTTGTCATTGGAAAAACCGGCCAGCGCCATGCCTATCACCCCTAACTGGGGCGCATCCTCAATTTTCGCTGACGCCTGCGTCAGAATTTTACACGCTGCCTCGAGATTTAGCAGGAAGACCGCTACGGCTGCAGCCCTTGTAAAAGATTCGGGCGTCTCGAGAGTGTCAATGAACTTAGCAAGGGTCTCCTTGTCCCTGGCAAAGCCCCAGCCGCATACCATCAGTGCTTTGTCTCGTTCTTCATGTCTAAAAATTGTCACATTACTTAATTTTCTTTATTCCATCTATTTCATGTTATCTTTAACTGTTTTATTTCAAATTATTAGAAATACTCTTCCTTTAGCCAGTTTTAGCATGCGCAACATCAAATTCGAAAATTGATGATGCGCATGTTAGCTCTTGCTCAAAGCACATTATATAAAAATGTAACGAAAATTAAAGCATTAGTCATATTCTTCTGATAAGTGGCATAATTGTGGGGAGCATAATCTAATTGTCTGATTGTTTTTAACATACTTGAAAATTTTTGCGGATCCGGTACATGGGCGATTGGTTATTTCTGACCAAGCTATTGACACTTGTTCGGATTTAGGGTTCTCACTATCCAGCTTAAGGACGCAATGTACCCCTGGATGTTTGGACCCCTCCACTCTAAGCACTTCACTATCGTACAGATCCTTTGCTGTATGAAGCCAGCGCCACACAGTCTGATGGATCTCGTCTTCAACCATATAAGCATTCTGCCAAATTGATTCCTATTCATACAGAAATAAAAAAATAACATTAAGGATTGGTGGCTGATTAAGCACACAGAAATCTTGTAAAATGAAAATGTACAAGGCTTCCTTCCGTTAGCGACAATTAAATCAATATGTGATTGGCAAGATTATTAATGAACATCTCATTTTCAGTACCGCTATTTATTGATGATTTTTATGTATGAAATAACAGTATAAAACCGATACAATGGAAATAGAAAGAGATAATAACAACAAAGCCATTAAGTCACTGGGCTTTTATTTGGACCCTGGACTGACATGGAAGTGTCACGTCCAGATATTGTACTCACGGCTAGCGAGTGCTCACAAATGTGTGATCAGGAGTCTCACAGCTTTTGCCTCACCAGAGGTTGCGCGACCAGCCTACTTTGGAATGTTTCCCAGCTGATATCTCATATGAGGTGAATCCCTGGGGGACATCACGACTTGCAGGAAAAGTTTTTATAACGCAGAAGAGAATCTTTAGAACAATGACCGGTATCACTTCTAGGGAGCCCTCCAGACCTCTTTTTATCCTTTTTGAGACACTAAGCGTACCATCCCTTTATATATGTTTTACCATCATGTGCTTGGTGCCAAAGCTTCCCAGTTACAATAGGGAAAGAAACATTCACGAGTATGGAACCTGCTGTCGTGAAGATGTCAGACCAGCAAGATGTTATGGAGCCAGAAACTAGAAATATGGTGAAACTACAATTATATAACCTCCTGCCCCAAACCTGGAGAGATTTTCCTATGCTAAAACTGAAGAGGAGACTGAGACGCTATGGCAGCCCCCTTTGAAGAAGAATTGATGAATTGATTTTATATATACTTTTGGTTTTTGATGTACCTAAACAAATTTTGTAGTTAAGAATTTTGTAATTAAGTCCAAAGAACACAATTTTACAAGAGACATAAAATACTGTTTTGCGCAAATATCAAACTCGTAATACTGCCGTAAATATAATTATCGAATTCTTATGATGTATACTGTTATAATATTCTATCAGATAAAGTTAATAACCTGTTTTGAGTAAAAATGGATATACGCAATTTTCAAATTAGGCCGACGATATACAACTGCAATAAAATAAGTTATACATTACATACATTAATCAAGTGATTAATATAGTGTAATCATGCTTGTGGACAGGTTTTGTACAAATTTGTTTTGTAGTTACAGTTTTGATAGGCTCTATCTATTGTGATTCCTGTTCACTTTTGTTTAATCAGGTGAATGCGAAAGATTTGGAAATAAACAATAACAACGACAAACAAAAAATCAAGGATACGACTTAGGAGCATCAGCAGGTCAGGCTGGCCAGCAACCCATCAAAGAAACATTTCAAATTCTGCATACCAATATCCAGTGCTTAACTAATAAAATTGAAGCATTAGAAGAAACCTCCAAGCAACTTAAACCAGATATAATTTGTATAGTTGAGCACTGGTTAAAAAACCACAACATGAATCTTTATAACATAGAAGGATACTCAATGAGAAGCTGTTTTGTCCGGCAGAGCCTAAGTCATGGGGATGTATGTATCTATGCGAGGCAGGACTTGAGATGCGTTCCAGTAAAAAACATATATCAATTCTCAAAAGAGAAAACCTGTGAAATGGCATGTGTCTACATCCCGGAACATAGCCTTGTTGTGGTGTCAGCCTATCGCACACCAGATTCCGACCTTACACTGTTTCTGGAGTCCTTTGAGGAATTCATGGAGTTTTTCTTCCAGAAGTTTGACAGCAAAACCCGGCTCGTGGTTGCCGGAGATTTTAACGTAGATATAAAAAGGACGTCCAATCAAACAACGGCCCTCCAGAGCAGCATGACATCTTACGGTCTCAGTGGAACTGTCCGGGACTACACCAGAGTGCAGCAAAATTCAAAGACGGCACTTGACAATGTTTACACCAATATTTCGGGATACTGCGTCAAGGTCCTCCCGGGATTGTCTGACCACAAAAATATATTGTTTACGATTAATGTCGAAATAACTAATGCTTCGTTTCATGTGAAGAGGCGCTTGTTTGCTCGAGGAAATTACCAACGGTTTAGTGAACTCCTTGCGGAGGAAACATGGGAATGCGTCTATTATGAGAAGGATGCTCAGACAAAGTACAATGCTTTTCTCAAAAGATACCTTGAGTGCTTTGAACAGGCATTTCCGATCAGAGCAGTGCCCCGAAAAAAAAAACCCTTACCATCCAGCAAATTGCGTCAAATACAGGAAACACTTCATCTAATCGAGGAGACATACAACCATCTCGGAGGCGAAGATCTTAAGAAAATCTACACAAGCTATAAAAAATTCTACTTAGACTGTGCCCGAGAAGAGCGAAGGTTAAAAAATCACAAAGCCATAGTGCAGTCTGGAAACCAGCAGAGGACCCTATGGGAGATAATAAGGAGGGAGACCGGAGCGACAAAATCCAAACCGTCTGGAACACCATCCAGTGAAGATCTAAACAAGTTCTTCTGCAACATTGCCACAAAAACGTTGGCCGATATCCCTCCCGCTACAACTTCGGCTGCCGCATATCTGAAGACTGCTCCAACCACGCCCACGCACACATCTTTCTTCCTCACACCAGTGACGTGCCTGGAGATTGAAGCAATAACAGGCAGGCTAAAACCAAAGCTCTCCACAGACATAAATGGCCTAAGTACGAAATTAGTCAAAGAGACAATACACCACACCTCTAACCCGCTGCAAGACATCATCAACACATGCTTCCAACAAGCAGTGGTCCCAGCATCAATGAAAATAGCAAAAGTAACACCAATATTCAAGAAGGGAGATGCTGATAATGTGGAGAATTACAGGCCAATAGCCATTTTGCCTGTGTTCTCCAAAATCCTTGAATCGGCACTGGCTTACAGACTGGCCAAATATCTTGACAGTCAATGTATTCTAAGCCCACATCAGTTTGGGTTTCGAGAGGGAAGAAATACCGTGGATGCAGTCCTAGCTGTTCTGGGCTCGGTTTGGGAGGCGATGGAGAGCGGTGACGATAGCGGAGCCCTGCTCTGCGATCTTAGTAGAGCTTTTGATTGTATGCAGCACCACGCATTTCTCATGAAGCTTGAATACTACGGCGTGAGAGGGACCCCGCTGCAGCTGATGGCATCATACCTGGACGGTAGGCGACAATGCGTGTATTTGGATGGAAGCACCAGCGAGATGGGCGATATCACCTGCGGTGTGGCTCAAGTCCTTAATGGGACCACTCTTCTTCACCATTTTTGTGAACGACCTACCACCTAACATTCCGGCTCATACTTTTATGTACGCAGATGATACAACACTGGTCTCCCGTGGGAAAAGCCGTGACCAACTCACCTCTAACTTGGAAGATGCAATGATAAGAGCCACTGATTGGTTTCGAGCAAACCAACTCAGTATAAATGCAAGAAAGACTGAGCGGATCCTATTCACCTGTGATCGTCGGAGGGGAGAAGAATCAACCAGCGTGAGGCTTCTGGGAGTCTGGCTAGACACCAGGCTAACATGGAGGACCCACGTGGAGAATCTCGAGAATGAGCTTGCAAAGGCAGTATACGCCATATGTCGCATCAAAACAACGATAGGAGAAGAGGCTGCATTGACAGCATACCATGCACTATTCCACTCCAAAATGTCATACGGCATAGTGTTATGGGGTGAGTCTGCACACGCCGAGAGAATTCTAATTCTACAGAAGCGAGCCATACGGAAAATTCTTGCAATGTCACCCAGAAGTCACTGCCGTCCACTATTTGCGCAACTGAGTGTATTGACGGCTCCTGCAGTCTACGTCCTAAGCCAGTTGATAAGGGCTAGATCGGTTCCCAAAATCGGATTCCCAAAATTGCTGACAAGAGGCGAAGTAACATCTGTCAACACCAGGACCAGGAACAATGTGGAGATTCCAAGACGCAGAACGAGAACTACACAGGCCCAACACCGGCACCTTCAGATTTTTAACAAGATTCCAGAGGACTGTAGACGGCTCCCATCTACAATCTTCAAACGCCAAATGAAGCAAATGCTTCTCAAACCACCGATCTACAGCGTCGCCGAGTTTATGAACTCCAATTGTCTGTGATTCATTTATTCCTCATCCGACTTTATCTTTGCACAATACAATGTAACCTATTTTGTCTTTTCTGTACATGTATTATGTTTTAGGTATAATAAACGATATTATTATTATTATTATTATAACGAATGCCTAAAATAGTAAATATCGGTTCAAGGTTATTGTTGATTATGCAGTTGGTAGCATGCTACCAACTTGTCAACATTTTTTTAACACATTTTTTAGCGCCATCTATATGTTATTGCAAGAACTAAACTGTAACTGTGTGGCCTTCCTAGCAATAACTACAGAAAGTGTAGACAGCAAAAATTGATATTTGGAGTATAAAAATAAAACACAAATTCTAACCTTTAAACCGTATCCTAATGCAGCTCTCCTTTTCATCGTAACCGATACATCGTCTATATTACTATAAGAAGCACCAGATTGATCGATATATTTCAACTTGTTCTGCCAAGTCCACACCAAATTTGCGTTTGATGTCCAATTCAAAGTAACTCGCTCGTAAACTGTATAATCCAACATTTGACCTTAAAAAAATTAAAACAGAAAAGCTAGATAATCTAAAAAAAACTAGTTATACCTGTGGATAATGTCGTCATAAACCTATCCTCTTCTGTTGGATGCCATGAAAACGACAGAATATTATGTAAACCCGGATGCAAAACACGATCAATAACGGAGGGTTCTACATCTTCGGCATGATGATGGATGTCATATAGATGTAACATTGGGGTATCCCGATGTAGAACACCTAACAAATTTTGCCTAAAAAATTCCGATAGTATACAGACAAAGTGAAAAATAATTTTCACAAGTTTGAATTTCCCACCATAAAAATGACGTTTTGGTTCTTAGGTTGGAAAAATTGGTGGTTACCCAGGGGAATTATCAGCAAACTGTCATTATTACGAACCATTTAAAGTGAGTGGGAAATTCAAAGGACAATATCAGATAATTATTTTTTTTACTTTGTTGGACACCAGCCGATCTTGGTGACGTGCTTTGAGTGCGGTAGAATCAACATCGGTTTTTCAAATTTTCTAGTGTCCCACACCATCACTTGGTGATCCACATACGAGGCTAAGTATTTTTCATTTTTAAGGTCTACACTTATGCCGTATGTGGCCTTTGTTGTTGTCGAATTGGCAGCTTTTACTGAATCTAAACAAGAAATTTTAACGTAAGAAAATCATATCATATCATTTTAAGCCAGACTGTGGTCGAGTGGTAGCGCGCTTGGCTATCAGTCTGGGGGACGTTGGTTCGAACCCAACGCCCTGCTTTCAGAGTAAAGGTTTTTCTGTGGTTTTCCTTTACTCCACGGCGAATGCTGAAAGCCAAACAACTTAAGACGTGCCACAGACGCGGGCCATAATAATGATAATTCGGGTCTGCCGATGCCCCCGTAGTGGCGAAAGCTGTTGGGGGATGTTAAGCAAGGCTAGTAGAGCCGTATTTTACAGAGGTTGCGCTGACGCCTATATTGCCCATGTATCCAAGCGACCCCCGCAGATGCCTACAAACTCACGAAAAAGTGACGTCAGTGGAGTCAGGACAGGAGTTTAGCGTGTTACGAGATAGCGTTTGTGACGTCACTGGGATACCTCGTCCCCGCCCCGCAAATGCCGGTCGGCGCAACCTCTGTAGAATAGGCTTTAATGGCCTTGGATGTTAAGGCGTGGATTATTATTATTATTATTATATCCAGAGACCTAGAATTGTATGAAATACTATTCTTAACACATTAACAAAAACTAAAAAAAAAAAAAATGCAAGTTTTTTTGAAAAAATACAGTGACTGCTTTGACATCTTAAGTAATAGGCGCCATCTAGAATAGCTATTGTAACTTTTTGTCAACAAATGTCGCCAATAATAAAGAACACCAAATAATTTTTTGATAATTTCACATTAATTTTCTTCATAATTTTATTTTGATATAATCTCTGCAGATTTTATATCACTGGTATTATTAAAACAAACAAAATATATAGAATAAAATTAGTAATACAATTCTAACCTCTAAAATCCAAAATTTTGATTGATTTGCCTGTTAATCCAGCAGCTAATACTTTTCCATTGACCCATGCCAAACTATTAACAGTTTCAGAGAGGGCATACTCTGTAATCGGACGAGCGGGGCAACTATCGGTAAGACTAGTAACACTTTCAACATCCCATAACAAAACCGAATGATCAGATCTACATTTTTCCAAACCGGATACAAGTTTATCATAATCGACTGGATTCCAAGCAACGGCATTACAATTCCTTTGGTGTCTGGGAGCTAAAACTCAAAAAGTAAGTACTTGGTAGACATATTTCTATTTAATATTACCGAGATCTTTCCCTAAGTGAAGTTCGGTGTCAGTTAAAGTATCAACAAATGCAGAGAGAGCAACTTTTCCGCTGGATAGACCACAAGCAACAACTATGTCTTCATTATCTCCGGGTTTACGACGTATATCCAGGCATCTTACGTAGTGGTAGTTGGTATTTGTTGTTAATAAATGAGCACCGGTTATACCAGAAATGGGTATCACTAAAAATTGCGATTAATTCTATATTGCAAATGGGTCCATGATAAATTGCGCGAACTTACGAGGTGCTTTAGGATTTCCAAGTGCCTGCACTTCGTATAAACAAATATCAGAGGACCATGTTACGTATTTATCGTATATTGGTGTCCAAAGCACTTCACATCTAGTTGCCATTGCACGTTTTAGCGCTTCATTTTTTTCGAACCTACGAGCCTCGGTTTGTGAAGTTATTCATTGATATATTTTTAGTATTCTACGTGTATAAAGCGCGGAGAATATCCACAAATCATTCGGACTCTAATTAGTGTTTTGTAGGTAGCAATTTTAAGATCACGCTGATAAACAAACCAAATCAGGGTTGCCAACCTAATACAATGATTACTGAATTACTGATACGCCATTTCATTGGTGCCAACAGCGAGAACTGCGAAACGTCTTCCTTAAGCGGTGTTCTCACCATAAAATTTACACCGGAATGTTGAGGTATTAGCAGACAAATATTTGCAAGAAAATTATAAAAAGTTCCGATTACACTCTCCAAGTAGCCGCTACAAAGTGGATCAACAGGACTTGACAACACGGTATGTAATTTTTGTTCTATTTTAGTTGATCAACAAAAATCGTCCGGTGAAAACTCGGCTTTACATATGGCTTTACAATAATTTAGTTTACGCACAGTCATAGCAACGGTCGGAAGTTGTTTAATTATAATTACCATTGTTTTAGTACAGATTAAACATCCGGACTCACGAATTACACAATATAGTTCAGTTCAATACTGTTCAACAAAAATCATCAAAAAATGTGATCTGCCAATATACAAAACTAGCTTTCGTAACCAGTCGCTAGATGGCGTTGGCCCTTGAAATTATTTTGTAGGAATTTTCGTAGTAAGAATAAATTCAACACATACCAAATACAATTATTATCACAAACGTGCTAATTAGCACTGATAATTTTATCTTTTTTATTGTCTGAGCTGACCATTCATCGCAACCAGTCGCGGATATTTCGATTCGGCGCTAACTTCGCACTGAAAACAAAGTAGGAAAACGTCGTATTTCCTTTCCACTTAGATTTCCCCCGTATACGTCGATTATAAGCGACTATTCCTATTGTTCGTGGAAATAGGCGCATCACTCTTAAAAAATAGCCTGATATCACATCGCTCAAACGCATAGGAGGGGGATCAATGATTGGAGTACGAGTACCGTGCTAGAGTGCGTTCCTGTATTTCTCTACAAGTTACGGCTGTTTTGTGTTTATTGATGCTGTATGTGTGTTAAAAATAGGTAAATATTGGGTGTTTTGTGATAGAAACAAATCGAGGATACGTAATAAATCTTATGTAAGCCGTTAGATCAATAACACGGTAGTTTCTTAGGTAAGTCCACAGTATTTTATACAGTTAATAGGTCATGAGAAAAACGTTATTTTGTAGCTTGAACATCGAATAAAATCACGTTAAAAATGTCGAGAAAACCCGCAGTGCAGCCCGCCCTACATAAAGTAATCATGGTAGGAAGTGGAGGTGTAGGAAAATCAGCCCTAACTCTACAGTTTATGTACGATGAATTCGTTGAAGACTACGAACCAACCAAGGCTGATTCGTACCGTAAAAAAATCCTTCTGGACGGTGAAGACGTTCAAATCGATATTCTCGACACCGCAGGTCAAGAGGATTACGCAGCAATTAGAGATCACTACTTTCGTAGCGGCGAAGGCTTCTTATGTATATTTTCGATAACTGAAGATGAAAGTTTTCAAGCAACGCAGGAGTTTAGGTTTGTGTTTATAATTTTTGGGTTCGTGTACGATTGTAATGACTGTAATGTTTTGCTTAGGGAGCAAATACTTCGTGTGAAAAGTGACGAGAACATTCCGTTTTTGCTTGTCGGCAATAAGTGTGATCTCGAGGAACGACGGAAAGTGTCGTTCCAGGAGGCCAGCGATAGGGCCAAACAGTGGGGCGTCCCGTACGTTGAGACGTCGGCAAAAACTAGGGAACACGTAGATAAGGTAGGCTTGAATGTTACTTATTTCTAGTAAAATAGGAAAAATCTGTCATTCTATAACAAAAATTTGTTTTCCTAACGTGCATTTTGGAAAATGCACAACAAATGATAGTAATAAATCCAAGAAAATTTCCTTCAATTTAAACTTATATGTAAAATATATTTAGTTTTATTTATTTAATTGATCTTGTCAATGTTTGTCTCCAATTATTAATTGTGATCTATTAATCTGACAATTCTGAGTCATTTTTGCTTATCTTTGTAATTGAATTGCCCAACTAATATTTATTTTACCGGTATGCATTACTAACCCTATAGTAATAATGTGTTGTTTTCTAGCGGTGTTTGTATTGTGCATGGTCATAGTTTTTATGTTTATACGAATTCTAAATGTTTCTATTTTTATTCCTATGATTCATAATATTCCTATGAATAACGAATAAATAGTTTAACTTATTGCTTAGATGAATTGTTGATATCATACTAATTATTGTTAGAAAAAATATCTATCCATTGATATTTGACGAGGTTTTGGCGAACAAATGGGAGGTTTTGGCCATGCAAAGTATGATGTATTTATGTATAATTTAAAGTGTAATAGCTATTCCAGATAAGATTAGCATTAATTTATTCCAAGACAAACAAATATTTTCAGATTATGATAGTTCCTATATCATCAGAATTTATTCCATGTTATTATTCCATGCTACATGAATTTCAGCAATTCAAACATGATAAACAAATAGTTTTATTTCTATTGTGCAATTTTCCGAAATTGTGGTACAATTTATTTTTTTATGTCCCTTGTTTTTTGCCTACTAGTGAATTTTTGTTTAGTTGGAAAATTCTGTCAGTTTTAGTTATTTTTTGGAAGCCTATAAAGTGCGCCATTTTAACAAACTTGTGGAAATATTGTGTATTATAATACAAGTTTTATAAGATAAAAATTGGCGCACGAGTTGTTTTGGACACGACGAGCGTAGCGGGGAGCGGAACGGAACGGAACGGAACGGAGCGAGTGCGTCTTATAAAACGAGTGTTATATACTATTTTTTATACTTTGCGACATTAATTTTACATAAATGTAAAAAATTGCGGTTGTCATCTTACAATCTAGTGTAATTTTTTTCTTCAACAGTTGTTAGTTGTAGTAAAATTCACAAATACGATTGAGGCGAGCCAATAGCGATTCAGATGTCAGCCTTACATGACACTTGACATCAATTTCATCAATCTTGGAAAACTAAAAGTTACTGAAAGTTCGTGATCTAGCTTTTCATAACGACACCGAAAGCGGTTTCGTTATGAGCTTATAACGAACGCAAACTAGAAAAAAATATTTTGTCTACTTTGCGTTCGTTATAAACTCATAACGAAACCGGTTTCGGTGTCGTTGTGAAAACACTAGGTCACAAACATTTGGTAACTTTTAGTTTTCCAAGATTGATAATATTGACGTTAGGTGTCAAATAAGGCTGACATCTCAATCGCTATTGGCTCGCGTCAGTCCTATTTGTGAATTTTACTACAAATGCCAACTGTTGAATATGAAACTACTCTAGATTGTAAGATGCCAAACGCAATTTTCGAAATTTATGTAAATTTAATTTCGCAAAGTAAAAAATAGTATATAACACTCGTTTTATAAGACGTATTGGCGCACTCGTTCCATTTGAGCACTCCTCGCTACGCTCGTCGTGCCCAAAACTACTCGTGCGCCAATTTTTGTCTTATAAAACTTGTATTATAATATACTATAATGTGATAATGACACTGACAAATAAACAAAATAATAATTGACACGAACTGATTCTGGTAAAAAAGCGTTTTTTGCACAGGTATTCTCAAAATCTACCGTCAATTTATAATTTACTAGATATGAATATACGGACATACCGTATGATACGGACTTACCGTAATGATGAAGTTAATCAAAGTATCGAAGATGGTGATATACAGGCGGGACGTAATTTTTAAAATTTACATCACGCCTGTATAACACCATCTTCTATACTTTGATTAATTTATAATTTGTTGCCTAGATTGAGATTCTATGGAACAAACATACTTGAATCTGTGGTCATTTGTTCAATATTTGTTGTTGGCGAGAAAAGTACTTTGATGCCAGTCCTTTTGAAAACTTAAGTAAGTTACGTAAGTTATAGCTCTGAAGCGCTGTAGCTCTGATGTCCACTTCATTATATGTATATATATTTTCTTATTTTTTTCAGATCATTTTTTAAGTTCTGCTTAAAAAAATGTTAAAAGTTTAGACGTAGAAAAAAGTAACTCAATTTTTATATTGAGTATCTATAAGTTAGTTAAAATATTTACGTGGTATTATAAATACACTATAAAAACCAATAAATGTACAAAAAAATATTTTAATTCTTTAAAATTTCATTTAGAATCATCGGCTTCAATTTCAAGAAGAAGAAAAATACAGATGTGTATTTTAGAAAAAAATATCACACTTAACAAGAGTTAAATGACAAAATTTATATTTTGATCATAATGCCGACTGCCGAAAACCTTGTTTATAGGGCAGGTGTAAGAAAGCGGGGGCTATGCAACTTTTGTCCCGTGTTTGACAGTAATGAAATACTGCTAGACAATGGTTTTTATCTTCATAGTTTTCTAAATGAAGGATCAAGGTTTCATTTCCGCCCACTTAGGCAATTCTGTTATGTCGCGGTATTGTTCTTGGATGGACACTTGTGGTTGCTAGATTTGTAATCTATAAAAAATATGTTATCACTATTATCACTACCATCGGTGGTACGTTTTAGGACACAACAATCGAAAGATATTGGCTAGTGTTGTTTAAAAACTTATAAACTTTAGGCATCTTGTTTTTCGATAGTGTGTAAAACCCAAATAAAATAAATTCAATATTTCCAAGTATAACTAAATGCAGAAACGTGTTAATCTATGTTTATTATGGCGCCCGTTATCTGTTAGTTATATGTATTGCAAGGTCACATGACTACTAATGTCGATAGATCTTTTAATTTTCTTAATGGTATCATTTTACATTTTCTATTTTAAAGTCTTACATATAAAAGAAACAATTGAAAATTATAAAAACATTGTTGATTTTGGTTGGCGAATGTAAAGAGAATAAAGATTTTTAAAATGTTTTGCTATGAATACGAATCCGGACAGGAAATGCCTGGTTTGTGCGGTTTTATCACACTTTTTCCACCCTTGTCGATGTTGCGTTCATCTGGAATAAATTCGCTAGGATATCCAATATCACATTTATGTAAGAACATATATGTTTATATGCTATCATTAATAGAAGTAAAAGATCTATAAAAAAAGAGTAAAAAAATAATGGCTTAAATTGAAAAAAAGATGTTGACGTTCCCGGCCAAAGTCACACGATCCTTTAAAACAAAAAAAACATCAGATAATGACCACCATAATAAACAAGGATTACCGTGTTTTAGCATATAGTTATCAGGCAATCCAACATGGACTTATCGAATTTATTGCTGTTGGCTATTATACACTGTATATTACGGTGGTGCTAATTTTTCAAATTTGGATTAACTTCGACCATTAATTCTTTTATCTACGACTCACATATAATAAGTTCATTGCATACGTATCTATGACTATATAATCCCCATCATTATACGCGCCAATGATTATAGTGACACTAGCGTTGTATAATAATGACAGTTCGTTCAAATAATGACCTCATTATTTGAACGAACTGTCATTATTAAACAACGCTAGTCTCAAAGTCTGTCAAAACCAACGTGGATGACAGTTATGTGACAGTTCGCCTCGCCATCATTGACAAATACATTTAATATACTTGATATAAAATAGAATTTATGAGTCGTAGATAAAACGTCGTATTTGACTCGCACATAACGGATATAAATCGCTCGCATGATTACACGCTCGCCTACGGCTCGCGTGTAAACTTCATGCTCGCGATTTATATCCGTAATTATGTGCTCGTCAAATAATATACTATTATATGCATACTTAATTCCTGTGAAATTTGAGATCGATAAATGCATATTAACACGTACCGCAAGAGAAATCAAATAAGTGTAACTTAATAACATAAATAAAAATAGTAATATAAAAACATTTTCATTTGATTTTACTACAACGAATTTATATACTAAAGTTATTAACTTAATAGAAAAAATAATTAGTTAACATTAGTTGACAAAGTTGATATCAGAACATTTCACATATTTCCAAGTATTTAACGATGATGTAAGCTACGTGACCATCCTGACTAAGAGTGAACGAAATCTAACAAACCTTATAAATATTTCTGTTTTTCTTTTCTTAAAAACTAAACTCAATATAGTACATATGTACGTGTACATAGATATCATATCTCATTATGCATGAAACTAAATCAAATCCTTAGGCACTTAATTCTCTTTAATTTGTCAGTAAAATTTATTAGTCTCATGCGAAGAAATTATAGCAACCTGTTGAAGGTTCTACTTCGTCACTCCAAAATTCCAACTAAAATATTTGCAACTTCCTAAAAGGCATTCCAAAGGCTAATTTTAGCATCCTGATATTTTACACCCAACATAAAGTTATCGCAAGCCGGCTTAGTATTTACAAATTGTCGTATGCTAATCGACAGCTCATAGTTGGCCGTTTTTGTCACATACTCATATTTTATATTGCCATTTTCGCCTCGGTGACGTCAATGCGCCAGTCATTTGTTCGAAATGCCACCCACATTTCCACTTCGAACATTTTATTTCGCTATATGTCGTTACGTTTCAGTCGTATTTCGTTATAGGGCTCGCATAAAAATCGAACGTAGTTACATTTTAACTTGAATATATTCGCTTACAAAAGTATAATACTTTTTCGTGCCTAAAAAATAAATTGCCTTAAATGCTTTCATGGTTATTAGGTCACGAACACACCTACAATTAACGCAATTACGTAATTTATCACTTAATGTTAGGTCTTTTTTTCTTGTTGAAGGAGTTAATTAAAAATGAACATTTAGCTCGCGTGGTCTGTCGTATTATTCATTAGATTATATTTATCTGGTCAACTCATATTCTACAGGAGCACAATTTTGTGAGTCACCTATTTATCAAAAATTACATCACTCGAAACAAAACACTTCTAGGGAATTTGTTTTTAAATTTAATTTTGTTAAGTGACACAATAAGTTTAGGAAGTTATATGGAAAAAACGGAAATACAGGACAACGTTGTTGATCATCGCATTGGATTTGATGATTGGAAAGATAAAGACAATATTTTTTGTAGATATTTTCCATAATTGCAGTAACAACAAAAAATACAGATGATGAAATGGAGATTCATTCTCGAAGGTTAAAGTTTTTAATTTGACTACTTCGCTAATTAATTTAGTAAGTTCCCCCGCAATTGTTTCGAATTTGATTAGTGTTTTTGTTCTTTCTCTTGATGCGGCGTCGTAAATTGGGTTACTGGTTACATGTAGACATGCCGTTTCGATGGGAATCTCTTCAAAACTGTACCTTGGGAAGTAGCGACGTTACGCCATTTCCTCCATGCATTGTGGTGCAGGAACTGTAACGCTTGAGGTGCTCAGAAGTTGATCTGAATCTTGACATAATTTGCCGTTTCCTGACGATAGTAATTTACATACATAGTAAACGTATCACACACGAATCGTAACTGTAGCAGAAAAGTTTATACATTGGCAGGTCCACATGAAACAAAAATTTGGACATGTTCGTTTCCGTGCCAATAACGACTCCTATTGTTTTTGTTGTTATAGTTTTTGTTGTTTTAAGGACGGCAGAAAAGCTTTTATTATAAATTCCTGTTGCTGGATAAGCCGCAATGTTAAGAGGTTTTAGGCCACTTAAAGTTGTTTGGTTGCGAGGCGCCAGTGTACAATTGAAGCTTTAGTTGTTGTTTTCAGTATCTCCACCCAAAAACCGTTCTAGCAACTCTCTGGACGACAAGTTGTTGTAAATCGGCTTGGTGGCATTTTCTGCATTTTTATCAAGTGTTATTGAATTCATCCAGAGTTTTCTCGGCTTCGGGTTTTTGCATTTGTATCAACTCTGTGATCCCGTAGGGCAGTACATATGCTGGGGATTTTCAGTCGTCCAGATCTTATGACAGAATTTGGTCCACACAGCATTGTACATATTATTAACAGTCTGGATGTCTTCTGATTAGTAAACCATAGAAAGTTGTCTACTCTTTTCAATGTACAAGCCGCATCGGTCCCAGCGCTCCAACCCACAGCCCCGCGGAATATGTCTTTGCTTTGGTAGAATCCACTATTTCTCCCGTTGACCCATCATGTTCCCAGTACAGTTGCCTGAATGTACATCGATACAATTGTCATATTGGTAGATTCCGATTCCCAAAACTCACATGCATGGCAATAAGAAAATTTCACGGCTAACTCAACCACTTTGTTAGTATATTTCTCCATAAGTACTGTGATTCCATACAACGTAAGTGTAACCTGCTTTCTTCCATATCCCGTCTCCAAACCCATGCACTATAATTTCCTCGTCTTCCGCTGTCGACAATAAATCGGGAGACGTACTAGCAAATGCTCTTCTATCACGAGAGTAAATTCCCAGAAAATTTCCTTTTTTGTTGTCTATCAGCACGTGAAGGAGTTTTTCGTGTGTGTTTCTATCCATGGCTGTTCACGAGAGAAACAAAAAAGAAAAGAAACAAAGAATAATAAAAAGATTTCGTGGCTTGAAAAAATTTTAATTCGAACGGTAAAATTATTAAGCGCGCGATCCGACCGATCCGCGCGTTCCGTATTTTTGGCACCTGCGCGCCGTCGGCTAATTGCTTATAACTTGGCTAATTTTGCAAAGTTTGCCTTGAAACTTCGTACACACATTCTTAAGACCTTAAATAATAAAATTACGTATAGAAAAAAATCGCACTGAACCTACCTAGGTATTTGTAAAATATACCTATTACAATGATTGGAAAAATTTCAATATCAAAACTAGAAATGTTTGTATTAGTCAAAAAGAATTTGTTTATCAATCCAATTAAGTCGTATGACCTTTTGAATTATAACTGTTCTCTAGCATTTTCGTATTTGAACTTTGTTTCTATCTAGTGTCTAGATAATCTCTCTAGTGAGTCGACAAATAAATCACTTTTCGCAGCGCTGTTAATCGGTCAAGTTGGGAGTGCATATGTTTTCCGCGACTGAAAGTACAAAACCCCGGTGTGCGACTGTAGCTCCTAGAGTGACAGTTATTTCGCTAATCTTTAACTATTCTTGTTTTCATCCTTATCGTCATCCTCATCTGTACAATTTTAGTACAATAATACGCATTAATAATTATACTATATTTTTCTAAATTACCAATTGTAAATTATGCTATATAATACGAAAATTTTTTTTTTTTGTATTACGATATTTGGAATACACGTTTTTTGATCATTAAATGTAAGTTACATTTGGAATTTATTTTAAAAGCATATAAAATAGATACCGTGGTAATATCTATTTGATTACAGGTACATGCTCGAATATTTTTTAAGGTATCCAACAATAAATCTAACTAGCGACTACTTTTCTACTTTTTTGAGCAAATATTCATTATTGTTGAATTTTAAAACTGAGAAATGGGTTTTACAAAAGAATGCGGCATCCAACACATTTTGATATTATTTGATTTATTGTTGCTGGTTTATGTTCTCAAATTGTTGTAGTACGAGTATGTGGTTTCTAAATTGTTCTATCATGCGGAATATAATAGGTTTCTTCCAACACGAAGAAAACGTCGTTCAGATAATGGTTTTTTTTTGGTGATGTAACAGTTATGTTATGATAAAGACTTCAATGATAAAAAGTAGCGCTCACACATCCGGACCAACACAGTGCATTGTAAATGCTGTGTACTAGTTTGCGTACTTATTTTCGATCTCGTTGAATAATAAATTCTTTCAGTTTGTTTTTTTCTTTTTCATTATGTATATTCATGTAATTGAAAAGTAATAACAAATAACCACATCCAACCAAATCAAGTAGTACTAGAAACATTTAGAAACAAAAGCAATTAAGTATATCGGTAACCAAATAAAAACGAATATTAGGAACCTTCCTACCAAATTCAATATTAATTTAAATTTTCTCCCTTAAAACAACAAAATATAATAAAAGTAACTTATTTGACGACTCACTGTTTATATGTTATAAATTTAATAAGACAGAGACAACCCAGAAATAAGATGTAGCCAATTGTTGACCTAAAATTCTTGAATATCAACATGAGGTAGCTAAAACCGTTATCTCAACTGAAAAATCTAGATTGCTCTTATGGTCTTGACATTTTTTACATGGCTTTTCATACTATGGTCCCAACCCTGTACGATAGACGAAATTTTGTTTTGTAACTAATTTGGTTATCTATATTTATTGCAGAATCAATGAACTCTTAACCACAATTTTTTTTATTTTATCTGTTTTTAAACCGAAGTGGCGGACTTTTTGGTTGTTAAAATGCGGAGAAAACTTTAATTTATTAAGATTCTGTTTTATCAAAGGTGCAATTAACATGATTATAGCTTTTCAATATAGTCCATTTTCTGTTTTTAACATTCTCCCTCATTAACTCGAGTGGATTCCAACTAATAATTGTCGCATTTTACTGTTCTCGATGAACACAAGCAAACAATTCTTATATCAAATTAATATTACAAAAACGACAAAAGTACTTGAAATTCACTCATTTGTCAGGATTAAATAGTTAAATTAAATCAGTCCACAAATGCAAGCAGATTACATTATAAACTAAATAATCGAGAGCGAATGTTCAAAACAGATATTAAGACACAAAAATTTTAAATACAAAGTGTGCCTCAAGCATTTGGTAAAAAATCTTAATAGCAAATTGATAAGAAATATTAAGGCAACAATATTATATTAGGTTTGATCGAGCAGCACCAAAATAAGTGCATAAAGCACTTATTCTTTCTCCTGCGCATGCCAAATGGCGGTTTTGCCCTGCAAAAGCCTGCATTGCGTATGCGTACAAGAATCCCCAATTGTTTTGACTGGTTTTGACGACTGCTCGAACGAACCTATTACTATTTACAAAATTAAGAGAAACAATGATAAAATCATACAAAAATTATTATTATTGCTATTATCAAAAATGAAAAGAAAAAAACCGTGACAATAATGAATTCTTATTGAGGGAGAATTTCGACCAGAATTATGGGTATGTGAAGCCTGTTCACATAGCTTCACATAGCCTGTCTGCAACATCGGCGACTGGCAGCCATATTATGCAAAAATAGGTCGACCTACACTAAATCAAGGAAAAAACCTAACACTTTAAACCTTATCTTTTATTACAATTTGTCTTACACTTGTGAACCTCCTACAACGCATTAAATATTGTAAAATTATCTTGTTGGTGTCGCGCTGCAGCCGCTCAATTAATTTGTATTGTTCGTTCTATTGCGGCGGAAGTTAGCTGACATTTCCATCTATAATTAGAAGTGTTGTTTGTTTTGGTGTTTCCCAGCGCTTGCCGGCACCGTTGTGTTGTCGGCAATTATACGAATGTTCCACATACTTTGGCGTCAAAAACCTAAACTATTCGTCACAGCCGCTTCGCTTTTGTTGTCCATTGTTGCTTTTGACCTTAATATGTTGCCGCTTTCGCTTTTTATGTGCATTCGTTAATATAAAATGAAGGTTGCGTTTTTTTTTTTTTTGTGTTAAAACAATCCAGTTATAATATACCAGGTATACAGCCTTTTATTTTTGACCATAGGTTGTTTTTATTTTATTTTGAAAGACAATATGATACCAATAAAGAAATAACTGTGTTGATATACATATAAATTGTACAAGGGAATATACAATTTAGGGATTTTATTTCTGTTGTAAATTCTACATAGATATCGTATTTTATAACATGAGCACATTCGTTATTGTTATATTACGGTGGTATAAATTGGCGTTTCTGAGAAAGTCGCCAGATTGCGTGCCGATCGCTATCTCTAGGTTTGTAATTTATGTAATTAATTAACCTTTAAGCCGTTATTGAAGTACCCTTTTGTCGTTCGCCACCTTCAAATTGAATTCTTTTTGAGTGTTCGAAAAGCAATTGCTTTAATTTTTTGATGTACCTACATATTGCATTTGGATCTTACAGAATCGTTATCATTGTTTGGTTACTTAATGTAATTGTATTAATATTATGTGTTTTAATTTAATTGATAAATTTTTTGTTCGATAAATTAACCACTTCGAAAAGCACCAATAATTATCGTTTGGCGAAACAATATTTTTTTCGTTTTAGAAAATTCCTAAGCCTTAAAAAATGAATTTTGATTCAATTACATATTGCGTATATTATGAATCCCACAGCGTATATACATCATGTTACGCAAGTATGTATAATCTCCATTGCAAAATTGTGGGTTGCTCATTTGAATATTTCCGCCTCTTCTAGATTTTTAAATTTTAGATCGTATTTTTTTTTGGATCCTTATATGGTATTTTATTAATATTTTATGTGGATAGCGTAAAAACTCTGTGATACTCGGAAATAGAATTTTACTTTAAAAAATGTATTTGTGCCGATTTATTCATTTTAAATTTTTAATTTTAATTTGTCAGGATAATTAGATAGCATTCTAATTATAACGGATGAATTATATGGACGCATCAAATATCCCGCGCAAATATCTGGGTAATTTCTTTTTGTATTGCTTATGGGGTATTTAGGGTTGCCAGGTACAAATAAAAATGTGTTACACATCAATTAAAGCAAAGCGGGACAAAATGTAAAAAAACCCGACGCTACTTAGTCTGTTTTTAAAATTAAACATAAATAGTCCACCCAAATTATGTCAATGGGCGTTTTCTCGCGAGCAACGGTAAGTTCAAGTTACCTGAAGTAAGGTGTAGAGTAAGTGTATGTCACCTCGCGACAAACTTGTGACGTCACAGTTACCTCGAATAAGCTCGTTGGGGTTACTGAAGCATACCTGAGTGCTGACAGGAGTATGCTTTACGTCAAGCCCATCGATATTTGAAATTGGTTATCTGTACGAAGACAAGTGATAGTTGTATCAGTTTAGTCATATTTTGGTTTTGCGTTGAGGATGTGCCCTTAGAGTGAGGAAGAAATATATAAACAATAGATGATATCAGGAACACAAACACTTTTAGGAATGGAAGACGAAGCTCAACCAAAGTAATACCAACAATTTAGAATGCAAACGGCATTCATCATCTTTTTGAATTATGGCTTTCCATAGCAGAATGACCTATAGTATACGCCTATGGGGAGCGTCTTGCCATATGTCGAGCATACAGCGGAGTCTTATGAACGCAGAATGTATTACAATACCGTACCATAGAACCACGACAATGCCAACCCAACCAAAGACAAATCAACTCTATAGAAAATCTTCAAAAGCAAGTTGAAGCATATACTGGTCAGGGAGAGTTCCTATGGGATTAAAGAATTTGAAACCTACTTGAAAAATAACCATCAGTATACGAATGCTAAATTTTAAATAATTTTTGTGCAAAACATTTAAGTTTTATTATGTAATACTTGGTATTAAGCAAATAAAGATTTTCTTTAATGTGTCCAGTTTGGTACAAAGTTGAAAATTCTAAAATTAATATAATTCCATTAAACAAAGGAAAAGAGGTTTTTATTGATACATTATTACGATTTGTTTGTTGCTTAAGTGCAACATTTTCCATCTATATATTTGTCATTTGACTAGCTAACTATTCGTATTGTCGCGATGTAACCGAAAGTAAGCAAATGGTTACGTCATCTACTTACTACAGGTAACCGTATCAACATACTTCAACATACCGAGTATGTTGGCGGGAGAAAGCCTAATATGTGTCAAGTTTATGTTACCGGTTAGGTAGAAAATATGGTTGTAAATATAACGAAATAATTAAAATACATAAGTCACTTCTGACATACGAATTTGGTAATGTATATGTGAAACGGTTCATGTGGTTAGCAAGATGCAAAAGGTGTGTTCGTTGACGTTTTGGAATACGTTGGGTGCAAAACATGGTGTTACGTTTTTATACTCATCGAATTTGGCACTTTATAATAGTATCATTTCCCTAACATTTTACGCTTGCTGAACTCTGAACAACCCGATAGAACAAAAAATACACAGATGTTTTACTTTTAACCCGCATTTTTGAAAGAAATATCAGTTCTGAGTAAAGCGCTTCATACACAGAGAAAAATGAGCAAATCAAGTTAGCTGTATGTATGGCGTAACCATGAGCATGTCTGTAATGCAGTTAAATTGTAAGCATTCACTTTTAATGTGAAATTACCGTACCTTTAGTGTGAAATTGGCAAAAAAAGCTTTTAAAATTACTGTGAGAATGCCGTAGTTTTACAGGAATAATGCAGGAATGTCTTGTAACAAGACACTGCAATATATCTGGTATCAAATTATTATAGCGTCTTTTACAAAAAAAAAAAAAACGGAATTAAATGCAAATTCGCATTTTACAACATTTTTGCTGTAATTTATTACCTATAGTTTTTACAGAATTCTGAGTTAATCGCGCTCAGTTCCTGCAACTTCACATACATTTTCAAATTCAAACAGCAGTATTTTTTAAGACATGGAAATAAGTCCACTTGCATCATTCTACTCAGAATAAAATTTACTTTCTGATAAAAAATGCGTACATGATTATAAATATTTTTCGTTATTTCATCTATAACAGTTGTATTCTATTTTTTCTCGTGAAGTTTACTAAACTGGAAAAATCTTGCTCAAGAAACCTGCTACATAATACACGGTCATTTATAACCCGTAGGCGAAATTAAATGTCTAGTAGTAAAAATATGCGCTACAGATTTGAATTAGTTTCCTCGGAACCCCGGGTTGAAAAATGCTGCTGTAAAGACCAAAAAAGTCCTTGAAAATTATATATGAGAAAGAATTTCATGTTACTTTGTTTTGTACAACTAACCCTTTTAATAATTGGTGTTCTAAAATTAGCCTGTGTTATAATAAGCTGCTATATTTTAGTCCTAGTCCTTTCTGTATTGATTTGTGCTATTACGTTTTTGGAGAATGTTTCTGGACTATCCATTATTTATATAATTCTAAAATTTATAGTAATACAGCAAAATTTAACTTAGCCAACACCGGAATGAATTACCTCTTCATAAAGTTAGTTTTTCTATCCTAGCTTTGCAATTTATTGTAAACTTATAGAAACCCCGGGGTTCGCTCCATAGAAATATCTATAATAGTAAATTATTATACTAGTTTTATAACACGTCAAATTGGTGCACGAGTTGTTTTGGGCACGATGAGCGTAGCCAGGAGTGTACTAGCGAGGTACTGTAGTAACTGTCAACTTCGTAAAGTTAGAATAAAATCATAACAAAATCTAATTGCGACAATTTTACGCTACTTTAGCCTATAAGTTTTAATAAATAATCAGCGAGGTCGCAACTATGATCATAATGGAGCTTGAGACAACAATTTTAACCCTACTGTGATAAATAAAACATGAAACATATCCTAAAATGTTACCTTTAAAATAGTGGTTTCATAATTATAATAATCAGAATAGACGTGTTTGGTGGTAACTGATTAGTTACTTCAAAGAATAAGAACTTACTTTAGTAACAACAATTCTTTAGAATTATTCTAACGGCTAACGTTTAATAGCAGTTTCTATCTAGTACCACTGGCTTATTTATACTTAGTAAAAGTACATGTGATGGAGGTAATACAAGTACGTTGCACAAAACCAGAACTAAGACGAAGTCGAAAACGGCGGACAAAAACGAATACGGTATTGAACCCAGCAGAATTCCGTCCAAAATGTTACCGAAAACATACCGTATACGTTACATAAACTAAGAAATCCTCAACACATTAAATGTACTATCGCTTTCTACGTGTATGGTTATATTCAACAAACCATTTATTGCGCATATACAATCCCACAGCAGTAATTAAAATCGTTCATATCTACGATGTAGGTTTGATCTTCGCATAATAGCTTATTAAAGTACATGTGGTCCTTCTGTTATATCTGAAAAGGAGATTTGATGTTTAGTTGAAAATAATGATGACGATCACTTACCAGACTCGCGTATTTTGATGAACACAGCAAAACTAAGAAAGCCCTAATCCTTTCCTTTGCCCATACTATAGCAGGCTACACGCATGTTTAAATATGTATAGAATATTGTTATTTCGCAATTTATGCGATTGCAAGCGATTAAAAAGAGACACTGTGTGGTTATGTGTTGTACGTTTGACATATGGCACTCAATGGCATTTGATATCAATGTGTAGTACCAATCTTAGAAAAAAGTTACTAAAAACGGTGTTACCATTTGTTACTTGTAACACCGAAAACAGTGTTACAATGTGTGCATTGTGAATGCAAAGTAAAAAAGCATCATTATTTCAGCCTACTTAAAAAATCAATATCTATTGATTTTTTAAGTTTTTAAGATCACCATATTATTTTGGAGAGCATGCAGTCTTTCAGGCATTCCGTTCTACTCATTTCTATCCAGCCATCATAACTATAAGCATTTAATTGTCATTGTTTCTTGTTCTCACTTTCTCTTTATTTATTTTTTCAGGTATTTTTCGATCTGATGAGGGAGATCAGGGCGCGGAAGGTGTCAGGACAGAACACAAATAACGGGCGCGGCAAGGACAAGACCAGCAAAAAGAAACTGAAGTGCGTAATATTGTAATTTATGGATGTATCGGTCCGTTCGATAAGAAAATTAAAATGTGTGCGTGTCTCATGTCTCTGTACATGCTTCATATTCGCTTTAAGTGTTCTCTTGTTTCCGTTTTTTTGTAACCATCCTGGACAACATGCGGTCCTCAGTGTTCGTAGTATGTCGTAAATTATATGGTGATGTTGGCGCGGACAGAGAAGATGGGTAAAAAAAACATTGGAAAATCACAGGAAAATTTGATATTTTTACACCTACGTTAGGGGATTTTTTGTTTTGAAAAATGTAGGTTTCGTTATTTTATTATGCCTATTTATCTTCTCTATTAATGGAAGTATACATATATTATAATATACAAACGTCTGACGTCACTTGAGAAATATATCAGTTTATATAATAAATTCTGTATATTTATAATCGTAGCCTGTAAGAGTATTATTATAGAGATGTTATTTTTATTTTATTAAGATTTTTAAGTAATGATGTTTACTTAAAATAATAAAAGATATTATTCACCCCCTTTGTGTTTTGCTTCTGTGTCGTCTTGTGTTGTTCTGCTTATTTCTGCTTAGATTTATTTAAAAAAAGCTGTCAATACATCTTAATCATTCCTTGTTGTTTTATGATTGCAGGTGCTTTTTTTGCTGTTGACGCAATTCGGCCATGGTATCAAACTTAGGAAAATAAATTATTATATTAACACATTTTTTGAGGTTCTTTATTTTGGGAACTTGCGTGATGCATGTGTAGAATCTGATGCAAATAAATTCCTGAGATCTTGTATGTATAAGATTAGATAATGCTATTTATACACTAATTTAGATAAACTCTTGAGTTTGTTTGACTAAAATAGGATGCACCTTTGTTAAATATATCATGCATTTCAGATATAATTCTGTTCTTATTTTGCCTCATAAGGTAAGTATGGAAAATAAGTTAAATAAAATATTGTAAAATACAACTAAAATTGAAGGCCAAAGCAACGTAGGCGCCTTTAGTTGCAAAACTCGCACATGTGTTTATTTTCAAACCTACCTACTTGTCATACATAAAGTCGATCCGATCTTTTATAAATAAAATACTCAGCAATGACGGCAATTCCGGTCATTGTCAATTTCCTATTCAGAGGTAACACATTTTTTTTTAAATAGATACTGATTTGATGATGTCGTTTGTTTAAAAACAGAACACTAAAGTTCCCAACACGTAAATACCAGTGAATAAGGACCAGTTCTTTTTGATGGGTCAAATGAGATAAAAATGATCGTCTCGATCTTATTGTAAATACATATTTATAATTGTATAATCGAACGCAGCAAGCATTCAAAAGGATAAGAAGGAGAATTTTACAATACAGTAGGACGTTAGGAGGATAATAATAAAAGGGTGGATGATTGGTCACCTTAATAGTACGAAGCAGTTATGCAATAGGAATGAGGTAGGAAAATCAAGAAAAACAATGGTACACAAACCGTTATTTTCCGGTGAAAATGGCTTTCAATGTTTTTCAGTCTTTAAGACACCAAAAGTTCTAATCAAAATACTATTATATGGTCAATTTTGCATCTATCAGGTATTGAATTAGGAATTATCCGCATTGGCCTATTTCAAATGCGAAATGTGTATGCTAGATTTCCTATTGGGAAACCAGTCCTCATATTTACAGTAGTGGGGAAAATGCATCAAAACCGTTATACCTAATTCAATTGCTTCCCGTTTTGAACTTTTGACTCCAAGTCCGCCTCCTGAACTTACAGCTATGTCTGTAATAATTATACATTATACACCAGTTGGCTAATTGTGAAATTAAAGGTACCTACTACCTACCTAATTAAATTTGATTTTGAGCAATATTCTGAGACTAGTCATCAATTATAAATATTATGCAATGAACGTTAACGGCGTTTGTATTTTCTACAACTAGGGCCGTTATTTTAACTTCCCCACAAAGTGCTGAATGGCTATCAGATTCGAGGCCATTGATTGGTCGCCCTTAGGAGAATCGGAATCGTCGCCACAAAAATCTGGGACACAGACATTTTTTGTACCTTGGTCAAAAATGATCAGGGGACCCAAAAAAACATATTTCCGGTTAATCTAATTTTTTTTACGGCGCGATTACAATACTTTATCATACTGCGTATAAAACCAATGAGGTATTTAATTAAAATTACTATTTTGTGTTATATAAAAACAGTATTGTACTTTTTCATTTCTTGTATGGAAACTGTTTTCAATAAATATACGAGTGTTCCACTTTTTCCTGCAGTATTTTTACTTTATCATACATAGTGTGATAAAGTATTGTATAAAATTATGATTTTAGCGGAAATAGGTCTTTTTGGGACCCCTGATCATTTTTGACCAAGGTACAAAAAATGTCTCTCTCTGTGTGTGTATGTGTGTGCCAGATTTTTGTGGCGACGATTTCGGATAAACTACTAAAGGTATCGGGACGAAAGTTCATATTTAGAAGTTTCATGACCAATCTTAGAGCTGAAAAGCTTTTTGCTCAAAAGGGCCCAAAGGAACTGGATGTTTCCTCTAAGCAGTTTTCATTGATTTTGCAAATGAGCCGCCATTTCTGAAATTTTGTCAAAATAGTTAAATAATAAATTAAACCAGAGGACATTTTGAGTAATTTACGTCTATGACATTTTTTGGTAAAATTCATAGTTTAGCTCTATGAGTAAATTCTATTTGATCGAGATCGTGTCTGCATTAAAACCACATAGTTAGCCAGGATTTGCCAAACGCTGATTTTTTGACATTACCTACTGTCATTATTGTCAAAATATCTGTCAATAATGTGTAACTTGTGTTATTTTAATGCAGACACGATCGATCTCGATCAAATAGAATCTCATGCAGCTAAACTATTAATTTTATATATTGTATGATAAAGTAATGTGCCTGGCCCAATCAGACTTTTTTGTCAGTACCTAAATAAAATTCACTTCATGTGGACCGAAATTCTTAAGAAGTTTCAGCCGTTTGAAATATAAGCAAAACAAAGAAAAACAAAAGACATGTGAAAGAATGCAAAATGTTTACCGTTTAAGTAAAACAATTAAAAATAATAAAAATGAAAGGAATAATAAGTAAGAAAGCAATCCATATAAAACATTGATTTTTTTAATGTGCAGGATTTCGCAATTTCAGCATCTGAACTCAAAAAACAAAAGTTTTTCCTAAATACAGTGGTTCTTAAACTGTAAGCGCCCCAATATATGGGTTTACAAATTAAAAACACACTATATTTGATATATTGATTTCCGGGTGGAAATCGCGTTCAGTACTTTGCAGCAGTCGACGTTTCGCGCTCTGTTGCAAAAGGCATCTTCAGAACGAAGTATCAAACCAAGTGTAAGGAGATCATCTTTTTCTAAACAATTTCTGATAATGTCCCGCAACTTTTCTTTAAATCCGCATCGTGAGAAAATGGGAAAGGGATGCATTTTTGCAATGAATTTTAAATGGAAAATTTAAGGTGCTCTGTGCAACCGATTTTTCTCAAATTTGAGGGGATTTTCTTTTCTGGAAAAGGAACAGTATAAGGGGGGCGGTCGTTTCCCTCTAGCGAACAGTCCATTTTTTGGACCACCCTAGTATGCATATTTCGCAACAGTTGGCTACACAAGTACCTACACTCTTCGCTGAACGTTTCCGTTTGTCGTCCTCATCGCCCACTTCCGTAATTACAATCATATCAGAATTCGCTCTGAAGTAGACCAGACATCTTGACGTTATTATAGCAATTAAATCTGCTATCTCCGCCCGGTAAAATGAATTAAAAGACGAAATCTGTTCACGACCTCGACTGCACCATCCCGTTCCAATTCTTATTCTATTTCACTCGGAGCACAACTCGTAAACTCAACAAGCAAGCATTGCTCTTGTAAACTAGAAAATTGAAAATCTCCCAAAGACCTACGAAAGGTCTAGCATGACTTGCCAACCGCACGTGTTCCGCGAATAAAATCCCTGCTCGTTGCTCCTGCCACTACTAATGACGGGATTATCCGAAAACTTCCAACCGACTTCCGCCCCTTGTACTTTACGTTTTTCGACTCCCTGTGCAAATTGCAGCTGCGTCCCTGCTGCGTCTGGTGCACTTGTGCAACTGGGTCGTTTTACATTTTAATAAGGATGCCTACCGGAGACTGCATTTTGTAAGCGTTCCCCAGGGGCGACTTAATCAAAAACCGAACCGCGTTCCTGCAGTGCGCTCGCCTTGTTTATTGTTGCTTGCTTGACCGCAACGTAATTAGTTTCAAAATAAATTGCCCTGATTGTAGATTTTAATTGTTGATACTCTGTTCTCTGAAAACTTTTTCTACCGTATAACTTGCAAACGTACCTCAGTTAGGAAAGGACTGCAGGACCGATAAAGAGATCGGTTTCACGATCTCCAGACTGAAACCCCGTGTTAGGAGGGGATATATACTTAGGTTAGGTTAGATACACTAATTTAAAAAAATCTGATGTGGCCAGGCACATGACTTTATCATACAATATATAAAATTAATAGTTTAGATGCATGAGAATCTATTTGACTGAGATAAATCGTGTCTGCATTAAAATTAAACTAGTTAGCCAGGATTTGACAGATATTTCGATAGTCAATAGTATCAATCGAAGGTATTGTCAAAGCAGCAGCATTTGACACTACCTACTGTCATCAGAATAATAGTTGTTTATCTCACAAGTGCCGAAAGTACGGAATAGCACAACGATCGGTGATGCGGCGCGTCACCGATGGCGGAGCGTCGTCGTCGCATGTGAGCGAGTCGCGCTATGTAGTTTTCGGCAGGAGTGACATCAACGTTTTTTGTATTGCTTTTTGAGAAATACGTATTTTAAAAAAATTCAAAAATGGTTATATTTCGGTATAGAAAATGTTAGGTTGATACCACTACGAAATGTGAAGTTTAAAAAGCTAATTTAAATTCTGACAGATTTATATTCGTTCATGACACTGTAGATGACGTTCCATAGCGGTTCTCCGAGTGTGACAGCGTGGCGACAGCCATAGACATTTCTGTTGTGACAGCACAAAAAAATATTTGTCAAAATCCTGGCTACTATGTAGTTTCATTTCAATGCAGATGCGACCGATCTCGATCAAATAGAATTTGCTCTTGCAGCTAAACTATTAATGTTACCAAAAAATGTCATAGGCATAAATTATTCAAAATTTCCTCTGCTTTAATTTATTATTTAACTATTTTGACGAAATTACAGAAATGGCGGCTCATCTGCAAAATCCTTGAAAAAGGCTTAGAATAAACTACCAGTTCCTTTGGACCATTTTGAACCAAAAGCTTTTCAGCTCTAAGTTTGGTCATAAAACTTCTAAATATGAACTTTCGTCCCGATACGTTTCTCCGGAATCGTCGCCACAAAAATCGAGTACACACATACGCACACACACACACACACACACATACACACACACAGACATTTTTTGTACCTTGGTAAAAAATGTTCAGGGGACCCAAAAACACCTATTTCCGCTAAAATCTCAATTTTTTTTTTCGGCATGATTACAATACTTTACCATACTGCGTATGATAAAGTAAAAATACATTTCAGGTCCTTAAAAAATAAATGTAGAAATATGCGTTTTACGACAAAAATTGTTTGGAATATTAAAATTGCCAAAATATGACCGCAGCCAGTACAAAAAACTCCTATTTGAACCTGGTTGGACCCGACATTTTTGAATCAGATTGGTGATCTCAGTACCACTAGTCAAATATTGTAAGCAATGTAGGTCGTGTGAGGTATCATATGATAGAAGGGAGCTAGGGAGAAGGGAGCTTACCAAAACTTGGTAACTTGGAACCAAGAATTGTGTGAGGTGTAATTGAATAGCTCTTTTAAAACCAATTAAGATCATAGTTATTATCTTGTACATTTGTACAATGTGTACAGTACATCTAATACCGAATTACTTTCAAAACATGAAACAATAATAATTTTGTTTTAAAAATATAGGTGGAATTGGTTTTTGGGAAAATCGTATATATTTACGTTATATACAATATCATAAACTTTTTTAAATTGTCAAAATAAAAGATATTTTTTTGTGGTCTCAAACTTTCTCGCTTCTAAATTCTATAACTATGCTAATTATCAGTCCAAAGGAAATTGGTCGTTTTGAACATCAGATTTTTTAAATTATTATGTTTATTCCATACACACCTTTACAAGAACGCCTTTGGTTCTTATTTTAAATTCTGAACCAGATGCATTTATTACAACAACTTTCGGTTTATTCCAGGAATCACAACTATTGTCATTAAATGTTTCAGATAGGGTTATGACAACGACAGTTTTCTCCCCAATCCTTTACATCATGTAACCAAGAGAAAAAAGGCTAGGACGGTAACCGGTATGCCAAGGGTTTAATTCTTAAACCAAATGACCTAGAAAAAAGTTTCCAACTACGTGGTTTCTTTTTAAAATACCCATCCAATGATATCACACACGATCTAGGTTCTCATTTCAAATTGTGATCTCTCAGGCATCGAATCATTAATTTCTCCGGGAAGGCTTAGCTGGCATGGGTGGTCTCATATAACCTATATTTAAAAAACTCCGCACATCATTGGATAAAGGATTCCAGTAGATTTTCTTTGTGCTTATCCCCAATTTCTCATGTTGTTTTCTCTTTTATTTTAATAATTCCTAAACTCTATTCACCTATAGAAAGTGGCGGTAGGTGGCGTTGCGAGCTCTGCTTGCGTCGCTCGCAGGAAGAATAGAGGCTGACATTATACAGATAAGACGTAAATTAGTCTAGCCAATATAGATTTGGGTGGACAAATGAAACGCTCTCCTATGACAAAATATACCAATAGATTCAGAAACATACCCTAAACATCATACCGAAATGTTTACTGAATGTTTGATGATATTATTATTGAAATTAATTAAAAACTATCAATGATTAGAAACTTCATGAAATGTTTCCATGAATATCGCCGAATGTATTAAAAAAAACGTGATTTCAGAACCGAGATATGTCAGTATCCATTCTATCAAGTTATGTGGCATCTGCAAACTACTGTATTTTTTTTGGTACAAATTTTCTATGATATTCAGGACGTTATTCTGAATCTATTGTTTTTTTTTTATTTTATCGCCAGGGTTTTATTTATTACATTCAATGATTTTGCATTTCTACACTAATTAGACTAAATTATTATTACAACATTTTTAACCGATAACTTTCAACACGATATTACGATATAAAAAGAAATCTATTCATTTATTTGGAATAAATATTTACGTAGATCATAAATTTACTACCATATAACAATACCTATATTAGTTGACACACGTGCATTGTTTCCCCTGCAAAACAAAATACTACAACAAAAAACACCAAATTATTAAAAGCTTCCAATAAATTCCGATTGTTGGACTCGTGGCATATTTGATGTAATATATCCCCCGACAGTAGATAAAACAATGCTCTCTATTCCAGCAATTTGAATTCATTGAATCCGAAATTTAAATCCGAATAAAATATATTTATAACACTGGGAATTCAGAACTGTATAAAAAATTAGTAGTGAGCTATTTAGTTTTTAGTATACAAATTTCCGGGAAAAATTAACCGCTACCGTGCTTGTGGAGGAGAGGAGGGTAATACCAACCCCCACCATCAATCCAATTGTTTTGTGCCATTTCAGCATGAAATTACTAGAATCCTGCTCGCAGCGAAATTTACTTTTAAAAGTCAAACAATATTACATTTTTTAAGGTATAACAGAGGCCGCGGGGTTTGCCAAATATATTACGAGTTGAATTTTTTCCGGAGGGAAAATTCCTTTTGATATTTCGGTTCCGACAAACCTCCGTCTACCGAAAGAAGTTGATTCAATTACGCGTTTTTTGCCGTGCTTCCGTTCTACATCAAAAAAAGTATGGGCCCTCCAAATGAGCTACAGAATTTAGATCGATATCAATTTATCAGTGATTTGTTCTTGGGAGTCTTCTACGCTGGAAGTTTTGAGACTAGCTTGATTGATCCAAATATCCAATATGTAGAAATGTAAAATGATTTGTGGACTTTTTATATTCCATAGAAACGAAGTTTGAAATATCATTTAATAAAATTGATTTAAATTGGTATAGTTTTCTTTAAAACTTGCAGAAATATTTTAACAAACAGTCAAACAAATTTTGACAAAGAATTCAACAAACCAATATCTTGCATTATGGATGCATTATGGAGAATGCGGACTTGGGAGCTGCGTTCGGTTAGTCTCTATATGTTTTATAGAGAATACAATTATTCTTGCAAGTATTGAATTTAGTTAATATGTATTCAATTAATTATTGCATGTAACTAAAGATTTTCTATTTAAATTTTTCTCAAGCAGCTGCAGTAGAGTTTAAAATTGCATTAAATCCTGCATGTGGTGTTCCTATTACTTCTAAACCCTCTCTAATAATTAGTAATTAGGTATACAGGATAATATATAACTAATTAAAAAATTGAATTTCCGCATGCAATATTAATCAATTGGTCAATATTTTTTGCTGAATTTCCGAGTTATCTGACTTTTTGACTGCAGTTGTTCAGCAACATTCGGTTATAGTGTTTTAACAGAAAGTCTCCACATTTACTGTTTGATATCTATTGACTACTGTTTTAGTACAAATATATCGTCAGGGTTTATTTAAGTGATAAAATTTTATCAAATGTCAAAAAATGACTATTAAAAGAACAAAAAATAACGTAGTACCGCGTACTATTTACGTCGTCAATTGTGCTTCAGGATCTTTACGGACTTTGTTCATTTGGTTGGTTAATTACTCTTGGCAGGGGCGCCGCGAAATATTGTAAAAGTTTCGTTATTCCTAGTTATTCGAATTTGGATTTCAGTTAGATGAGGCTACAGATAAACATTGGATATGCTATGTACGGTTGATTGGAATAATATTACAGAAGACCAGTTTTGTAAAAACATCACTGCAGGAACGGAGGCTCAAGACCTCTTCGATATTGTTGATACAGCTTATCTGAAAATAATTTGAGTTGGTCTAAATGCGTTGGGGTCTGTACTGAGGAGCTCGCTCCATGTCTGGCTGCTATGGAGGATTTTATTAAATCTCTTACATTGAAAGTAAGGTTTTTTTTTAAACTGTGTGAAGATATAGGAGCCGAACACTCGTATTTATTGTATTATAGCAGTGCACGATGGCTCTCGCGTTGTTACCTTTGAATTGCGGCAAGAAATTTATATTTTCCTTAAAGAAGGACAACAGGAAGCAGAATATTTTGCTAATGCCAACTTTTTTTAACAAAACTGGCATAGTCGACGGAAAAAGCTCAAACTATGGAGCAGAAAATTGAATTGAAGATACATTTTAATATTCCAGCACGTTTGACGTCAATTGAACTTCATCTCTCTCAATATATAAAAACCATGTTTGACGACCACTTATCACAGCTAGTTATCTGTTTTGAGAAATATTTTCAAAATGAAAATTTCGATCAGTATACCTGGGTTGAAGATCCATTTAACATCAGTGCTCCATCAGAATTTACCTCTGCAGAAGAAGAGTATCTTATCGAGTTATCTCGTGATAATAGTTTGAAAACATGGATTTGACAGAATTTTGGATTTCAATAAAAAATGAATATCCCCTTTTAAGTGATAAAGCTCAGCGGATTTCAATTCCATTTTCGACGTCGTACTTGAACGATGCTGGGTTTTCGGCGGTCGCTGTAATAAAAAGCAAGCATAGACCAAAAATCAACGTGAAAGGAAATGAGGGTGGCCGTGTCCAGTTTAATTCCACGATTTGAGAAAATTTGTAGTGCTTTGCTGCCTCATCCATCAGATTAATAATTTATTATTAAAATTAATCTAATGCTAATAAAGTAAAAAAAAATATTGAAGATACAAGAGTTTTATTAATTTTTTTCACTCACTGCCATCTTTACTCTCTTACGAATAGCTATCCTTTTACTTGCGGTAGGGCGCCGCGACGTACTTTAATTGTAAAAGGCCCAAGGAAAGTTTGAGAAACACTGACTTAATATATTTACACGGCGCCGGCGTGGTGTTGAAACAAAACAGATTGGAATGCCTCTTAATTTTTTAAGCATTCTTTATCAGAATCACTGTCAAAGGTAAGAAAAATAAATGAGCATTGTTTTATTTTTATTAGCAACAATAGATTTGTAGTCCTCACTTAATAACTTAATAATTGATAATTGTTATCAATAATGTTTTGAATTTAGATATTGGAAAACTATACAGACTTCCAATTACATACTCGTATTCCAATTTGTCAAAATAAAATGATTAATTCTGTAATACAGGTACAGGAAGGCAGACATTGTGAATTGTGTCGAGTTTTCGAGAAATAACTTTGTGATATTCTGCACTGGTTTTCTGCTTTTTTTTGCGTTTTTGTTATTGTTGTCTGTCTTTTTGAACTGGCTTTCAACTATTTTAGCCTTCAGATTCCAATTCTATGAAAAAAGTTTATCAGAACCACATCTGACATGTTGTTGTTGTTGGGTAGGTGTCATTTAGTTTATGGATGATTGAATTTTTGAGTGGTATCTACATTCAAAAGTTTAGAAAGTTTTTAAAATATAAGAAAACACGCGTATTTTTGTGTGTATGTTCACACATACACACTGTTAAAATGCAAAACTATGGAGATACGTTTGGAGTTATATTTCCTCGTTCTTGCTATTTTACTAAAAGCCATAGATTTTGTTCTAAATCAGCCTATGAAAAAAAGATAAACATATTACAAAAACATCTACTATTGGTCAGGTGGAAATCTGGCCTACTACAGATGGATTTTTATTTCCCGAACTGAATTTATCAAGTTAAGTTTTACCACCAGCTTACTAAAACTAAAAAATCTTAAAGTCAATATTATCCAACATATTATCAACATTAAAGTTATTTATCTCTTCTCAAACATACATTATAGGCAATGTACCATTTGCAGTATATTTTTCTCCTATTGTGTTCCGAGACCAGTGACACATTCACAATGAAGTGTTATTCACCAGTCACAATGAATTGTTATTGGAACTTTGATTAAGGACTGGTGAGCATTGATGTAAAAAGCATCCAATTTGTAGGCAGTTCGGATTGCATGGTATTACATTCTTAGGCTCGCATTTTGCCTTTCCAATTTGTTTCTACAGTAGATGCATAATGGTCGAAAACGAGAAATGATCGATATTAATGTATATTAAATGAAATATCACTTCGCTTTGGATAGGTACTCTACCGAATACTGAATATTTTTATAATAAATATTAAGTTTCTTATTTAATTACGTTCTTTCATAATCCATCATACACATTTCAGAACAGCTTATTTTGCTGCTCGAGTAGAAATAATTCTCCAGAATGAACCCTCCTTGAGCTTCGCCATAACAAGCATCTCGCGTGCGCTTAGCACGTGACAATCTCCGAAATTAATGCTCCCTCCCCTATCCTTTAACCACTCCACTAGACGGCGCTGAACACGTATTCGACCACGATAATTACGTCTTAAGCTGCGATTACTCGGTATGACTCGAAGGATTAAACCTGCACCGGAGGATTAGCTGCAAAAAGTTGAACGCCGTTATTTACGAGAACCGCCACCAGTGGGCGGTCGCACTCCACAATAAAGCCTTCGCGCCGGCTCCCCGGAAAATTGTTTCTAATTGCCTGACCGTAAATTTCTTTGAATTGTTTGGCGGGACCCGCTTTCTCTCTCTCGGAGAAAGTGTTTCAGGAAACTTGCCCCAATAACTCAGCGCCGGACAAAAAGTTCGCCCCCGCATGTTATCTTTGTTATCTGGGGCGTTTCTAGATTGGGATGGGTCGTCCTAGAAGTTAGAGTCCCGAATGACAAAGGGCTTAAACGTTTCGGAAGGTGTACGCTAAGATATTGACCTGATAGCTACAATCGCGTGTTTGGATGTTTGGGCCATTAATTCTAATTTAGGTACCTAGCAGAAAACACTAAGCTTATTTTGTGGTGTAGGGAATGAATCCCACATTTCCAATGAGTTTCAGATGGCACTGCTAACTTACCACACTTTTTTTGGAAAACACCTTTTCTTAAAATTTCGTTGACTTCGCAATCAACGTTAGCGGAGGTTTTCAGTAAAATTTGATGCTGTTTTAATCGTGGTTTACAAAGATATGCACCGTTTTTTACAGCAACAGTCTTAAATTGAATAGAGTATATCTGTGTATGTCATTTCACTATTTTCCACATGTATATAAACAGCACACAAATGGCGAAGGAGCCGGTACATACATTGTTCACAAATATTTCAAAATAATACTTGAAAATGGGGATTTTAATAATAATAGCAATGATTTTAATGTTATTAACTAATGATACATACAAAATAAGTTAAAATATCAAAACTTAAAAACTAGGTTTCAATACTCAGTGAATCCGGGTTTAAAAGTAGCATGTCATATTTTTGGTGGTATCGTCACTGCAAATATCTGTGCAGTTTTTATTTTTTTCGTAATGAAGTACAAAATTCCATAAAAATGCCTATATCTCGAACACCGTAATACTTTGCATGATAGTATGTTTGGTTAAATAGGTAAAACCTGTACATAGAGCTTCCAGCCACTACTGGCGGGTGTCTTTGATAGGCCAATTTATGGGATGAATAAAGGAACACACTACAAAACAAATGCTTAATTGAAATGGATATATTTCTTCAGAAATATATATTCACTTGGAATATACGTATGATTCCACCAAGAGGTTTCAATCACTTCAAATAAAATATGTTCCCTCCTACAAGAATAAAAATGTATCAATTTATTTAATAAATTTAAGATATGAGTTTCTTGTTTTAAATAGTTCATATATTCAATTGAATTAAGTATGTGGACTCTGTAGATTATTTTAACCGATATTGTACATATCTGACGGCAAGGCAGACATCCGCCATTCTGGCGACGCGACAGTAAACTTGTCAAGTTGTCGGGGCTACCTCAGCGACACTTGCAAACGGCAAAAACACGTTAATACTACTGTATTAAATACACTTGTTTCAGCTGTTATATATATATATTTTTTTTTACTTGTTTATTTTACGTCGGTCTAGTTCCGCAACTTAGGCCAATCACCGACGCTGAGGGCAGGCTACACACACCCAGGAATTTTATCCTACTGAAGGAATTCCAACCTCCAGTAAGAGTTCTTTAACGTGCACGTCGCATAATGACAGCACACGGGGCCACCGGCTTTACTTCCTCATCCGATGGAAGGCGGCATGCAAAGGTATTTGTTCCCTGCCTAAAATACCAGGACGGTCGATTTTAGCCCGAGCCGGGTTCGATCCCGGGGCTCCAGCGTAGATAGCAGCCGCTCTATCCTATACGCCATCGACCCCCCAGCTGTTATATTCTTATATTTTGAAATTATTATAAATTAGGTATGTGTATAGTATTTTTATATTATTGAATATTGTAGTTATTAGTATTTATTAAATGGATTAATTTGGATTTCAAGTCCCTATATCAAAATTCAACTAGTCCTCTATAGTTGAAATGGGAGCCATTTTTGATTCAATCTTACAATTGAAGAGAATGGTGTAAAAGAACTTCATGTTTTAGAGCTTCTACTTGGGATGCGCTTCACAGATGAGAGTAGGTACATAAAAATAATAAATAACAAATATTATCTTTATCTACTGTTATTGAGGCTAAGTTTGCAACTCAGCTATATGTGCCTCACCTAATTCCCCCAAATGTAGCAGCACGATTAGAAACAAACATTGGAAGTACTCCACTATCGGAATGGAAGAATCTATAATCAGTTTTGTTAAGGTAGAAAATACTTAATACTATATTCATAACATGACTAATACAATTTATTTCAGACTCCTGGGGATACCGAACAGGAAACTGAGAAATACAAAAATGTTATTTACAATATAATTTGCATATTTTCTTTATATAGTTAGTATTGTTATTTAGTATATTATGATGTTTGTGTACCACGAGACTATACTATTGTAAGATATACTTATATGGACGTACTTACCTCAATAATTTGTTTCATTTCAAACAATGTATTGTATAATTAACTCATTGTTGCATCTGGTAAGTATCAAACTTCTTAAATTCAACTAAGCAATTTTATGAAGTTAGATTGCCCCATATAGCCCCATACATATAATTGATTAGTAGGATTGAAACGAAACAAAATTGTTAAGAAAAATATTTAATTTACTTCAAAGTTTGATTTTGTAACATAACACCGTCTCCACTCACATCTTCAACTCAATTTAAGTATTTCCATTTAGTGGGTATGAAGTTTAAATTTGGCATAGTTATAAAACTTATTAACCTGCATATATTCCAAAGTTCATTTTCTAAAAAATATGCGTAAACTAGGAGGGGTAAGAGTTTTATCACTACAAGTGATATCTTTAAATTTTGTAATGTGGGGTATCATTGAAAATGGCGTTTCTTATGTTCATCTAAAATGTATTATATTATTTTATTACACGAAGTTTATTCACGAGATTATTATAAAGCGCACGTCAAAATGTTCCCTCCCATCTATTTCCGAATCTAAGATTGTAATTAATAATATTCAGCAATAACAAAATTTATGGAAACTGCTTGATAACTGCGTTTTTCAATTATATTTTTTTACAATCTTAATAAAATTGTCATAAATGACAAGAAAACCCTACAAACCCTCATACATTTGCGTAATGATTACTACTTTATTCTCTGTTTAGCTAATTTTAAATATCGTAGTTGGCTTGAAACTATACGTTCCAGGCAACTACTACAAGTACATTTAAGCTAAAATCAGATTATAACAGCACGTAGTAAACCGAAACTCTGTGAACTCCCATCAAATACATCCTTCGTATAAGTCCTCTAGGAAGTTAACTCCTTAATTCCAAGTTGTTTATGAAATCGTTGAACAAGTTCGCAAACGCCCCGAAGAGTTTAGATTTATGTTCGTATATTCCGTGTAATGCCTCACCCCTTAAAATAATAAATTCAGTTCGTTCTCTAATCAGCTACGTTAAGATCATTTTGAATTTCCCGACATGTTGTTGTTGTAACTAAATCCGATAATAACTTATTCCCGAAGCTGCAATTAAATCGGATTGAGGCTTTCGGAGAGGAGTTAATCTTTAATTGCTACAAATTACCGGTGACAGCTCTAATTTGCTCTCAGTGCCACCCGATACATCCACAACAAAGGATTACCAAGCGACACAAAGGATAATGGTAGGCTCTCTATATAAATCACATCCGGTCCATTCCATTCGGGAATTCTATCCAGTCCAGTATTCAGCAATTTGTATATGAAAATGCTATAAATAACTGAAATATATTTGCACGGTATTGTAAATTATTGGTATTCTGTACGCAGTATTAATTCAGCGGAATGAAAATAGTACATACCTACCCGTAGGTATTAGCTGTTAAATTAAATATTTCTTGGTGAATTCCGCACGAACCACTAATAATTGCCGGATGACGCATAATTGGACTGAAAATCTGAAAAGGTTTGTATGGTGTATCGATATAATGTACAAATGTAAAATTAATAAAATCTTTGGTGTCGAATAAGTTGTTGAATAAAGAAAAATGCAAATTTGCTTAGTAATAAATAAATATACTCAATACTCCCCTTATATGCTACACGACTTCTTTGGCAACGATACTGATTGAGAGAGATGTAAATTATCATGATTTAGCTGTTATTAGCAACATCATGTTTATGGTGACTAACCGATTAATTATTTTAATAATATTGTGTATCGACTGGCAAAGATACACATTATTGTCATTATCTGCTGAAAATTGTTCATAAGTTGTTGAAAAATGGCTGTATGACTTTACTTCACTTGCCAATATGTAGATAATTAATCGAGTAGTCACCTTTTCATGTTTCGTAGCGAGAAAAACAGAAATCACAAAAATTTGTATCTACTATACAGGGTCCTGCAACTAAGCTCCCGTCTTCTGTAGCTTACTTACTCATTAAGCTAAGAGTTTGACATTTTGCAAGCTTACCCTGTACTTCAAGGTACAATTCAAGAAATTATTTTTTATTATACAGGCTGTTCCAAAAATGTGCAACGCCATGGTAATATATTTTTTTAAATTGCATGCTATACATTTTTCTGCACATTTGGAAGCCTTATATGGTTGCCTACATATCACCAAAATTTTATTGTAATCGGTTGAGTGACCGCAGCGGAAAAAAATAAAAACAAAAAAAAGTTATTTTGCATCGTAGGCTTTAAAAATCAATAAAAACCACACAATGCACCTCGTTAATAAAATTTTTCGACGTGCTTATTAAGTTAGATGTAATAGTCTCGTTAACCAAGTGACATTGATCCAAATTATACAGGGTGACCAAAATCGAGTGTCAAACTTGTCAAACTTCAAAGCGTGTTATTGTTCTTATTTTAAATTGGAACCCATACATTTTTTTATGTGAAATGATGCAGAATTAAAAAATAAACATTGTTTCTAAATACAACCCCATAACAATTCCCAATATTTTAAAACTTATTCGCCAAAAACTCATTTTTCAACGTTTCCAACGGCAATGTTAGATAATAAATATCGTAAGTGGCTTTGAAAAACAATTTATTTCATAAAAAATAATAGACGTATTTTAGATTTGAGTGTACGTAATTAAGTAGTTATTCAAATGCTAAATTTACTGCATAATTTACCTATAGCGGTAAGGACGGAAATGTGGCTATAGGTAAATTTTTCAGTAAATTGAATAACAATTGAATAACTACTTAATTAAGTACAGTAAAATCTAAAATACCTCTCTGCGTTATATTTTATGTAATAAATTGTTTTTCAACGCCACGTACGATATTTATTACCTAAAATTGCCGTTGGAAACGTTGAAAAATGAGTTTTTGGCGAATAACTTTTAAAATATTGGTAATTGTGATGGGGTTGTATTCAGAAACAATATTTATTCTTTAATTTCGCATCGTTTCACCTAAAAAAAATTATGGGTTTCAATTTAAAATAAGAACAATAGCGCGCTTTGAAGTTTGACAAGTTTGACACTCGATTTTGGTCACCCTGTATAATTTGGATCAATGTCACTTGGTTAACGAGACTATTACATCTAACTTAATAAGCACGTCGCAAAATTTTATTAACGAGCTGCATTTTGTTGATTTTATTGATTTTTAAAGCCTACGATGCAAAATCATTTCTTTTTGGTTTTTATTTTTTTTCCGCTGCGGTCACTCAACCGATTTCAATAAAATTTTGGTGATATGTAGGCAACCATAAAAGGCTTCCAAATGTGTAGAAAAATGTATAGCATGCAATTTAAAAAAATATATTACCATGGCGTTGCACATTTTTGGAACACCCTGTATAATAAAAAATAATTTCTTGAATTGTACCTTGAAGTACAGGGTAAGCCTGCAAAATGTCAAACTCTTAGCTTAATGAGTACGTGAGCTACAGAAGACGGGAGCTTAGTTGCAGGACCCTGTATATGTAGGATTTGAGATAAGTAGGAGGAGAAGCTGCGGAAAAATTATTATAACTTTCACAAAAATTGTTCTATATCTTTTCTTTATTTGCCAAGTTTTTTCGTGACAAAGATCTCCTCGATCACAATAATTGGTATCTACCATAAACTACATAAATTTGTGTGCAGAAAAATGATAATAATTTTCATAAAAATTGTTGATATCTTTCTGTCATACACCAAATTGTCTTTAATTAGAAGGATCTGTGAAATTATATAATATTATTATACATTATATTTAATATTACGGCGCCATAAATAGCTATATATTCAATGGCTTAACAGTCAACTTACCAAAAAAAACTTTATCCAGAGTGCTACAAAAGGTTAGAAATTTAACAAACATATTTTGCGAACTTTCATTCATAAAATTGTAAGTTATATTAATCGGAGTAGCTACCCTCAAAAGCTTGACGTTTTACTCCCTGGTAATAACCCTTTAATGATTTTTTGCCACACACAACACACATGTTTTCATATTGTGTAGTATTACGGCGAAATAAATAACTATGTGATAATTGGCATTATTTTTGTAATAATTATTTGATTTGACAGGGGAGGAACGTATTAATTGCTATTACTCTGTTTATGGGATCAAAGTTATCGCACGTTGGTCTGCGAGAGACATTCTTATCGCATATACATAATTCGATACCATATTCTTGACGGTCAATTACGTGGCAATAATCTATATTTTTAATATACCATAAATTATTCTACACGAAGTCCCTGTGAAAGTTTTTAATGGTATTTATTCCCATGTATTTAACGGCATTCCTTGATAATAGATTAATGACTTTTGCCATAAACTGTATAATATACTTCTGAACGAGATATTTATGCTTTTAGGGCAACTGGCTTGCCATCTACACATTTCATTTAACTTATCGTGTGGTCCTTTTTCTCCTAATATGAAGTCAAGGAGGGGGAAGTTTTAATAAATAGGTGAGGCGTAGATTCGTTGGCATTTAGAAGACATAGAGAGTGGTTTGAGATGTAAAAACAAACCAGTTACAAGCATTCCGCTTGCTTAATATTAAAATGTAGTTTTTTAGTGTGTGCTTTTGCAAATGGTAAGCCGATCAATACTTCCTTACTTTGTGTTTAATTTTAATTTAATGTGTTTTGTATAATCTGACAACTCCTCAAAATATTTGGTAGATTTAGAGTTTCAGTTTATTGTTTTAATTCTTTTGTTTTATTTATAAATAAATATTTGTTATTCTTTTATTGAGATTTGAGTTTTACTTATGAGCAAGTTTCTTTTAGTGTTTAAAGTGAGCAAAGCAACTACAATTGAATGGTAGAGATTATGGTTACATGTTTTATTGAGTTCAAATAGTGATTATCATGGTAAGAGTGCTGAGCGCGTTTAGAGAGATAAATTTTATAATGGTTAAGGTTGTGGTACTTAGATAAAGGTAGATAAATTATGGTTACTTAATAACCAGAAAGTTCTTAAAAACAAAATTATGGTTAGTTAATGACCAGATTTTACCCAACCAACAAACTATTACAACTACATATTCAATGGCTTAACAGTCAACTTTCCAAAAAAAAAAAAAACGAATACTTCAAAGTGAGTACTATTGGCCTCCAAACAAGATTCTGTATCGCGCATCCAATTTGCACTTAAACTGCTAACATTCTCCGTAACTTGTGAAATTATCCTCGTCGATTACAGAAAAAATTAAACCCGATATAGACAACCAGGAACGCAAAGGAAATACACACTAGACTTTGCTCGGTTCAGCTGATAGGGGAGTAGGTCAACTGCTAGTCAATCCCAAAAATGTGAGATGTAAAATTCTGCATTTTCAATAATTTACACTGGTGTCAGATAGAGATAAAAACTATTTGAATTACTGCAATTATCAAGATATACAATCCCTATAAATGATTGCATTCCAGTGTTTGGATTATATTGCGAATTTCACAAAACAAGCGTTATATGGATAATGGAATGTATTGCATAATTTATCACATTACGCCCACTTCGCTCAGGAATTCTATCAATTCTAATCGTTAGGTATTGGGCATTTTGTAACTACATAATTTAACTACTGCGGACATACGGTTTGTTTTGCATTTGCCACATATTAGTGCGGGAATTAATTATAATTATAAAATATTTACCCGTTCTGTATTACCTATGCGATAATGTAAATATTTCTGGTGATAAATTGCATGGTACAAATTAATTATGAGTAAATTAACAGCGAAACAACGCAAACATAGCTGGTAATAATTGAAATATGCAGTATGAATGTCGGTAATTCTATTGCAAATTAATAATTTTCGGTAATTTGTCAGGTTGTTGTTTATTATTCAATGTTGTATTTGCATCTTTCTGGTTATTTTTAACTATAGTGTATTTGTTTATATGTTTTTAACAAGCAAAGTTACGTTAAGCTTTGCGATTTTGTCGATATAAGCCACATAGGTTTAGCTTCCTATGTCCAAATCTTACTAACTATATTGACCTTGATTTGATACATGATAGTGTTACATTTTGTTACATTTTGTAATCTTAGTCAGCATTATGAACTATATCCAAATTTAATTTTAGAAAACCAAACCAAATAAACAAACCCGATTGCCTACATTTAGTACCTTCCAAAGTTTTCAAATTGATAAACTATGAAAAATATTCGTAGCAGTTTTCTTGCATAAACATAATACACTTGTAGCAACTCCTACATTTCAATACTTTATAGGCACGGTCGGCATAAAAATATATATTTTCAGTCGTTGGCATCCGGTAAAAAAAACGAGTCACAATATTCTCTACGCAAGCTGTATGTGCCGTGTTATTTACGATTATGGCGCAACAATAAAAGTATTACTACTGGAATTTATACTGGCCGCCTATATATGTTATCCATCTGACGTTTCATTTTCGAATAGCACAAGTTTGCAAGAACTGTATCCCAGGGTAAAAGCTACTTCGCCGAAGTGTGTTTGTTGGTGTATAAAATACTTAACTAGAAACATAAATTGAATGGGCACAACCAGCAATCTAAAGCAAGACATAAACAATGCAATTATCTGCTGCAAACGTCGCGTCAGTAGATGTTTGACGATATGCTATATTGCCAGAAAAATGTACTGTGCTAGTGTACTAGTCCATAAATAAGTTTAATGTTTATGAAACAAACAAAAAATTGCGAGTTTAGATTAGTTAGATGTATGTACTTAATGCGTTTATAAAATGCAGAGCCAAATAAAGGGAAGTGATGTTAATAAAAATAGTTGTTATTAAACATTTTAATGACGAACTTTAATATTTTATGTTGATTGTGTCTAACAGTCATACTTGGATGTCTACTGTTAATAGTACAGCAATCTACTGCAATCCGTTTTTCAAAATATACAGGGTGTTTCAGGAATAAAGGTTAACCTTCGAGGAGCATATTCGCCAAGGACAGGGAAGCAATTTTGGTCAAATAACCTATAGTATATTTCAAACTTTTAAGTACCAACAAAATTGTATTGAAGAAATCGGCTAAGGCCTGTCCTGGTGCATAGCCGTGCGCGCATGACTGAACGACCATTGCAAACAACCACGGAAAACAACAAACCTTTACGAATATTTATCAATTGAAACATAGAGATATTAGTACGTACCTAATCCAGATGTGATGTAGATTTACAAACATTGTAATTGCAAAGTGAAATCCGTCGAACAAAAATCGATTTGACACAGCAATTGCGTTTCACAGCCGATCAAAGTTATGTCGCATTCTAGCCATACAATTGTCATCCATCCGTGTCTGGTACTACACAAATCACTACACAAACACACCCCATTAAGATCCCACAGTCAAAAAGATTCTTATTGTTAATAAACCAACAAACAGCTGATCACTCTTGTACGTATTGTCGCTCTGAGCGAGAAAGACCAGAGTGGTAAGAGGGCGATATGTTGCCGGCGGCATTGATTTGTCACTAGTTGCAACACAACTGTGACGGAGTGTAGTCCATTTTCTTGCTCTGAACAGGGACGCACTCCGTCTATCTTTATTAATTTTCGCCAGAATGCGTTAAGGTAGACCATACGTTATTTGACAAAATATGCCTATTACGGCCTTGGGAATACGCTCCTTGAAGGTTAGCCGTTATTTCTGAAACAGCCTGTAGGTACCGAAAATATGTCAGACCCCATTTATCCGAACCAAGAAACTGAATAATAATAAACAGTCCGTGTGTCCTTCTGTCCGTCTGTGTACACGATAATTGCCGTAATTTTGAAGTAATTGATCTGAAATTTGGTATACAAGTTTATCTCTTAAAAAGTACGGACAAGTTCATGAATGGGCAAAATCGGTTCACTTATTTTTTTGTTTTTTATACGTGTGAAAAAAGAAGGTCATAACAATAGAGCGTTTATTCGAATTTGAACAAAATGCTTCCACTCTAATAGCTGTAAAACTATTGACTTCAGACGTACTTGCCTGGTGATGTCAAAATAATAGATGTTTCTTAGTAGAGAATTTTATAATCTACAACTTTTGGCTTCAGAGAAACAGGAAGTGGGATATTCACGAGCATAAAACTTTTTTGGATTTAAAAAAAATATATTTTTGGTTTCAAATAATGAACTATAAAAAATATCAAAAATTAAGAACTAATTGACAACTTGTACCATTTTGAATAATAATTGAACGTTTATGCGGATTGGAACAATATGCTTCTATTTAACTCTAGTCTGGCAAAGTCAAAAACTTTATTATTTAGTATCTCACCATACCAATAACATATGTATTATATGTATATGTATTATGCAAGGGCGTTGTTATCCTGGATACGCTTGGAGTAAATTGGAAATGAACGGCTGCCGATTGGAAGTGGTGGATGCGCCAGAGAAGCAATTGCATTTTTAATTACAATATAATTGCAACTCAATTATCATTGCGTATTCACTTCCACTTGCGTATGTTTAAATGTAGTAATTTCAATTTGGTTTCCATCATAGCATGTTCGATTCTACTACGTGTTCTTGATTCTCAACAGTTGAACTGTCGCTGCCTAGATGGCGGTATAATGCGAATGCGCATCATTGTGCACCAATTGTGTGTGTTTGCATCCGTATCTTGACACGGAATTATACACGAAGAGACCCGCAAAGTGTGGGCATTGAGCGCTCCGGCCACATGTTCGTGCAAGCAGTACATACGTATTACGTTACGCTCCAGATCGCATATGCTGGTGGAACAATGGCGCGACACCAGATGGCGTTGTTAGCCGACCGAAGCAAATTCGGAGAAGGTTTACAGCTTTAGCATGACAAATAGCCAAATAATTGTAAATCTGCGCACCTATTTACAAAGAGATGAAAGGAGAAGTGATGGAATTAACGAAATGAATCAGTTGCCAGCGTTAAAATTGATTTACTAAATACAAAGCATGGATTATTTAGATAAAATGTTGCAAACGTGCTGCCAAGATACACGAATTTCAAATACCGTTTCTTCTTAAGAGTCGTCGGTCTATCAATAGATCTTTGTACAGTCTCGAGAAAATCAATTGCGTACTTTAATTTGAGTTAACTTTAAAGAGTCTTATGGACGCTATGTTTGGTATTGACATTATTTAGAATATATTTTCAATTAATTGTGACAGAACTGCCTGATTTGGATTTACATCTAACTTCTTCTAAAATATTCAGAGCCTTGAAGCGATTTTTGACTACTAACTATTATTGAAAACCAGAGTATATTTATGGTTTATACCGTGTTTATATTTAATTAATAATATTTCAATTTATGCAGAGTAAATTTAGGTGAGTGTTGTGTATTTTGGGATTTTGTTACTAAGTAGTGTACATCTTATTTTTTAACGATATTTTAATGTTTTAGTTTAATTTTATCAGATCTTCTTTGAGCTTGGGTTTCAACGCAAATACTTATACACGAATATCTTTTAGTTCTCTTCCCAGTTATCTATATAAGGAAGCTCAAATACAAATACAATGGAAAGAAAATTATCAAACAAAAACAAATATTTCGATATTGGCCCGGCGCCTCCACCATTATAGCTAGTTGTGCTCAGTCGGTAGCTTTGCAGTACGCGGACAGAAAGAGAGCTTTTAAGCGGCAAGCATTATATAAATATGCCATTAAATGACGAAAACACAATTCGGTAAATATCTCCTACATAGTGGTCGTTATTTATTCCATTGCGCTGTTTTAATTAGACAAACCTGTCTCACCTAACCCTACGGGAGTTTCGACAGGTGTGAATGACACCCCGGGGCAAAATTCAATGAAGCAAAACGAAAACAAAGTATAGACAGTTGCTCTCTATATATGCTCGATTGAAAATGGTATATTTTCTGCTGGATTTCGCTTGATAAAAAAGAACCTTCGTCCTCTGCTTGCGGTTTGGATTATTATTATTTTAACTCACTTAAGTTTAACTCACTTATTTCGTTTCGTAAATTCCTCGATAGTATAGAGTAAAAGAAACCACAAACTGTAGAAAACTAACTGAGAAATCGTTTCACAAACAGTAAAAGAATATTTGATACGAGACAGTGGCGCAGTTATTATTATTGACTGTTTGCAGGGTGAGAAATTTTAATTAATAGATAACTAAAGATATGGTTTTCTTGATACCAACTTTAGAAACAGAAGAAGAATCATCTTCAATGTTGTCAGTGTTTTATAAAACAAGATTTAGACAACACTTATCTTTTAGCTTTTAAAAGAGCAATGCTGGTAATTCAAGAAACTTTCCATGTACCCAAGTATTAGTTGCATATTTTTTTGACAACCTGACCAGTAATTCAACTACTTCTTGTTTTGATGTCAACACATTCTGCAAGTTAAATATTTAATACGGTGTCATCAATACATGAAACATAAATAAGCAGTTATAAATAAAATATACACCAACTTACTGAATTTATTTATTACATATAGAATAATCAATTAACAAAATTATTTTTTATTTTTTTGTTGTTACGTTTCGGGAAAATCTTCTCTTTAGTTCATACGGCAATAACGTGAAAGTGGGCAACATGTCATTTATATGAGTTATGTATTTTCTCGCATCTGTTTAGGCAGCTTTGGTGTCTGTGCACTGTTTTCCAGTGGTGTTTAACTTCGATAATCGTACAATTAGCGCAAATGGTTTACGTGGTGATATGAGTTAGACTCTACTGATGTAGAACGACTGATTTTGAGAAGATCTTCAGCTGTAAAGCATGAAAGGACAGAACATCTTCCTCATTTACATCATCAGGAATTGCAGACGGAGTAAAGAAATGGAAGAAGGAATCCGTTTAAATAGTTTTAATGTCAATACGGATGTGCACACTACTGGTATGTTTCTGCTTTTTCTTCGCCTTTTATTCCAGGTAATATCGCAGCCACGGCACCTGAAAATTACGGGAAAGTATCTTATTCTTTTGTGACAACAGTATTGATGAAGTGTTGTTTAGGAGAGAAATATAATTCTAAGAAAAGAATGATCGGTTTTATGATAAACCTAAGTTTGTTATCTATCATATTTTTTAAGTTACTGCAGTCATGTTCTTGAACCACTTGTGACAATGGACTGTCATGGTTTAAGATGGTTCAAGTACACCTTCTGATATTTGTTTACTAGTGGTTATAAGTATCTCCAATCCTGTGACAACGTATTCGAAACTATGACCAAATATCAGAATTTTTCTTGCCCACTTGTTGATTTACGGCCAATATAAACGAAGTTTAACCGGTAACATTATATACATTCAATTTATTGCATTTTGTCTGAGAATATTTCAATCAATCACGGTTCGAGAACTTCCCTGACGATTAGGTGCCTTATAAAGACGCAAATAAAGATATTATTGCTCTGGTATATTCTATCATCTTCGCGTATGACCGTCATATAGACGTCTTTATAGTGGGCGATAAAATGTTATGAGAGTACGAACAAGTATACGTACATGTCGTCGGTAGTGACGGATACGTTGAAATAAATTCATACACGAAAAAATGGCCCTTGCTGTAATGCCGTCATAAAATGTTACAGCCAACTTAGATTATTCTAGTTACATAAAAATTGCGATGGTTGAGTGCTGGGAACATGATTTGCTACTGGTTTTATTTCGCGAGATGGTGCAGGAAAGATGAAGATGATACTTTTAAGTAAGAACGAGCTTTAATTGGACACTCGGTTGAGTTATGACATGACGGAGAGGAAACGTGGAGATCGTTCTATGATGCTATATAATGAGTCGGTTTGTATTGTGGTGGATACTGCGTTTTATGAAATTTACTGTAGATGTGATATGTATTCATATCATTACCGTATTTATGTTAAGTGGATGGGTACTCAGGGGAATCAAATATATTGTTCATCATAAGACAGTTAATTTAATTCCATTACTTGCGCCTGCATTAACAGGTACTATACAGAGTGTAACTGAAATGAGTGCAGTAATTTCTAGGAGTTATAGATCCTGGTAATTTGAGGTAAAAAAACTATGACTGTGTTTTTCTCTATCTGGCACCAGTTTTCAGTAATTAATTATTGAAATTGCACGTTTTTAGTAAGATTAGAAGAAGTACTTGACCTACTCCGCGATCAGCTGAGCCATGTGTAGTCCCGTGTGTGAATTTCGTTTTCGTTTCTGGGTGTCTGAGTCGGGTTTTGTTATTCTCTGTGATCAAGATAGATAATTTCACAAGAACTGTAATTAGACATTAGACGCCGCTGTGGTGGCGTATTACATGCGCTTGTTTGGATGCCAATGGTGCTCACTTTGAGGAACTTATTAAGTTTTTGATATGTGGAGTGTTAAGTCGTTGAAAATATCGTTATTTAATATGAATTACATACATAGGTGCGAGCAATTTTTCGCCGTATTTCGTCGTATACACATTATGAAAACATGTGTATGGCGACAATTAAAACAAAGTCAACAAAAATTATAAAATATCTGCGGGTAGCTTCTCTGATTAATTATCTACAATTTGACGACTGAAAGAAAGAAAGTTTTGGACATTATAAACATTTTGATGATAGATAAAATAGCTGTAGAGTGAAAACACTAATTTAAGCTTTGCGTTCCTGGTTCGTATCAAGCTTCTTTGTTATTTTGTGATCAATATGGATAATTTTACAAGTAGTAAGTATGTAGACATAATGTTCATTTACGGAGAATGGAGGCGCCGTGTTTGTAGGAAAACGGCGCTCACTTTGAGCAATTCGCTTAAATTTTTACTTAAGTGAAGAGTTAAGGATAAATGGCTGTCTGTCACGTAGATAAAAAAATCCCGATTTAATTATGAAAACAATAATATATTTTGCAGAATGTACATGAAAACAGTAAGTTACAATTATTTATTTAACGATGTCTCTTGGTAGTGATTGTTTTGATTTTAGACCTATTTTGTTAGTTTTTGTCGCTTCATTTCATAGTGCTAAAAAATATTCAAGTTTTACTTTCACTTCTTAGCCATACTACATTAATCCATTGTTTCAGTAATACATATTAACTTAATTCTTATTAATTCTTTTGTGTCACGTGGTTAAATCTGCGCAAAAAAATGTAAGCACATACATACGCGCTCAACTAGGTGGACAACCACATGCTTCTTAGTTCAATTACGTCGCTCAGAAGCAAATAGGGTTAAGTTACATTGAAATCCTATGTACCTAACACAGTATACCACTGAGGTGCTCAATTTTGGGTCTACCTGCGTATAATAAACGAATATATTTGTTTCTTTTTGAATAAAGTATATAAAGTTTATTATTGTGTATAGTTTATTTCTATTGTTAAGTATCAATTTCCTCAGTTAAACCAATGTTATATATGATGGGTGTGTGTGTGTAAGTGTGTGTCTGCTAATAAATACTATATACAAAAAAATACAAGGTATACATATTCTTCAAACGCTTTTTGTGTGCTTTTTTTCTCATTTTCCGTGCTTATTTTAAGTGAAGCAACTTATTTAAAATGTCTAAAATGTCATACAGTCATTGAACATACATCGTAGTTTAGAATGTCGTGAAATCCGCGTACTTATATAATAATTTAGTTTTAGTTCCTCATTTTGAATTATATTACCCTTTCAAGAACAACGAAACACATCGAACAACGAATTCTTGGGACAAATATAAGACGATTTATCTCTTCGGTCATTTTTATTTCGTTCTTATAGTGCTTCAAATTCCAGTTTTAAAACAAGAATGTTGCGTCATTATAACGAATGCATTTCTGAACAGATTTTGTTCTTATCTGGAGCAGTAGATAATGTGGTTAAAACACATCATTTGTGTAAAATAATTAGACATGTAACGGAATAGGTTTAAACTTCGAGGTAACAATATTTCCATTTTTTTTTTCTAAAATATTGATTCTAATATAATAATTTTAGTATCCTGCAATTTTTATATTTGGGCGGTTTAGGAAAAAAAAAAAGAATGGTTCACCATAAAATTTGATCATAAAATAGATTGTTTTGGTAAATGAAATATATAAAAGGGAAACAATTCAAATTTATTTTGAGATATTTTTATTCTTAATAAAACTGCACGTTTAAGTTTCACTTCTCTTAAACGAATGGAGGGACAGCATATGATTAACAAACCAGACAAATGAAAATCTCCAGAAAAGTTAATATTTCCAACAGATAATAATTTATCATAATTGATTTGCATTTCAGTTACTGATTTACAGTATAGATATAAATGAAAACAATTAGACACCACAACAAAAAGAAAATAAAAACAGGAACATACGCTTTTTATCTAGGTTGGCAGTTGAAATTTATTGAACCGTCTCGTCCTTCAGGACGATGTTCTACAAGAAAGCAGCGTATCTCATTTCCTCCACCATTTATTTACTTGAGAATTAATCTGTTACCCACCACAGACATACGATCCCATTAATTTGTCCCTTCATATAACATTTTATTGCCCTACCTCCCCCTTACTTCACGTAAGATTGAGGTGATTTTTCTTTCATGAATTGTACAGAGATATCAAAAGGATTACGGCAATAAAGTTTACACAACCGTCTCGATTTAGCGACATGACGATTTTTTCTCCGCATTCAGCCGCCCCTTCACGGCATTCGCCGCATTTGAAATGGAGATGAGGGACACGAGAGAAGTGATTTATGCCTCTTACATTGCACCCTCAGGCGTTATATATCACCTACACAAAGGGGTGGTTGCGGGCAATACCCGCTACATTTTATTCCGTATTTTGCTAAGCACAATAAGGATTATGTCATGTGCACTGTGTTATATTCACAGGTATTCATTAAGTAATGTGTTGACAATGCAATTACTTTTCTGTTGCAGTTTCCTGAATTAACAAATATTCTCAATAATCATAATAAGAATGTCACCTACGCCTCCGCCAAAAAAGTAGTAGTTTTTTTTTGAGATTCCTTGTAATTTCTTCGATTTATGATCGATGAAAGCCACTAGAACGAGTACAAAAAAGACTCCCATTAATTTCCTGAATTACTTTTTTTTCTAAAATATGTTAGTAAGCCAACAGTATTTGTTTCAGATCACCTTCCGAACTGGTTGATGCCCATCGTGTGGGACAGCACAGAAATTTTACATTTACACATTTATATAATAGGCAACGTTCCCACATTTGGAATTAAATATTTAATGACTTTAGTAGTTAACGATTGTTTATTGGCATGTAATTTACTAACGCACAGTACAGTATGAAAACATAAACCATAAGGCAGTCTGACATCACAAGCATATAATAATACAATGCAATGCATTTTTAATTGCTTTAATATTGTTGTTTGAGTAATACTTTCTCTATTTTAATTTAGTGACTAATTAATTTTCAGGGCGTTGAGAGTGACCTCATTTAGAAACGTTTAAAGGACTATTAATCCAAACAAATCCATAATACTCCTATTCAAAAAGGAGGAAGCTTAATTGAAAAGCGTCAAATATGGAATGGACAATCATACACTTTTCGGGAGAGGTTAAATTAACTGGAGAGCTCACATTGACACGAACATAACTAGAGCCACTAAAGCGTAGTCAGCAATAAACTATTCGATAGAAGTTGGGGCCTGACCCTGAGGACGATTTACTACATGATACGTATTGATTGTCTGGTGGAGCAAACCTAGGAAGAGTCAACTAAAATGAAGCTGAAAAACTTCACCCATAACAGCTGATACGTTTTGCTTGGTAATTACAGAGGCAATTTGAACATGCCCCACTGCTGCAATGGAGGCAATGCTAAACCTCACTATACAAATAAAGAGATTGGCTGCTTTTGATGCCATATAGATAATTTAGTAAGAAAATCTCAATCCAGCGCAGGGTAATGGTCACCTAAACATCGCAAACATCATATGTGGCTCTCATTCTCTCACTTACTCAGACTCAGACGGACCAAAGACTCCTCGTCGCGGTGGTCACACATGGATCACAGATCGAGGAGGGTGCTGGGGTAAGCATCAGTAGACTAGATTTCTTTTATCCACAGCCATGGACCATGCTCCAACCATCTTCCACGCAGGCGCTATTGCCATCTGTGCCCTGAAATGATAGTCAGGCTTGCTGAATGCACTGTAATTGAGGTCCTGCAAGTCTAAGACTGGAAAATACAGCTAAACGAGCTTACTGGGAAATACTAACTGGCATGGATATCGCAGCTAGAGAAAACGGACCTACGACTGATAACTAATCTTCTTATAAGACATTGTTAATTGAGATAACATCTCAACTCAGCAGAATAAAAAACCTCGTTTTCTTTGTTTATGTTTGGTTGAGGTACCGGTTTCGTGCGACTTATGGACATCTTCAGGCTAAATCTACAATAAAATTGTAATACAATAGTTAGTTAATAGTATCATAATAGATAGGAACAATGATGCTTAGAGACCACCTCTCACTTCACGGCGTCCACGTACATAAATCTTTCCATAATAAATTTTTCACAAAACAAAATCATAAGAACGTAACAATGTAAAACTTGTTTAACTTCTACCCAAAGACTGGAACACGAAAATAATAATAAGAGTGCTCAGACTCGAGAAGAATCAAATTATCCGGCGGAAATCGAAGAGGCGTAACTCTCAATTTGCAGTTTTAGCTGTCGCACTAACTCCGTAGAATCTAAAATGTAAATTTGACTGTCGCTGAAGTTCGGAATACCAAAAAGTTGGCTGCAATACCGGGGCACCCGTTTAATGGACGCCTCGATTTAGTTGAAAGTTACCATTGCCTGGCTTCATTCACTGTGCACTTTTGGGAAGTGAAATATATATACGAGTGGACAGTCTTTCGACTAATAAAATTAGACTAACTAGTATGGAAGTAGCGCAGTACTTGCATTAAATGCTCAAGTGTTACTGACAGTTTTATTGTTACTGAACGTATATACCAGTATTAAAGTCACTAGGAAATTTGATTAGCACTTGAAACCGGGCCATCGCTAAGTTCGAAGTAGTTTTACGCGAATATACACAATCCAGAAATTTCAACTACTCCAATATTATTTCAGTTAAACTTTTTTAATGAGGGCAAATGCATTTACAAGAAGAACGAAATAAACAAACGACAGGTTGCTAAGGTAAGCAATGTACCTCTGCGAGCGTAGCCGTACTGTCGTTGACGTTGATTGCATTTAAGTGGTTTCGCTCATACCTTACAAACAGAATTCAATATGTATCAATTGAAAGTCTGGCGATATTGCTTTGACAGCTGGAGTTCCGCAGGGTTCGGTGTTGGCTCCTACTTTGTTTCTGATTTACATCAACGATTTCCTAAGATCCATAAATATTGAGCCTGAGATTGTATTGTATGCTGATGACATAAATATATCACTATGTCGATGCAGCGTTGGATGGCATCAAATAGATTCATCAATAAGGACAAAACAAAATGTATTTTATACAAGAACAGTGGAACACTGACCGCACTAACGATGCCAGACGTAGGGCAAGTACCTTTTAGCCGGACTTGCTATTTCTTGGATATTATATTGGACGAAGGTTTGCATTGGGGGTGACAGGTTGATACTGTGTGAAGTTGATGCCATCCTTTTCACATGGTTGTTCGCGTCATTTCACAAATAGTTTAAAGTTAAAGTTTTCATTTCAACATACATAAAGAGCTCTATCAGGTCGCATTTGTTTCTGAAGGGTACTACAAGGAACACAAATTTTATTTTTGTTCGTTTTTATTTTTTTATTTTTATTTTTGTTCGTATTTGTGTTAGAATCTACGAAAGAGAACGATTGAAGTAACCTGGCGCAAAATTTTGGTTAACGTTTGTAGTCATCCATTCGTCTTGTGAACGAATAGTTAAAATAACGTCAATCAAATCATAGTTTAGTTTCTAAAACTGTTTAAAATAATCAATCGTCCCTTCGAAATTAAGGTAGTACCTATAAAAAGCTAACTATTTAGAACTGTTTACCAATTCTGTCTTCCAGCAGATAAACCACTTACAAAGAAACTTCCGCAAGCACGGAGTTTACACGTAGTTTACTTAAGAAAACATGTTATTGACAATAGGAACGCATGTTGGGAACACGTTTCCTGCAAATTGAATCATGAACAGTGTATTGTCCCTTGCATTTGAAATGAGCTAACGGATTTGTGTGTCAATAAGAATCGACTGAGAATGTTTTCCTGTGGGAAAAATTGAAATTTATTCGGATATTACCAGTAAGTGATTCAGAGAAGCTGACGCATGGATATTGTAATGAAGAAAAACGAACAGACCGGACAAGTGAAACGTGAAACTTTATTGTGTATCAGGGTGCAAATTATCACTGAGTACATATGTAACAAATAGTATCAGAACAAGGAAATTTGTAATATTAGTATCCGCAAATTAAATTTATCAATTTATTTAAAAGGATTTTCGATTCCACCCTTTGTCTAAGGTGCAATAAAAATTAGAATATGTCGAATATTCAAACTTACACACCAGAAAATATTCTAATGTATACCTACATAGTGTTCCACAACAATGTACCTCACAAACTTATTTTTTGAATTGAATCTAGGTAAATTAGTGCAGTTTTTATTGACATGAGCGGGCTGTTATGTACACTCATGGAAATCGTAGTAAAATATTTATTTATACACATTTCCACAAAATCATTCCTTGATTTTATTCCCTGCAATAGTGTGAAATATCTACAGTTTTCCTTTAGCATGTCCTAAAACAAATAAAAAGGAACAGGCAATTAGCTGGCCAAGGTAGCTATCAGAAAGCGCGTTTGCGGATCACTTGGATCTCTTGCCTTTTTAACCTTATTAGTTATCTCAGAATGATGTTTTGAAAACTACACGTTTAATCTCACTATATATAAGAAACAATTGATAATAGCTTAAATATAAATTGTTGCCAAAATGATTCGGATAAGTATCTGAATCAAAAACTGTGATCCATTTGAAAAACATAAGATTCGGTTTCAACTCTGACGTAGCTGTCATGGCATAGTTATTGTTTTATTTGCGTTCCGTAAAAATTTATAATCAAAGAACGACCATCTGTGCCCGAGACTATACATTTTAATATGGCGTTTCTAAGGAGAAGAGTGGCTATCGAATTGATTTTTTCGCAAGGGGAAAGAAGAGGTGGTGTATTATCAAATTGATAACTTTGAAACTCGAAAGTGATGATATTATTGGAATTGAAAGTGACTAGGCGTCAACGATTTCGAAAAACTAGTGTCGTGTTTGTCTGTTATGTTTCTGAAGGCGCGTACCTAGTATCAAGAAACTCCGCCCGTGTTTCAAGCTCCGTTGACGCTTTTCTGTGAGACTTCTTAAAGAATTCAATAAAATCCAGTTCATCCGTTATATTTTATATATTTTTAAACATATTGCACATTTAAAATCTTGTCCAAAAACCTGTCACGTATACTAGGAGCATCTGCTCAGCGTATTAGGAGCATCTGCCCCAAGTTTTCGAAGGTAATTCGCTTTTATTAATACAAAGCTGAGCATAAATTCGCACTTTATGCTCATGCTCATGACTATATTGTCGAAGTACAAACCCAGTTTTATTCATATCACCCATTGGATGTAAACGTAAGTAACTATTGATGTTTTACGTATTTTGCACTTTAAAACTTGTTCAATATTCAGCTAGTCAACAAGTTTGAACGCCCGTTCGTTAAAGAGCTTTAATCTCCACTCGCCAGCACTAAAAAAACATATAATTTAAAAGCTACGCTTGATAAAGTCCGTGCTAAATTCACGTATTTTTGGCCTGTAATTCCCTAGTCAATTAGCCACCATAACGACACTGTAAAAACGAAAATATGCGCCTTAATATCTAAATTATACCTCGTAAAATTTTACGCCCTCATTAAAGTTCTAAAATCCAATAAAATGTCAATTAGTCGAATTAAAAATTGATTTAACAGGGCGAACGAAGCGAGACGAGCAAACCGAATTCATGGGTTCAGCGACCCGACAAACGGGTCGCGCAAAAAAAGTTAAAATGAGGAAAAACTCCACAGAAAATTGATATTTTTAATCTCCAAATTGCTGTGGGGTAAAAATGTTGAGTTCGGTGCAATGGTTTTATAGCTTTATTCTTTAGGGGTGGGTTAATTATAGCTTTTGTTTGATATTCCATGGTTCGTAAGTACTGCAGAATGGGAACAATTAGCCTTGCAATACCTGTTATGCTTACTGGAAATAGATACATACAATAAGCAACCAAAGAACTATTTTTTCTTATTTTAAAATTATGTGCGGAGTACGTAATGTTGGTCATCATTCACCAACATGAATAGTACTACTCGTGAAATGCATTTTTGCATTTGTAATAAATTATATTTGCAAGTTAATATGTTTGGTGTTTTATTATGACATTTCGGTGTTTTATGATTATACTGTTTGTCGAGTATATAAATTATGTTATAATAGACTAGATGAGTCATTATCATTTTAATTCTACTTTTTCACTTCCTCGTGGATGCGCCTTTATATAATTTAATTCACCAATAACCGACTTAATAGTCCTGTAACAATACTAAAGCAACTAAAAATTAAGCATAAAACCGTCAAAATAAGGCGAAAAGGGTAATAACCTAAGTAATTAAAATGCAAATTAGTGACTGACCAATTTTTTACACGTGGCTTCAATTCAACGACAGTGAAGCTGGTTTACACATCTATGGCATCAAACATAAAGATCTTACTAAATTCCATTATTACATATGTTATATTGATAGCCTATTCAGAATAAAACAGATCGATGAATACTCGGAACTAAAAGAAGTAAAAGCTGCGGTACCCCAGGGTAGTGTATTGGGACCAATTCTCTATCTACTATATACAAGTGACCTACCACAGCTGGAAAATGTAACAGTTGCCACATTCGCAGATGACGAACTGAAATCTGTCCACGTTAACTTTACAAACAAAAGAATCGAGGACATACCTCATGTTAAGACTAACGACGCCATAGTTCCATATGCGAACACTGTAAAGTATTTGGGAATGAGTCTGGATAAAAAACTAAGGTGGAAAGAACACGTTAAGAAGAAAAGCGTAGAGCTTGGCCTCAAATACAGAGAACTGTACTGGCTTCTGGGAAGAAACTCTGAGTTGTCAGTACAGAACAATCTACAAGTTTACAACCTAATACTAAAACCGATTTCGTTATACGCCATCCAGCTTTGAGGTTGCGCGAAAAACTCCAATATACAAAGAATCGAGACTTTCCCGAAATAAAGTACTAAGGAATATGCTTAACGCTCCTTGGTACATACGGAATAGTGACCTGCATCGTGATCTTGGTGTCCCTCAAGTCATCTAAGAGATAAAAAGATTCGCTACTAAGCACGAATCTCGCCTAAGCCATCTCGTCAACGTAGAGGCCCTGCAGCTACTGGACAACCAGAATCTAGTGAGAAGACAAAAAAACTAAACCATTCGAACTAGTGAACCAGTGTAATGTGTAAAAGCACAGCACAGTGAGTGAAGTGTTAGTGCTTCTTGTTTAGGTCAAAGTAAATATAGGCCATCAGTGGATAGCCTATTAGAGACAAGTACCTGGTTTAAAGGATTCAGATTTAAATTGATGGTTAATCTTTTAGATTAGTTTCAATATGTCAAGCATATGTTGGTGTAAATTTTGTATGTGCTATTTTAATGACCGCAGCTATATGTTATAGTATAAGGCGCTAACTGAATAAACAAATAACAAGTGAAAGTTACGTGTAAATTGGGTAGCGAAAGTCGCTAAAGTATATTACGCCATTAATTTAATCGGAACTTTTGCCCTGCCCGAGTAGTTTACGCGTAAACTTTGTAGACAGTGACTAGGACAGCTTGCTTCTATCTATGGTACAACACACTAAACGTTATGTATCCGTTGTTACGTTTTATGAATGACGGTTCTACCCACTCTTTCTTCTAAAAGATTTTTATACTTTTGCTGCAGCTGTAGTGTTGCAGAACTGTTCAGAAATAGAAATAGAAATATTTCAAGTAAATCTCTTTTTTTATTCACTTATTATACTTAATAGCATTTTATTGTAAAAATATTGGTTTTTCAAACCTACGTTTTATGATAAAATAACCTGCACATCCATTACTGAGGGCTGCCTTTTGTTGTTGCATCGCTGACTAGTAAATAGCTTCACCGATATTGAATATCCATATTTACGATAAAATGATAAATAACGCGTTGGCGATAACGACATTTATTTATCACTGCCTCCGTTCAATAGACTTGACTGCATACTCGTAAGCATTGTATACGTAACTTCGCTCCCTTTTCACTGTTGCTTCAAGGATGCTTCACACTTCACACGCGTTCGCTAAATTGTTGCTCGCTAATCAATATTAGTGAACGATTCTTAACGATATAATATGACATATTATAAAATTTATTTACGTTTTTCGTTTAAAATGTTGTTTTTGTAATGATTACTTCATAAGAGAACTAAGCAATAATTTGTTTATTGAAATTTGGACGTTTCTATAATTCATCCTAGCGCCATTAGATCCATGTCATCTGCAAGCATGGCGACTGTGACGTTTTCCAGCTGTGGTGTGGAACGTGCTTTTACTTATTTTAGGTCCGAGTATTTGTCAAACTGTTTTATCCTGGATAGACTATTTTATATAGCATGTTAGTAGCTACTAAAGCCAGTACGCTTTAGTGTGTGTATTAATCCTTCGTACCAAACCATATCAGAAACTTGTCATCCTTTCGCTATTATGTCCTTTATTCTATGGATTTATTCGTTTGTGGGGTACTTTTTTCTTAAAACTGGCGATTTAGGATTAGGTTTTGATTCTGACAATTATAGGACTATAGTAGTAGCTGCTTTGGCCTCATTCGTCGTTTTCGTGGTTTTCTATTTTTTATGTCTTTTATTCTATGGATTTGATCTTTTGTGGGATACTTTTCTCTTAAAAACTGACGATTTAGAATTAGGTTTTATTTCTGACAATTATAGGTTTATTCACTTTAGTAGCTGCTTTGGCCTCATTCGGTCGTTTTCGTGGTTTTCTGTTTTTTATGGTCTTTATTCTATGGACTTGATGTTTTGTGGGGTACTTTTCTCTTAAAAACTGGCGATTTAGAATTAGATTTCGGTTCTGACAATTATACGATTATTCACTTTAGTAGCTGCATTGGCCTCATTCGGTCGTTTTTTTGGCTTTCTGTTTTTATGTGTTTTATTCTATGGATTTGAGTGTTTGTGGGGTACTTTTCTCTTCAAAGCTGGCGATTTAGAATTAGGGTTTAGTTCTGACAATTATAAGATTATTCACTTTAGTAGCTGCTTTTGCCTCATTCGGTCGTTTTCGTGGTTTTCAGTTTTTTATGTCATTTATTCTATGGATTTGATCTTTTGTGGGGTACTTTTCTCTTAAAAGCTGGCGATTTAGAATTATGTTTTGGTTCTGACAATTATAGGTTTATTCACTTTAGTAACTGCTTTTGCCTCATTCGGTCGTTTTCGTAGTTTTTCTGTTTTTTATGTCTTTTATTCTATGGATTTGATCTTTTGTGGGATACTTTTCTCTTAAAAACTGGCGATTTAGAATTAGGTTTTCGTTCTGGCAATTATAGGTTTATTCACTTTAGTAGCTGCTTTGGCCTCATTCGGTCGTTTTCGTGGTTTTGTGTTTTTTATGGTTTTTATTCAATGGACTTGATGTTTTGTGAGGTACTTTTCTCTTAAAAACTGGCGATTTAGAATTAGGTTTTGGTTCTGACAATTATAGGTTTATTATTCACTTTTGTATCTGTTTTCGCCTCATTCGGTCGTTTTCGTGGTTTTGGAAGCATGATAAGTGGATGAATTATAATGCCTTTCCTATGGTGGGATTATATCCCGATCTTTTTTTTTTGTGAAGGTTGTTAAGATTTCTTCGGCCATTTCCTTTGGTATATCTAGCTTCTTCCATAGTTATAACTTCCTCAGAGGTTGCCTGTAACTCGATGTTGCTTGTCTGGAAGATTTCCATTAACTGTTCTTTAAAACCTACTGAAAAATATAATATAAAATATTTAAAAAACAAAGATAAGAAGGTGAAAGTACAAATACGTCCAAAGAAGATGTGATTATACAAGGTCATTTATTTAATATGTAGTTTCTCGCAGTCCACGTCTGAACATAACCCTACAATAGCATTTTCCTTCGTTCTATTGACCATAGTTTAACTATATTTGTCGCGGCCCAGGTCTCTTTTTTACTTCAGACTTATTGTATTCAGTGGCGTATTAGCGTTTGAACCCCAGCCTAATAGAACCAAAATGAATGGCACAGAAAAATATTATAACCTAGGGAGCCCCACGAGCGCTATGGTTAATGAAATATATGTTGTCAATAGTGCTTCCAATCCGGGATTGCTTTTTCAGAACCGGGATTATGGTGCTGGAAATTTTCAATCCCGGGATCCCGGTGGCAGCACCGGGAATCTCGATGTATAAAAAAAGTCAAAATAAGTATTTTAAATAAGGAATTTATTTTTAAAAGATAATTAAGTGAACGGAACAATATACAGTATACATAATACAGTAATATAAGTAAACAGTAAAAATCTGGCTTACAATATTAAATAATATTATTATTTTAAGCCTTAAACTGAGTTCTTAGAAAACTCAAAATGTTCAATGTGACCTAATTTTAGTCACTATCTTAGCCATCCAGAAAAAATGCGCTCAGATTCCACACTGGCAGCTGGAATGGTATATAGGTCTTGATAGCATCTTTCGAGGTTTACTCCACGCTTACCCTGACTTTCAAAATTTGACAACCGGTGGAACTGCCAATAAGTCATTATGAGACTGCAGGCCTCGGGTGCGAGCGAAATACGTATACCTATAGTAAAGTATAGTTCTTTTACGTCCTGTCTCGCTAAAAGAAACTAAAAATCGTCCCACACATCCAACAAAATCAGCATACAAAGACCCAATACCTATTACCTGCCTAAAAATTGCTAACTTAAGAAAAGTGATGCATTATTTAGAAGAATTTTATTACCATATTACTTCTTCGAAAACATTAAATCACGATGAAGACTAATGTCAAGTTCAATAATGTTGTTTTTTATATTGTTTTTTTTTGTTAGTTTTAATTTTGTTTCTAATATTAGACTTGTTGTTCTTTTCGTCTTTATGCATTTTTATTTACCTTTTGTGCTAATAGCATTTTTTTTTTTTCAACAAATACAGATTATTGTCGATAAGCATGTCGTTGACTGGAAGAACAGAACTAGTGCAGCCGGTGTTCTTTTTTATTGTATTCAGGACATTTTTTATATTATCATTTGAACTCCTCCCTAAATAGAACTAAAAAGAATGACACAGAAAAAATATAACCTATGGAGCGTCATATGCGCAATGGTTAAAGAAATATATTTTATCAAGTTACATGCTGGTTGGTCCAACTTACTGGCCAACCGACAACAATTTAAAATTTGTCAATTTCATAATGTGATACGCGATTACAACCTGTATACAGAATTATATTCGTAACTGCGCCATTTTTCATTGGATTTTTAATTGTATTTGAAGTACACATAGCGCCTTTTGTTACCATGAAAATCATTTCAAGGTACATCCAAAAAGATAAAGTTATAAGCAAAGTTTGTATAATAATTGATTTGTTGATATATTACGTAAAGAAGCACGGATCAACTCTACAGAACTTGTTAAGTGTGAACAGGGCTTCATTCGCCTATCTATCAAAAATTATTATGCGCGGGCGAGCAGGATCGTCCCCGACAAAGTAATCGTCGAATCTGTGTGTAAACTGGGCCAGAATGATAAATGGGCCGGTGTAAATAGTGGCCCCACTTCCAGTACAGTCTCGGTTTGGCACGGTAAAGTGCATTAAATCCGACGCGCGACATTGACTAATCATGCGGTGGCTCCCTCTACGGGATAAACTGACACTTTTACTATACCGCGTTGGACACGCGAGTCCGAAACTGATCCGACATCGGACAATCTGTAAAATTGCCAAGAATCTTATAAAGGAATATAACTTACTGGATGATAATAACTCATCGGGGATTTCAAGTGGCGTATTAACGGATACGTACTACATGTCGCATTCCATTTCATATTTTACGTGCTCTTCCGGGATAGAGGTTACGCTTGGACATCTTTTACACCGTGGAAGAAAAGAACACGAACGTCAGAACGAGAAATCGAAGATTGAAGACGGCAATGCTAAAAACGCAAGTCAAGGAAGATAAAACTAAAGCTACAGAAAATAAAAATAATAGTTATTAAAAAATATAAACCAGAGAGACAAGCAAACGTAGGACAACGTAAACTGTAACATGAAGAGATTTTCGCAGTGGTTTCTCGACAATTTATTGACCATAAACGAAAAGAAATGTAAGAGTAATATAGGAATGAAAATGAATGGAGAGACAATTAAACGAGTAAAAGAAACTAAACGCTTAGGATTGACGGTGCAATGCAACCTAAAATGGGACACACACATAAATGGACTCATAAAAGAAAACGCAAAAACCATATCGACTATCCGGAAAATAAAAGATCTTATACCGTATACAATCAAAAATACAATCTACCATTGCCTATATACCGCAAAAATCAAATAGACGTATGGGATAATACCACAGAAACTAATAAAAATAAACTGCAAACCCAACAGAATAAAATACTAAAAATCCTGTACTCGCTTAACAGATTAACACCAACTGTAGATGTATACAAGATAACGAGAGCGTAAAACGTAAGACAAACTTTCACAATCAACAATTTGACACTAATACATAAGATAAAACACAGCAAAATGAAAACAAACATAAAACTAAACACGAACAACGACTTTCACGACAACAGAACCAGAACCCGCACACATAAAAGTACAAAAAACGTTTGAAAGGAACAAGTACACACAGATGCTACTGACCGAGACAATCAAGAAATACAAGCAACTACCTGACCACCTAAAGAAACTACCAGTAAGCACTTTAAAAGTAAAGATAAAACAATTACTTATTCAAAACAAAATAACATAAATATAGATACATATTGCACGAAAAAAACAGTAAAAAAAACACCCTCGATACTGTTAACCCGACGAGGAGATCCAACCGAAAGTGAAGGAGACCCACCCCGAGGCGAGGAAAGACCCAGTGGCGTGTGTTTATATACATATATACATCATACTATTTTTTTATTTTGAAGAAAGAAACGCTATTTCTCCCATATCGAACTTGGCCACATACTTATCAACAAGCAGATGGAAAGGAGCATTCTTGACGTGACAAGGAGAGGCAGATTGCAAAACACAGAATTGCGCTGAAAAATACATGTCAAAGATGCACAACAATATAAACATTTTTAGAATGGAATTGAGCGGGTCATGTGAATAGGGGGCACTAGGGACTAGCAGATGGGAACAATGGCAATTGAATGCACACCCATGCACCGGAAGCGACAAAGAGGCAGAAGATTGAGCGCTGAGTTTGTCGTTTAAAAAAAATCCTCGCCATGTCAATTTTTTGGCTTTACAACAGAAAATGTCTGAACAAAAAGCAACTGTAAATTAGTGGATGAGAAGTGTCCAGAAGTTGTCCATCAAGGATATCGAAAAAGTTGAAAGTCAAAATAAAATAAAGACCTTCTGAATTATTTCCATCACGTCTGGTTCAAAAGAAATACCTACATTTTTAAATAAAATACTAGGTCACTGATATCTGACTGTATGGCGTTTCTGGTTGAAATCCTTTCTCAGAGTTTGACAGTTCTGCCACATCTTCATCCGTACGTCTGTGCTTCCAGTGTCGTAGTCGGTTTGGAAACTGACTATGTGCCTGACTGAAGTCAATCTAATAGGAGAAATATGAATAACAATCCGTTGAAAAGTTTGGCTGTTGTTGTCAAATCATTGGAATTACCAGTAGCATACTATTGTTATTGTATTAAGATTTGCCCTTAATGTAAACACGCTGTACTAATATTTTCCGCATTCTTTTTTTATAAAAAGAGATAAAAGTCGTAATTTAAGGGCTCTAACTAAAGTAATAAGCCTCTTATTCAGATAAACTTTTACTTTCTAAAACGAACAGTAAAACATTCATGTGGATGTATTTGTTTCTTCATGTACGTTTTCTGCGTTTTCGGCGTTTTCTGGATCAAGTTTCAGAATTTCCAATATACAAATTTTAAGGGTTACTCTGAGGTTATTATGAAGTTTCGATGACATTTGGTCTAGCCGTTGTAACAAAATCATGTTTATGCACATTAACCTAATCTTATACCTAAAGACTTTTTAAAAACTTATAAAAGCTACCCCTGAATTATATTGACCGATCAGAAATATATCGACAATGCTTAAATTCTTTCCATGCACTATTATGTTCATTTTATTTGTTTATTATTATAGCACACATTAGTATGTAATTATGTGGTTAATAAAGGCGCCGTTACATATGGGCCGAGGGGGGCGCTTGCCCCCCCCCCCCCCGTCCTGGGTTTTGAACCAAACTAAACCCAAACTATTCGGTGATGTATCGGCGCTTGCAGCCCGTCCTAAATAAAAAACCCTACTGACATTTTAAATACCTCTGAACCTCGGTAATCCGAACATTCGCTAATCCGAACACCCAAAAAAGAAATAATAATAAAATAAATCACTGAGTAACCTAGGGAAAACCCACTTTTGTCGGTTCCTGTTAACAGAAAATTGTTCTTTTTATTTTATCTTCTATCTAATAGTCGTATTTTCCATTATTTAACTAATCCGAATTACCTTCGGTCCCAAGTAGTTCGGATTATCACCGCTCTACTGTAATAAATAAATAAATCATAAACCATAATTAATCATAAATAAGTTATAAATAGATCCCTTCGATTTCCCTTCGTTATCGCTTCGATTTCCCTTCGATATCGCTTCGATATCCGTTCGATATCTCTTCGATTTTGACTTTTTGACATTCTTATAGTTTATGAAGAGCGGAATCAAATGGTGCTGGTTTTATTAATATTGAAATTCTATCCAAACTTATTTTCTGATATTTAGTTGCAATATTTGTTAATCCGACCAATTTGATAATCCGAGTAACCTTCCGTCCCAATTAGTTCGGATTATCGACGCTCTACTGTACTTCGCACCTTTTTGCACTGCTCAGCTGTTTATATCAAATATAGTGGGTGTTAAAAATAAGTGTAGAATATAGATAAACTATACTGAACTTTTGATATCGAACTCATGTCCACACACCTGACACCGTTTAGGTACTGCATAGAGGCTTAATATATTATAGAATAAATAAATAATTTATATGTAAAACTTTATTTGTTTAAAGTCTCTAAAAAGAATCCAAGATAACCGAAATTGGCCAAAATTGTATTGAAATTGAATTAAATTATCAATTGTGTTCATTTTGTGCCTGTATTTTTGGTTTTGAAAGGTGCCAGTTGCTCATTATACATTAGGCCTTGCTCGATGAACACGAGCTGGAAATTTTTATTAAAAGTTAACAATGTTTACTCCAGAATATTACAAAGTAATAAAAATCTTCAATATTGGTTGGCAATGAGACCAAATCTAAAATTCTAGGATAAAAGTTCAATGATTCTGAAACAAATATATAAATACAAATAATATTCTTAATAAAAAATATTGATTACACATTAATAAACGATAGAAAGGCAGCATATTTCCTTGCAATTCACTTAATATCAATATGCTATAGATAAATTGCCGATCATACAGGGGTCAACCGTGGCTAATGACATAAAATAATGTGTAAAAAGTGATAGAAGCAACGGAGAATTTTCAGGGTGAATGCAATTTAAATTTAACGAACAATATGGGCTATATGGATATTTCTTTTACAATTTAATTATTTTCATGTTTGTTGTGTCTCAATTTTAGAATCCTAACCAATAAATACGAATATGTCTCTATTAATGCCATTTACAACAAATAAAACAACGAAAACGCTACAAAATAATTAATAGAACAGTCACCTACGTCACCTTTTATTACAAAAAAAAATCTTGCCCCTCCTGGAACATTTTGTAACGGCGCCCATGAAGCCTATTTTTATTATTATTCATATCATAACAATGCTTATAAATAACCTTAAATATTTGAGTTTTACTCGACTTATGGAAATTGCTCTTATTAAAATGTATCGTTATTACACAAACTTTGCGGCGAATATATCAAAATATAATGCAAATTTAATGTAACAAAAGCGATGTTCACGGCTAACAATCACTTTATATAATAATATGTTATAACTTTCGTGTAGCGTAAACTTCGCAATAAATAACAACACAATCGCGTTGTATACATACCTATATACGTACACCTGAAATGATTTAAAGCTGGTTGTACAAGCTTGGTCCTTTTGGATTTATGGACACGCCTTGACCGTACATAAAGGCGTCCGCTCTACCATGGAAACGGAAACACAATAAGCTCGTCGGCGATCTATGCCTGTGTGCGTGCCGCAAACTGAAAGCACCGTTTCAGACGTTACATTTGCGCGAAATGAAAATCGCCGAAAGCTTTCAACGTGATACACTAACGAACTGCAATACATTCGGGTCAGATTTTATCAAACATCGGCGAGGATACCGTTGAAAGCAAAGTGAGAGTCAATTCAAAACCTTACCCTTTGCTTTCGGGGCGCCGAAATGAAAGGCCACGCGAAACGTGAAACATAAATTGAACTGAAGGGAATGATTGGTTTTACGGTATATGTGGAAAAGAACGTTTTGTGCAGATTTGTTCAGATTTTGTATTTGTCAATTATGTTGGTAGTTTGGATTTTATTTTGTTATAGTTGGAAAAGCGTACACATTAGGAAGACGTAAAATACAGATTTAATGTTATCATACCGACAAATTGGACCAAATAACATAACCAAACAATTATCGGCCAATCAGTTTATTCCCACATTTACAAAATTGTTTCCTAATTGGGTGTTTTAATAGAGAATTAAAGGAAATTAAAGACGAATATCAAAACAAAGTGTACGAAGGCGTAAGAAGGTGTAAGAAGTAATAAGCATTATATGTCCTGTTTATCGACTACAGCAAGGCGTTTGAATCAGTGGAACATCGCCTTAAAAGATGCAAATGTAAAAAAGCAATATACAGCATCCGACACAAATTTAAATTCAAATAGGAAATAATTTTTTTTATAAATTTTTCATTAATTTTATTTCGGAATGAAGTTTTTGTATTTTCTTAAACTTCAAATCCATATATCACGATTATCTGCTTGTGTAACAACATGAAGAAACTAACTAAAGAGTAAAGTACATTTATTATTAAAGATACGATATATAAGATATATTAAAGATAATTTTATGTGAAACATGTGTTTAGAAACATTCGGAGGTATCAAATACGAAATCAGAATCATTTTGGTTACATTTTTTACTTTATCATACGCAGTATGAAGTATTGTAATCGTACCGAAAAACAAATTTAGCGGAAATAGGTCTTTTTGAGTCCCCTGATCATTTTTGACCAAGGTACCAAAAATGTCTGTGTGTGTGTGTATGTATGTGTGTATGTGTATATTACGAGTTTCATGACTAAACTTTGTAACGCGGCGAATTGTTCTGCGTGATTTGTTTGATATTCCGTATGGGTGGCGCCATCTATCGCTGTCTAGGGCAACTTGGTGGAGCTCGGCAGGAACTCGGCAGGGTGTGAAACGCTGCTAGCATCGGGTTTCCGCGCGCAAAATTGCCGAGGCCACGCCCCCGTCATTTACATTTAATTAGATCCCACGGTTTTTACTGTTTGGATTCACGGAATTTTGTCTTGCAAAATCGTTGTTTACTTTGTACTATAGTTCGCCGCTGTTACTTGGTTTAACTTTCCCTTGGTTTCCCTATTCCGACAGAAATTCTAGGTTTCCGTTTTTTCTGCGTTTCCGGCCGTTATTTTTCGTGGCCGTAGTGCGGCTTGCAGCGTGCTTTTCCGGCGTCTTGTCTTGTCAATCATCTTGGAGTGTACACGTGTGATAGATTTTTGGAAGCCCGTTGAGAATTATAGGAGAGGATTTTGGTAGTTTGGAGGTCCCCCTTATCGCCGTAGTGCGGATTTATCTCGACCAGGCTTCAACAGGTGTCCAGGTTGTTGATTTAGTGGAAATCTGGCCACCACGCCATTGTGCGGATTTAAACGAACTTCTATCACGTTCACGTAGGCCCAGTGTCCATCTATTTTTGGGTAAGCTCTCTTTAGATTCGATGAGATTGTCTGGTGGCAATTGGTGGGTCGATTCTACGACTATTTCCTCTTTTTAGGCACCTAATACGAGGCCGGAGACCCCTCGAACGTTCGTAGTCACCTAGCACGAAGCGAGAGACCCTTCGTAAGTCAGTAGTCACCTAATACGAGGCCGGAGACCCCTCGAACGTTCGTAGTCACCTAGCACGAAGCGAGAGACCCTTCGTAAGTCAGTAGTCACCTAATACGAGGCCGGAGACCCCTCGAACGTTCGTAGTCACCTAGCACGAAGCGAGAGACCCTTCGTAAGTCAGTAGTCACCTAATACGAGGCCGGAGACCCTGCGTAGGTCCTTCGACATCTAGTACGAGACCTTTTCGAAGTATATCGAGTCGGAGTTGGTGGCACCGTGACGGGACCGGCACGTGCGGTGATTATTATCCGTCGTGGAGGATCCAACGCTAGCATCGGAGCGTCTGTAGGTGGCAAACAGTGTCTCGAAGCTCCGGATAAAGGTCAGAGGTCCTATATTTTTCCGATCAGCTGTGGCGGACGCTCGTTGTCCCTCGAAGGAGCAGGCAGCTCGTATATCTTTTTTTGGTTGTGCCTTTTGTTGATTAGTAGTTAGTATCGCTACGATTGTGTAATCGTTACCCGTCGAGGAGCCTTCCGCTCGCACACCTTTTTATGGTGGCGCATTTGATTAGTAGTAGATTAGTGTGGCTACGATTTAGTAATCGTTGTCCATTCCGGAGCCTTCAGCTCAGTGTTATTGATTGTTACGTGTTTAATTATCCGAAGATATCGCTCGGACCATCGGTGCTCAACCCGTCTGTGTTATTAATTACCTTTTTCTTTAATTTCGAGTTTGCCTTACGTACTCGTAATTTTGATTACCCGTTACAGTATTTATTTTTGTGGATTCTGAATTTAATTCGGATAACGGTTATCCACAGGTATAATTTCCTTTGATCGTTCAAGATTTCTAACGGAAGCCGTTAGTGGCTTCGGAGTTTATTTTATTTTCTCATTTGGGCGTAGCCAAGTTGAGTGCCGATGGGAATTTAATTTTCTTTTGGGACGGATTGCCCCCATATACGCTTGCCGAGTTTAATTTTACTCTTGTTATCAACTTTTCAACATCGACGCCGGGTGCAATAATTTTCTGGGGATTTTACCCAAATCTACGGCGAGTCGCGGCGCGGTTTGGCCAAGCTTCGTGTCGGTCGCTATTATTTCTTTTTTTTTGGTACGATTTGCGGTTTGGGCTCGAAGCCCTTGAGCGAGTTGAATTGTTTGACATTTATTCCTTTCTTTTGTTATTTTGCGTGGGCGTATCCTCGGAGTGGTACTTTTGGCTGTACCAAGATTTATTGTGTACCTGTATACCGATGCAAATTATATTGGTGATTTCCTCGTTGCCGTTTGGAGGCTAATAAATTGGTTGAAGATACATTTGCTTTGCTTGTTCCCTGTGTTGCCTTTATTTCAGCTGCACTTTCGTAGTCGAGTGCTGTTTCTCCAACGGATTAAGACTGACGTGGCGCCCTAGAACATCGTATCAAGGAACCGTTTGGTTACTGTCCCACGACCACCTCCCTGGTTGGCCGGAGCATCCGGGAGAAACGCATGAGCAGCACAGGTTTGGTAGAAGTCGAGGTATTTTGGTGTTTCTTCGGCGACTTTAGGTCTTTGGTATTTTTGTGAAAAAAAAGGCGTTACATTGGCGCCCAACGTGGGGCCATTAATCATTAATTAGGAGGAGCTAATTGGGTGGTGACCTATGCTGGTTGGGTTGTATATTTTTTTTTTCCCTCTCCTTTTTTTTTTTTCTCCCGCCTTGTTTTCAATCTTGGCCTTGTTTCACTGATTGGGGACCTGGTCTCATTGGTTCGGGACTTGGTTTCATTTAGCTGGCCGGTGTGTGGTTTGAGTCCGTCACTATGTCCGCTCCCACCATGAAGTTACACCATCTGAAGAAGGATGAATTAGAATATGAGCTTCGTTCCCGCGGGATGGACCCCACCGAGATGACGGTGGTCGATATGCGGGCAAGCCTGAGGTCGCTGACCAGGTTGGAGCAGGCTCAGCGCGCGGTTCGATACTCGGATTACGAGTTTGATGCCAAGAGGGACTTGGATGCCATTGCTGCGAAGTTTGAGGAATTGGATACCTTGGTGACGGGGTTGGGCGATGATCGGGTTAGTCCTGCGCATCAGCGATGTTGTTCGAGAGTGTTGCATTTGCTGGGCCGAGTGGGTGGAATTTCCACGGCGACCGGGGATGCTGAGGTCATCCGGGAGCGTAGTGCGTGGCTGGCGAAGGTGTCCGCGTTGCTGACTCGCTTGCGGAGGAGCCGACATCGTTCTCGGGATCTGGATGTGAGTGAGGGCTTGTTGGATACGGCGCTGGATGGCGAGGAGTCTGGTTCTAGTAGCGGCTCTGAGGTTGTGGAACCCGAGACCGCGGCGCGTGTCACCGGTGCGTCCCAATCGCCATTCCGGTCGAGGGATTACGTTGTCCCTGTCTATAAGTGGAATGTGCATTTCTCGGGTGACCCAAGGTCGATGTCCGTGATGGATTTTTTGGATCGAGTGACCGAGTTGCGGAGAGCGCGAGGATGTACCGAGGCAGATTTGTTTCGATCGTCGTTGGATTTGTTTCAGGGCAAGGCACTATTGTGGTATCGGTCGGCGATACGTAAGTGTAGCACGTGGCGGGAGTTATCAGATCTTCTGATGAAGCACTATTTGCCTCCGGACTATAAGAGTCGTCTGTTCCAGGAGATTATGGGTAGAACCCAGGGACTTCAGGAACCTATCGTCGAGTATCTCGCGTGCATGCAGGCTTTGTTTGACCGCTATGGGCGAATGTCTCGGGAGGTCCAACTGGACATACTAAAGAAGAATCTGGCACCCTTTTACCTTATGCAGTTGCCGTCAGTCCGTACCGTCGAGGAGTTGGAGACCGAATGCTTGCAGCTGGAGACAAAAAAGTATCGAGCCGATCATTACCATGCACCTCCTGGGAAGAGTCGGGAATGTGTGGAGCCCGAGTTGGCCTGTCTTTATTCCTGTTCGGAGACTGCCGCCGTGTCGTCGCCTGCCGTTCGACCCCCACCGGGAGCGCGACAACTGGAGTGTTTCCGTTGCCGCAAGGTTGGTCATTTCGCCCGGGATTGTCGACTGAAGCAGGGTGGCATTTGGTGTTATCGCTGTGGGCAGCCGGATGTTACGACAAATACTTGCCCTAAGTGTTCGCCGCGGTCGGAAAACCCCGATCGGAGGGCCTGAGTGGTCGTCAGCCACCCTCCCAGCATTCTTCCCGGACCAAGGACCCTGCCCATAAAATACTTATAGACTATATAATTTCCCACGCTTCCGGTGATTGCCGACCGTACTTGAACGTTTCCATTTTGGGGCAGAATATGCTCGGCCTCTTGGATTCTGGAGCAACCCATACGATTGTTGGGGACTCCGGATATCGACTGTTGCTGGCTCTGGGACTGACTTTGGACTGTGCTTCGCGACGGAGTTGCGCTGTGGCGAACGGGGAGGTTTGCTCCTCATTGGGCACCGTGGCCGTCCCTTTCACTCTGCTGAATAAAACTCGCCTGTTGAATGTTATGGTGGTTCCTTCCCTTCCCCATAGGCTGATCCTAGGTATGGATTTCTGGCGGGAGATGGGTATTGTCCCGGATCTTCGGCAGGACGTCTGGCGATTCGGCGAGGAGTTGGCCGATCTTTGCGACGTGCAGGCTGGTGACGAGCTAACGCAGGCGCAGCGTACTGCCTTGGATGAGTTGGTCGGTCGGACCTTTCCGTCGGTGGGATCTTGCCCGCTGGGTACGGTTACGTCCGTAGAGCATGAGATTGTCACGGATTCCCCTCCCATAAAGCTTAGATACTATCCTGTTTCGCCCGCCAAGCAGAGGATCATTGATGAGGAGCTGACAAAGTTGCTGGAGCAGGGAGTGGTAGAGCCTTCCAGGAGCGCGTGGTCGTCCCCTGTTCTTCTCGTCCCGAAGAAGGACCGAAGTTACCGTTTCTGCATTGACTTTCGGCGCCTCAATCAGGTTACTAAGAAGGACGCGTATCCTTTGCCCTACATTTCTTCTATTTTAGACCGTCTCCGAAACGCCCGGTACCTGAGCTCATTGGATATTAAGTCGGCCTACTGGCAGGTGCCTGTCGCAGCCTCCTCAAGAGAGTTTACGGCTTTCACGGTTCCCGGACGCGGCCTGTTCCAGTTTCGGCGGATGCCGATGGGGTTGACCAACGCCCCGGCCACTTGGCAGCGGTTGATTGACGGTATTTTGGGAGCAGATTTGGAGCCCCATGTGTTGGTTTACCTGGACGATATTGTGGTGATCTCCCCGGACTTCGACACCCATCTCACGATACTGGAGAAGGTTTTGGATCGGCTACGGACTGCCGGCTTGACAGTTAGCCGGGAGAAGTGCCAATTCTGCCGACCACAACTTAAGTACTTGGGATACATCGTGGACCGGCATGGACTCCGCGTAGATCCGGAGAAGGTAGAGGCCATCTTAAATATTCCCGCCCCGCGAACGGTGTCGGAGGTTCGTCGCTTCGCCGGGATGGCTAGTTGGTACCGACGCTTTGTACCCGATTTCGCTTCCGTAATGGCACCTCTTACCCAGCTTACCCGGAAGGGCGTAAAATTTGACTGGACTCCGGAATGTGATCGGGCTCTGACCTCCGTGAAGCAGTATTTGGTGACGGCGCCTATTTTAACGTGTCCTGATTTCGAGCGGCCTTTTACTTTGCAGACAGACGCCTCCGCATATGGTCTCGGTGCCGTCCTCACACAACGCCTTGAGGGTGAGGAAAAAGTGATTGCCTTTCTGTCACGCTCTCTGACTTCCCAGGAGAGGAATTACTCTACCACTGAACGTGAGTGCCTAGGCGTGATTTGGGCCGTGGAGAAGCTGCGCCACTACCTGGAGGGAACGAGATTCACGGTGGTTACCGACCATGCTTCGCTCGTTTGGCTGAATCGTCTGAAGGACCCGACTGGTCGTCTGGCAAGATGGGCCGTGAGGCTACAGCCTTTCGACTTTGACATTGTGCATCGTAAGGGACGTGATTTGGTTGTCCCGGACTGTTTGTCTCGAGCGGTGCCCGTGTTGACGGATGCCGTGCACCTCGTCCCCGCTGGATTCGACTTTTCCTCGACAAAGGACCCTTGGTATCTTGGCATGATTGCCCGCGTCGAGAGAGCTTTGCACCGGTATCCGCAGTGGCGAGTCGAGGGGGGCTTGCTGTACAAGCATGTTCGGTCGGCGCATTTGGGTGTGTCGGACGTGGGCGAGGAGTGGAAGTTGGTGGTTCCGGGGGATCGTAGGGCTGCACTGTTGGGTCGGTACCATGATGACCCTCGAGCAGGTCATGTTGGTGGATATAAGGTGTATTGGCGACTTCGAGAGCGCTACACGTGGCCTAAGATGTATGTAGACGTTGCCAAGTATGTCCGGCGTTGTGGAGTATGTGCGGCGCAGAAGCCGGAGCAGCGAGCCCCGGCGGGATTGATGGGTACACGCCCGGACGTGTCCCGGCCCTGGCAGATGGTGAGCCTCGATTTTGTGGGCCCATTGCCCCGATCCTCGCGAGGAAATACCTCGATCCTGGTGGTCAGCGACTACTTTAGTAAGTATGTATTACTGTTTGCGCTTCGGTCCGCTACGGCTAAGAGTTTGACCCGACTTCTGGAGGACCATGTTTTTTTGGTTTACGGAGCCCCCCAGTTTTTGATATGCGACAACGGCGTCCAGATGAGGAGTAAAGAATTTCGATCTTTGTGTGCATCGTATGGCACCAGGATATCCTACACTCCGCTGTATTACCCTCGGGCCGACCCTGTTGAGCGAGTCAATCGTGTAGTCAAGACTATGTTGGGTTGTTATGTCAAAGACAACCAGCGACGATGGGATGACTATTTGGGTCCGATTGGCTGCGCTATTCGAGCCTCGCGAAGTGAGACCACGGGGTACTCGCCCTTTTATGTTAACTTCGGCCGTCATTATGTGGGTTGTGGTCGCACTTTTGAGCAGGTTCTCACTCCAGATGCTGCGCCTCCGGGTGTTCCTGCGCGCATCGAAGGATTTCAACAGTTGTTTCAGCGAGTTCGCAAGCAGCTTGCGTCGGCGCAGGAGCGACATCGACGGGTTTACAATTTACGCAGGCGCCCCGTCCAGTACGTCGTTGGCCAATCGGTTTGGCGTCGCAATAAGGTCCTGTCCAGTGCGGCAAATTTTGTTAATGCTAAGTTGGCAGCTAAATTCGTTGGACCTTTTCGCGTAAGGAAAAAGTTGGGTTCCTGGACGTATGAGTTGGAGAGTGAGGATGGTGCTTCGAAAGGCGTATGGCATGTCCAAGATCTTAAGCCGGCCTATGAGTTGGATGAGGCTCGGTAAAACACCAGCGCTCTGTGTTCCGGGGCTTACAGAATACGGACACGGCGAACCTGCCACCAGTAAGAGTCTGGTAAAAGGCCACGGAAGACTTCCACCTACCATCATCTCTTCTAGGGATCGGGAAAGGGAGCGTCTCACAATGCGTGAGGACTCCTCATCGTTGCAAAACGATTTCGGCTAGGTTGTTAGCTTTGTCGTCATTTTGACGTTATACTTCGGTTGGCGGTATTTCGGTTGATTGGCCGTCTTCCTTAGTTTTGGGATTTCTCTGTTTGTTAGTACCACCACCCCAGGGGTTTGTTCTGGTGTCCCCTGGGTTTTTGTCTTGCTTATCGTAGTTTCTTTTTGTTGTTGGGTGGTACCCTTTTTGTTGAGAGCTGTGGTCAGCTCTATTTTTTTGTTTTCGGGGCGCGAGTCGTCGGTGCCTGGTGTTGGGGTTGTGCGGTGGCAGCAGTGGTGAGTTCCTTGGTTCCTGTCCCTATGTGTTATTGCTGGTTTCCAGTGCTGTCGATGGGTACGAACGAGGTTTGATGCACTTTTCCGCATCTTACGCAACTGCCCGTCCCTTCCTTCTTTTGTGTTGTCCTCTCCCCATACCTTTTCCCCTCCCTACTGTTGTCGTTGCACCGCCTTGGCATCTGGTGCTGGCCCCTCAAGCTTTTTTATTGCTTGGTAGTTGAGTTGTTGGTGTGGAGGCATCGTTGGACACACGGGTTTGCAGTTTGATGCGTTCGGTTCGCTCCTTTGGATCTGGGTCGGAAACTTTCGTGGAAATTTTCCTCTGTGAGAGGAGAGGGGGAGTGTAACGCGGCGAATTGTTCTGCGTGATTTGTTTGATATTCCGTATGGGTGGCGCCATCTATCGCTGTCTAGGGCAACTTGGTGGAGCTCGGCAGGAACTCGGCAGGGTGTGAAACGCTGCTAGCATCGGGTTTCCGCGCGCAAAATTGCCGAGGCCACGCCCCCGTCATTTACATTTAATTAGATCCCACGGTTTTTACTGTTTGGATTCACGGAATTTTGTCTTGCAAAATCGTTGTTTACTTTGTACTATAGTTCGCCGCTGTTACTTGGTTTAACTTTCCCTTGGTTTCCCTATTCCGACAGAAATTCTAGGTTTCCGTTTTTTCTGCGTTTCCGGCCGTTATTTTTCGTGGCCGTAGTGCGGCTTGCAGCGTGCTTTTCCGGCGTCTTGTCTTGTCAATCATCTTGGAGTGTACACGTGTGATAGATTTTTGGAAGCCCGTTGAGAATTATAGGAGAGGATTTTGGTAGTTTGGAGGTCCCCCTTATCGCCGTAGTGCGGATTTATCTCGACCAGGCTTCAACAGGTGTCCAGGTTGTTGATTTAGTGGAAATCTGGCCACCACGCCATTGTGCGGATTTAAACGAACTTCTATCACGTTCACGTAGGCCCAGTGTCCATCTATTTTTGGGTAAGCTCTCTTTAGATTCGATGAGATTGTCTGGTGGCAATTGGTGGGTCGATTCTACGACTATTTCCTCTTTTTAGGCACCTAATACGAGGCCGGAGACCCCTCGAACGTTCGTAGTCACCTAGCACGAAGCGAGAGACCCTTCGTAAGTCAGTAGTCACCTAATACGAGGCCGGAGACCCCTCGAACGTTCGTAGTCACCTAGCACGAAGCGAGAGACCCTTCGTAAGTCAGTAGTCACCTAATACGAGGCCGGAGACCCCTCGAACGTTCGTAGTCACCTAGCACGAAGCGAGAGACCCTTCGTAAGTCAGTAGTCACCTAATACGAGGCCGGAGACCCTGCGTAGGTCCTTCGACATCTAGTACGAGACCTTTTCGAAGTATATCGAGTCGGAGTTGGTGGCACCGTGACGGGACCGGCACGTGCGGTGATTATTATCCGTCGTGGAGGATCCAACGCTAGCATCGGAGCGTCTGTAGGTGGCAAACAGTGTCTCGAAGCTCCGGATAAAGGTCAGAGGTCCTATATTTTTCCGATCAGCTGTGGCGGACGCTCGTTGTCCCTCGAAGGAGCAGGCAGCTCGTATATCTTTTTTTGGTTGTGCCTTTTGTTGATTAGTAGTTAGTATCGCTACGATTGTGTAATCGTTACCCGTCGAGGAGCCTTCCGCTCGCACACCTTTTTATGGTGGCGCATTTGATTAGTAGTAGATTAGTGTGGCTACGATTTAGTAATCGTTGTCCATTCCGGAGCCTTCAGCTCAGTGTTATTGATTGTTACGTGTTTAATTATCCGAAGATATCGCTCGGACCATCGGTGCTCAACCCGTCTGTGTTATTAATTACCTTTTTCTTTAATTTCGAGTTTGCCTTACGTACTCGTAATTTTGATTACCCGTTACAGTATTTATTTTTGTGGATTCTGAATTTAATTCGGATAACGGTTATCCACAGGTATAATTTCCTTTGATCGTTCAAGATTTCTAACGGAAGCCGTTAGTGGCTTCGGAGTTTATTTTATTTTCTCATTTGGGCGTAGCCAAGTTGAGTGCCGATGGGAATTTAATTTTCTTTTGGGACGGATTGCCCCCATATACGCTTGCCGAGTTTAATTTTACTCTTGTTATCAACTTTTCAACATCGACGCCGGGTGCAATAATTTTCTGGGGATTTTACCCAAATCTACGGCGAGTCGCGGCGCGGTTTGGCCAAGCTTCGTGTCGGTCGCTATTATTTCTTTTTTTTTGGTACGATTTGCGGTTTGGGCTCGAAGCCCTTGAGCGAGTTGAATTGTTTGACATTTATTCCTTTCTTTTGTTATTTTGCGTGGGCGTATCCTCGGAGTGGTACTTTTGGCTGTACCAAGATTTATTGTGTACCTGTATACCGATGCAAATTATATTGGTGATTTCCTCGTTGCCGTTTGGAGGCTAATAAATTGGTTGAAGATACATTTGCTTTGCTTGTTCCCTGTGTTGCCTTTATTTCAGCTGCACTTTCGTAGTCGAGTGCTGTTTCTCCAACGGATTAAGACTGACGTGGCGCCCTAGAACATCGTATCAAGGAACCGTTTGGTTACTGTCCCACGACCACCTCCCTGGTTGGCCGGAGCATCCGGGAGAAACGCATGAGCAGCACAGGTTTGGTAGAAGTCGAGGTATTTTGGTGTTTCTTCGGCGACTTTAGGTCTTTGGTATTTTTGCGAAAAAAAAGGCGTTACAACTTAGACCTGAAATCCTTTTGGTTCAAAAGGGTGCAAAGGAACTGGACTAAACATTTTTCAAGGATTTTGCAAATGAGCCGCCATTTCTGTAATTTCCACAAAATAGTTAAATAACAAATTAAAGTAGAGGAAATTCTGAATAATTTATGTCTGCAACATTTTTTGGTAAAGTTAATAGTTTAGCTGCAAGAGCAAATTCTATTTGATCGAGATCGGTCGCATCTGCGTTAATATAATTTCCAAATAAATGACAGTACCGGTAGTGTCAAATGCTGATGTTTTGACAATATCTCGCTATATCTACTGTCAATAGTAAAAAGATCTCATATTGTGATACCGTCTACGGTCCTTGCCCGACGGCGTCGGATAGGCAGCGTGTTCAGCGTGTGTTCTGTTTGTTTTTGGTTTGAGGAAGTATGATCATGTATCGAATGGGTTGGGCGACTTGGGGTGGTTGAACATGGATAACACTAGGGTGTTGCATGCAGCAATATTATATCATAAGTTGCTATCCAAGAGGATCCCACAATACCTCATGCTGAAGATACGCTATAGA